>MU204374.1:82303-93492 GCA_017309775.1 Paedocypris sp. Pulau Singkep | reverse complement strand
TGTGGATCACTCTCTGAAGCGCTCTCCTGTTGGCCAGTGATCTTCTGAAGCGCTCTCCTGTTGGCCAGTGATCTTCTGGGCGGTGTGGATCGCTCTCTGAAGCGCTCTCCTGCTGGCCAGTGATCTTCTGGGCGGTGTGGATCACTCTCTGAAGCGCTCTCCTGTTGGCCAGTGATCTTCTGGGCGGTGTGGATCGCTCTCTGAAGCACTCTCCTGCTGGCCAGTGATCTTCTGGGCGGTGTGGATCGCTCACTGAAGCGCTCTCCTGCTGGCCAGTGATCTTTTTTAACATACAGTAAATGTTGGAAATTCTTCATATTCCAGCATAAATATCTCCGACTCCACCTTCATTCAAGGCGTATCACGCCCTTTTTTATACCACATATTTTCAATCTCGTGGGTTCTCGTGATCTGCTCGTGACTCGTGAACTTGTCATGAAGATCACCATTGAAGATGTCTTTCTAAATGCGGCGTTAACGCGTTCATTTTGAAATGTTCTGACTTAAATTTTATTACCTTGTATTGGTATTGAACATCACGTATCGTCTTTAATTAAAATTGTTACCTGGTGAGTGAACAAGTGTATTGAGACTAAACAGAAAAGTCAGAATAGTTAACAAAATATTCAAATCAATAAACAAATTCATATATTAAATACAGTGGTTTTGTGCCGACAGCAATTTCGTTATATATTTCTAATGCGTTTTTCATGTAAAAGCCCTAATCCGTAAATTCAGACAAAATGTTTTTATAATTGTCGAAATATTGGTAATATACGTATGTAATTTAAAAATGCGTTGCTCTTTCATTCAATTTACCAACACCGTTTGCATGTTTCAGTTCTCTTGAAATGTCCTTATTTTTGAAAGAAAAAATAGCTTTAAACTAACCAGAAATGACTCTGTTAATGTGGTAGATAACTATTCTAGCTGTTTTTGGCGCAATATCTACATCAGGGGCGGATCTAGGCATGGGCAAGGGGGGCAATGCCCCCCAAAATATTATCACTGCCCCCCTAAACGTGATGGCATACAAAATTCCGAATTTCATAAAAACTTAAAGAAAAATGGTCAGAGCACTCTTGTGCTTTCAAACAAGCTAGTAATGTTGTCAAAAATATCGATATTTCGATAAGTATCAATACTGAAAAATCTGAAACGATGCAATATGCTGCGACCAAAAAGTCCGCGCTTCCGTGTTTCTCGCCTTCGCGCATGCGCACTGCGCAGTGCGCACATTATACATAGGCGATGATGGCGAGTGCAGTCTTCGCGACCGGTTTAAATCGAAAAAAAAGTTTTGTTTGGATTTATTTCGGCTTCGACTCGAGACAAATGAGCGCGAGGAGCCGGTGGATGCGCCAAGCGTTACTGTTGAAAGAATTACGAGAAGTTAGTAACTGACTGTTTTCAACACGAGTGTTTGAAGTCACGTTTTGCGCCGTTAATGCAGTGAAATACTATCCGCCTCAGAGTGAGAAACACCAACGCATCTGACGAGAGATAATAATAATAATGTTCAACTCTGGTTCATTGAATAATTTCAGCAGATCACTACCATATGTACCAACGGGAGATTAATACAAGTTTGAGGTGTAAGATTACTCCTTTGTCAAACGACTTGATCTAACAATAGAAACAAATACATGTATAAAAAATATGTCTAAATGTGTAATATTTTTAAGCAGCAGAAGGAATCTGAGGACCAACAATTTGCAGTGAAAAATCACTCACGTTCAGTCACACGACCAGCTTTTTTGAAAAACAAAGAAAATGTAATTCTCTTTTACTTTTAGATACATTTTTGACTTGGAATATACCACCAAACTCATTTAGTTGTAATTTAATCTTTTAAAAAAGCTTTTAATTTGAGCACTTTTTCTTCTGGAAAATATAAAATATAATGATATAAAAGATTGTTGCACTTTATTGTCTTGAAATTTCTCATTCAGACACATTTTCATGTTCCAGTCTTATATATTTGTTCTTAATGGAAAAAAAAATTCCCCGTGGTATTGAAAATGGTATACGAGTATCAATACTTTTCTCAGTATAGTATTGAAGTTGCTACTTGTATTGTAACAACTCTACTAGCTACTGATGAACACGATTAAAGTGCTTCACATGGATAGGTGGACTGATATGATGACAGCAGAGTTAGAGAAGCTCACCCAGACGCTCACTTACACTTGCCCCCCCAAATATTCTACATGCCCCCCCCCCTACTGGGGCTGGCTAAATCCGGCCTTGATCTACATAAGTGACGTGACAATAAAAGTGATTTGATAAGCGTATAGAGACACTGTCACTCCGGTGGTTTAATGGTACACAACTGAGAATCTGGAGCATCACATTAGTGGGTCAATCAAACGCACAAAATGGCCAGAAATAGAAAACCTTCATGTGAAACTCGACAGTCTGTCCTTGATTTAAAGGATTGAAGCTGATTGAACAGGTTTAGCGTCATTTTTTTTTACATGATTTAATGTTCAAGTTGTTATGTTACATGTTTATGTTTCATTAGTTTTTTTCCTCTCACCCTGCGAGATGTTTTTTTTCCCCTAGCCACTGGGTTAGGGTTAGGGTTTAGCCATAGTCTGAACAACTATGATGGTGGCGCACCTCTGCCCTGGTGTTCAGTGGGGTGTCTCCGCTCTTCCCTCCAAGCCCTGCCACACCACGGCGGCATAGTGGATAAGGCATACGAGAACACGGGCCACGCCGTGGCGGTCCTCTACACCCAAGCTTCTCATTTACCCTCCTGAGCTCGTTACTTCTGTGCGTCATGTTTCCCTTGTGCTGAAGAAACTCAGAGAAAATGACTTGTTTCTGAAATTAGAAATTTCTCCAGGTTCCTCGGATATGTGATCTCACCAAGAGGAGTGGAGATGGATCAAGAGAAGGAAGCAGCCGTGCGTAACTGGCCCACTCCACGTGGTCTACAAAGACTCTTAGGGTTCGCCAATTTTTATCGGAGGTTTATTACAAATTTCAGTGTGTTGAGAACTCCCTTCTTAGAAATAAGCCTGACCTGGACTCCAGCTGCCGAAGATGCATTCCATCATCTCAAATCAGCCTTCACCTCCACCCCTCTGTGGGCTCATCCCGACCCGGAACAGCCATTCATTGTGGAGTGTAGACGCATCTAACACCAGAGTATGGGCCATCTTATCATCCATGTCATCCATCTACCTCAAGGGAAGCTAGTCCCCTTGCCCATTCTGCAACGTCCGTGGTCCCATATAGCTGTAGATTTTATGACTGATCTGCCCCGTTCGCAGGGGCATGCGACGTGCGTCTTCATTGTGGTAAACCGATTCTCAAAAGCATGCAAACTCATTCCGTTGAAAGTCCTCCCCATGGCAATGGAGGTGGCTGAAGAAGTTTCAGAACTTCGGATCTTCCGGAACTTCGGCACTCCTGAAGACAACGCATCGGACGAAGACCGCAGTTCATGGCCCGAGTGTGGAGGGCCTTCTTCTCCAGAATGGGTACCACATGACTGGGCTCATCATCTGGTTCCTGCCCTGAACTCTCAGCGACAGGGGAGTACCGGTCTGAGTCCTATTCAGTGTTTCTTAGGCTACCCACTTCCCACGCTCAGCTGGAGCTGGTTAATCCCGGACACTATAAAGCCACTCGCTCCCTCGTGTCTTGTGATCCTGTGGTTCGCCATGTTCCGAGTGTGCGCACATCTCTCTCGTTCGGCAGTTCTCTCGAAAACAGAGTCATGCATTTGAATGAGCAAACCACTCGTTAAGAATAGCAGGTTGGTTTATTTCTATGCAAAAACACGACTGGAGACAACGCAGAAAGAACTCATTTTTATACGCAATGTTGCGTCACAAGACATGATCAGGAGCCTGGGAATCCAACTAACAAACACTTAAGCACTTCATGCATTATTATCTTTAAGCTATCAAACATCAGAAAAAGAAGTTCAGCAAAGAAACATAAATCCGTACACCATACATTAATGGGACTCTCAGCAGTCAGTGTGTCAAGCTAGGTAGAAAGAGTGTCACCTCCGACCTCTCAACCATAGTAACCCATCTTGATAGACACGCAAGGCACGAACACCTGCGAATAACGTTCCAAGTTTTGACCAACAGAACATCACAGGATTCAGAGCAACATTTCACATACAAACACACAGAGGAACTTGGAAATTCATTTGGATATAAAATAAAATCATTTATAAAGCATAAGAGTATAAAATCTGTATCGCACCGATTAACCCAAAAACCAAGAGAAAACCGGTTGTAACAAAAAAGGCCGACCACTTCCACTGTCCCGTTTGTTGCTCACTGGTCGGGGTCAAAGTCGAACATTATAGAACAATATAATTATAGTACAATATAAATATAATTCAACAATGACTATTTCATACAGATGTTTTGGGACAACAACTGAAAAGCACTTAATAGCCTGAACGTATACTGTATATTGATCTTTTTTTATCCATCGTAGCTCATGAGGCTAGTGTAAAAAACATTTTGCATGTGTAAATACAACAACAGTGAATCTCAAACATGCAACGGTTTCTCACCAGTGTGACTTCAAGTGATGGTTCAGAGTTTTGGCACGTGAAAAACTCCTGTCACACTGAGAACAGGAGAACGGTTTCTCACCAGTGTGAGTCCTCATGTGACGATTCAACGTGAATCTATGTCGAAAACTCTTGCCACACTGAGAACAGGAGAACGGTTTCTCACCAGTGTGAATCCGCATGTGACGATCCAGAACCCCTCTACGTTGGAAACTCATGCCACACTGAGAACAGGTGAAGGGTTTCTCACCCGTGTGAATCACCATGTGACGATTTAGACTTTCCTTTGCTGAGAAACTCTTGCCACACTGAGAACAACTTAACGATTTCTCACCAGTGTGAATCTTCATGTGACAATTCAGAGCTGATTCATGTGAAAAACTCTTGCCACACTGAGAACAGGAGAACGGTTTCTCACCAGTGTGAATCCGCATGTGACGATCCAGACACCCTTTACGTTGGAAACTTTTGTCACACTGAGAACAAGAGAACGGTTTCTCACCAGTGTGAATTATCATGTGAAGATTCAGACTTGTTCTAAGTGAGAAACTCTTGCCACACTGAGAACAAGCGAATGGTTTCTCACCAGTGTGAATCACCATGTGACGATTCAGACCTTGTTTATGTGTGAAACTTTTGCCACACTGAGAACAGGAGAACGGTTTGTTACCGGTGTGAATCATCATGTGAAGATTCAGACTTGTTCTACGTGAGAAACTCTCGTCACACTGAGTACAGGAGAACGGTTTCTCACCAGTGTGAATCATCATGTGAAGATTCAGACTTGTTCTAAGTGAGAAACTCTTGCCACACTGAGAACAAGCGAATGGTTTCTCACCAGTGTGAATCCCCATGTGACGATTCAGACCTTGTTTATGTGTGAAACTTTTGCCACACTGAGAACAGGAGAACGGTTTGTTACCGGTGTGAATCTTCATGTGAAGATTCAGACTTGTTCTACGTGAGAAACTCTTGTCACACTGAGAACAGGAGAACGGTTTCTCACCAGTGTGAATCATCATGTGAACATTTAGATTTTGTTTTTTTGTGAAACTCTTGCCACACTGAGAACAGGAAAAGGGTTTCTCACCAGTGTGAGTTCTGAAGTGGCTCTGTAAATGACTCGGGGCAGTTAAAGTCTGGTCATGTTCAGGACTTTTGCGTTTCCTAGTTTTTGTGTGAATTTGCAGGTGTCTGCTGAGTTCTTCTACTGAACAAAAACCCTTTTGACAGAAATTGCAGTGTTTCATTTTGTTTGAAGAAACATCTCCGCTGTGAATGAAAGCAGAACCTGATCCATCTTCTCCTGTTTCTTCTGCAGAAGTCTTTTCTGTCTTGACTCCACTAGTAGAAGCTTGTTCACTTGCACTGTTGAAAAGCTCCGGCTGTGTAATCTCCACTTCACACGGTTCTTCTTTCTCCTCCTTCACCTCCTGCTTCAAGGCTGCAAAATAAAACCATCAAACTATTAAAATGGGTTATGAATTCACCAAAACAGGGTATTATGATGCAACAGTGAAAGCTAATCGTCTCCAAATTCAGACTGACCAGATGTCACAAAACAGAATCTACCGTATTTACGCAAATACAAGCACAAATTCAGAATCAGAATCAGCATAGCCTTTATTGTCATTACAGCATACATGGGGGCACAGTTTCACACGTTACGGCTGGGAACGCCGATGGAGAGATACGACAGGAATGTGGGATTGGGAGACAGATCAGTCAAAAGCAGTGAGCAGGCGGCCTCAGGGGGGGAAGACAAAGTTAGAAAGCGGATTTAGAAAGCGAATTTCGGAATCGTTATTAATTTCAGATCCATAATCAATCAGGACAGTCACTGAGGGCACACGTTCCTTTCCATGTGGAGCAGCTTGGACATCTCCTCGAGTCTGGCAGAGTGTCCAATCGCCAGAGCCAGCTGACGATCGAATGCTTATCCATTCTCTGCGCGGACTGAGATGGATTTAGACAGTTCCTCGGTTCGAGCCATCCGCTGGTGTAACTCCGATGACCGCACAATCACCACCTCCAGGTTCTTCTTTGACTGCGTTCGGCAGGGCAGCCAAAATGCCTCTCGCGTCTTTCCTGTTCCGATGATACACCACAGCGATACCACCTCCAAACAGTATCAGTCCGATGAAAAGTACCCAAAAGATGTATAAATCTTCCACGTCCTCAATGGACAACGGTTCCAAGCAGACCGAGCCCCATTTCACCCACGGGTCTCGGACATACCCAGCAGCGAGTGTCCCTTGAGGGCAGAGCGGTTGCCCGGGTGATTCCTTCTTTCGGGAAAAAATCTTGTCCAAAGCGCTCAGTGACCAATTTAGGATTTCCACATTTTCCTTTTAAAGCAGAACCAGCTGAGTTCCGAAAAAAAAAAAAACGGGAGTAGACAAAAGCTTTAGCAAAAGATAAAAGCAGTGCGGAGAGGGAGTAAACACGTCTGCTCAAGTTCGGAAGAGAAGGGAAACTACTGTAATGTTCTTATTTGCGTGTTTCAGAACACGTACCCAAGCCAAGCGGCCGCTACAGACCGTGCCCCATCCCGACAGGGAAGCATCTGTTGTCATGACGACCCGTCTAAGCTTCGGCGCTTATCCACAACGCGAGAGCTCTGACGCATGCGCTCAACATCGATCTCCATTACCAGTGCTCGACCGAGGACAAGACGAAGGGTAGAACGCCAAATTGGTATGCGACTCCTTCGAAACAATCTCAGGAAACGTTTGTGCCTTTTTGCGATTTGAATGTGTAAGTAGGTGTGAGAATGAATTTATAACCTTATGCTTTTTTGTTTTATTCTCCTTATAGTCTCATTTGATTTTATGTATTCTTATATTTAGAATCCTGATGAGTAGTGTTAATATTGATTGTAACCAAACAGTTTGCTCTCCACTTGGACTACAGCTCATGCTTTTCTGATTTGATAAGCGTGAAGCCTCGTCAGGCCACCTGACCGGATAAGATTAGCTACAAAACTGCTGACTAAATTATGTATTTTATTCGCGCCTTTCTGTTTTCCATGACTCATTGTATGGACCATAAGACAACCCCTCCTCTGCACATCAGTGTTCTAGGTAATTGAGGACATCTGTCGCCGTTTCTTCTTCGGAAAACATATAGAACACCCACATATTTATAAGCTGTACAAATCTGTCGTCTTTTACTGATTATTGCTACGCATATTTGAATATGAATCATTGAATGTGAATTTCTGAGTGACACAATTTTTTAGAAACCATGGCAAACGAACAAACAATTGGCCCACTGAACAAGAAAAGCACCCGACAAGAAAGACGTTTGACTCCGAAGAAGCAAGAGGCAAGACCAAGCTGCCGAACTACAAGACAAATGGCTGCCGAACTACAAGCCCAAGATGCCGGATGACAAGACAAAAGACAGACGCAAAGACAGAGAGACGAGAGGTGACTCTGACCGAAGCTCCACAAACCGGCCAGCTCATGGCTGTGGAGAAGATGTCCACCTGCAAAGAACATCCTGTGATTGGTCCAGGCAAACTACAAGACAAAGCCAAAATTTGCCCAGTGCATCTTTGAAGATCTGAAAGCGTTTTTTTTTTATAAAACTAAATTAACCCACTAAAAATCTCAAGTGTGAACCCACACTTGAGTGATTCAGATGCGTTCGTATTCATTCCGGAAGTTAAACAAGTGAACGTTTGAATGAATGAGGTACAGCCAAGAATGATTGGAGGATGATTGGGATACGTCAAGAAGTGTTATTTATCGGTTTACTGACATTCATTCTGCCTTTTTTTCTGTTTTTTGATCTGAGCTCAAGAACATGTTCGAAATCCAGCCCTCATGGCTCGCTGAACAAAAAAACGCGATGGTCAGAAACAATGAGATACCATCACGATCGGATACCATCAGGTTCAGGAGTATAAAAACTAGGATCGACACAGGCCCTCAATTCCCTGGAAAACAAACCAGCCACGCCCACTCAAAGTGGCTGAACACGGACACTTTACCCTCATCACCTCAGCATTGTCACTTTCAACAGAGTCTAAAGCTGGGATGACGTAAAACATGGTGTGCAATATGCACAGTTATCGTTCTTCCACTATTGTTTGTGACTGTTGCGTATGTATACAAGTGTGTCCATGTCCTTTGTGTTCTTTTTGATTGGTATTTTGCACTCTTTTCCTGTATTTACACCTTAATTTCGTTGCCCCATTGTGCAATGACAATAAAGATTATCCTATCTATCTATCTAAAACAATTTCAACACCTGAAATCACAGGCTAAAATGACTCACAAAACAAACAGGTCTGGTTTCCACACACAAATTGTAATTTGTAAGAATTCAGTAAATACGATGAAAGTGGATCACATTCCAATGTAATATTATGATTTGCATTTTAAGTCAGACACGTGACACTCTGCACGTGTATAAACCTGCGGTGCACAGGCAGCCGGTGATGTCTCGCACAGTGAAGAGGTGGACACCAGAGAGTGAGAAGGCTCTCAGAGACTGTTTCAGCACCACTGTGTGGACGGAGCTCTGTGACCCACACGGGGAGGACATTAATGCCATCACAGACTGTATTACTGAATACATTAAATTCTGCTGTGAAAACACTGTTCCATCCAGAGTGGTACGGCATTTCGCTAATAACAAGCCGTGTGTCACCTCTGAGATTAAAGTCCTCTTAAAAGAGAAGAAGAGAGCATTCAGATCCGGGAACAGGGAACAACTCAGGCGTGTATAGAAGGAGCTGAGGAGGAAAATTCGAGAGGGGAAGGCCAGATACAGGAGGAAGATGGAGAAGCAGCTTCAGCGAAACAACACCAGGGAAGTGTGGAAAAGCCTGAAAACCATCTCTGGCCTAAAAGCACCGCACCCTCAGGTGCAGGGTGACATGAACTGGGCCAATGACCTGAACATCTCTTTAATCGATTCGACCAAGCAGCCCCCCCCCCACCCCGCAGCAGCTGCTTTCAACACCATCAGCACCTCCTGCAGAACCAGCCCATCAAGACCCTCTACTAACTGATACTGCAACACCACCACAACCCCTGTCTTTCTCCAGTATACAGGTGAGAAACCAGCTTAAAAGAATCAACAGTAGGAAAGCAGCCAGACCAGATGGCATCAGCTCCAGACTCCTCAAGTCCTGCGCAGATGAACTGTGTGAAGTCCTGGAACTAGTCTTCAATCTGAGCCTCAAGCTGAGGAAGGTCCCACAGCTCTGGAAGACCTCCTGTGTGGTACCAGTGCCTAAGACACCGCAGGCCAAAGACTCCCACGTCTTTGGCCTTTGGCTCTCACGTCCCATCTAATGAAGACACTGGAGAGACTAGTCCTGGGTCACCTCAGATCTGCTGTGGGAACCTACCTCTACCCACTGCAGTTTGCCTACAGACATGGCATGGGAGTGGAGGACGCCGTCATCTTCCTTCTGCATCAAGCTCTTTCTCACCTTGAGAAGCCAGACAGTAGCGTGAGGATCATGTTTTTTGATTTCTCCAGCGCCTTCAACATCATCCAGCCGGTGCTTCTGGAACACAAACTGGAGGAGGCTGGTGTGGACCTCTATCTGACGGAGTGGATCATGGACTATCTGGCAAACAGGCCACAGTTTGTGAGAGCCAAGGACTGTGTGTCTGACACTCTGAGCTGCAGTGTGGGGGCTCCACAGGGGACTGTACTGGCTCCTTTCCTCTTCACTCTCTACACCTCAGACCTCAGACACAACATGGACGGCTGTGTTCTGCAGAAGTTCTCTGATGACTCAGCAATTGTTGGGTTGATCACAGGAGATAACAATGCTGAGTACAGAGGACTCACTCAAGACTTTGTGGACTGGTGTCGGCAGAACCGCCATCAACGCAGGGAAAACTAAGGAGATGGTGATGGATTTTCGCCGGCGACAGTCTACTGTCATCCCACCGATGCACATCCAGGGAATGGACATTGAGAGAGTGGAGTCTTATAAATACCTGTGTGTGCATCTGAACAACAAACTGGACTGGACTCACAACACAGACGCACTGTACAGGAAGGGTCAGAGCACACTCTACCTCCTGAGGAGACTGCGGTCTTTTGGAGTGAGAGGGTCACTCCTGAAGATCTTCTATGACACTGTGGTGGCATCAGCAATCCTGTACGGTGTGGTCTGCTGGAGCAGCAGCATCTCAGGCAAAGACAGGAAGAGACTGGAATGCTGGGATGCACTCTAGACACGCAGGAGGTGGGTGAGAGAAGAGTCGTAGTAGTAGTTTATTGTCATTACAGCATTGGGGTACAACATTGTAACGAAATTACGAGAGAGGGCCGCAGCACATTCGGCGCGCCGCCACTATCTTCTTGGAAGAAAAAACAGAGCGAGAGCAGAGCGTTTCAGACAAACAGTTGCAGACATACAAGGTTACATTTGACTACGTTACGCACAGGTCACGTGCGCTGGAAACTTTTTTTCTTGAGACACACAAGGAATTTGAAAGAAAAGTCAAGTTGTTGGGAGCAGGCGTGTGAGTGCTCTTATCAGTATTTGTTAAATGTTGCGAATCAGTCTCCTAACAGACATAACAGACTGTCAGGATGGCCTTGAAGAGAAGCCCGAGCTGATCCTGCGTTCTCCAGCCACGGTTGGGGTGGGGGTGGGGGGTGG
>MU204374.1:45210-76070 GCA_017309775.1 Paedocypris sp. Pulau Singkep | reverse complement strand
AAATGTCTGGACTACTTTTAACAGATATACGGTATTAAAAATGACAGCTGCTTCTCCAGGTTTCCCCTTGCGTTTTAATTTCGTACTTTATATAAAATAATACCCCCCCACACACACAATATCGTGATATAATACCGATACCGTCTGTACACTAGAAAATACCGTGATATGAATTTTAACCCATATCGCCCACCCCTACTGTGCAATAATGACACACTTTATTATTAAACCATAATACAATACTGCTACAGATATAATACAATACTACAGATACTGCTATCATGAATATTACACGAAGAACAGCGTATCTGACGCGTGATGTCCGTCACATTCAGACGCCGCCTCATCACATGATCCTTTTGTCCAAGATTTCAAACGTCTAAACACACGTTTGAATTAATTTGTTTGATGATCTTTAATAAAAAATATCCAGACATTTAGGGAGATAGTTTAAATGAAATGATAAATTGAAATATAATTTTGTATTTCCAGTTATTTAAAAACAGCACTTATATTTACACTTTAGTGATGAGTCACTGCTGTGATGCTGCTCTATTTATATGTAACATCAATTGCAATTGGACAATAAACTTTCTTTTATTATTGATGTTTTTCAACTGATACTGATTCATTGTGAACAGAGCAAACCAGACACTGCAGGGGAACTATATGACAAAACTGCCCAAAACGCTTAAAAATTGCAAACTTTTTAAGATTGGTTGCAGAATAATTCGTGCAGCAGCAGCTCAGTCTGGGTTTGAAACACCAGATCATGGGTTTCCAGTAAAAACTGTACAATTATTACAAATTTTAACACATTTTTAATGACATGAAAGTTGCTTTGGATAGAAGCATCTAACTGACCCTATGAAGTAAAAAACAAAACAAAAGTGCGGTATTGGGCCCAAGACACAGAAATGTTTCCCACTGGGCGTCACTGAGCTAGGTGACATGTTTCAGGAAAGAAGAAAATAAAATCACGAGAGGAATTGAGGGAAAGCAAAAGAGAATACGAAAAGAATAGGCAGATAATTGCACTTGTTCTGTTTTTGTTTAGTTCTTCTGCACTTTGCACTAAACCTACATTAAACTAATGATTTTCATGTTGTTCAAGCTACAGTTATTTATTTCTTTTGTGATTATTGGGATCAATACACAACACGTCGACCTGGGCCAGTGGTTTTGAAAGTCGGGCCAGTGAAGTTCAAAAATATTATTTATATCAATATTACCCTTTAAAACAGTTTTTAATATTACCCAATATCACCAAATACCTGAACCCTTGTTTTAGAAATGAAGCTCCTAATGCTGCTGTCTAGATATGTTCACGTTCAACTTTATTGTTTCCAGTGCAGCTAATCTTTTCTTTTTTTACTTTGGCATTCGTGTGTATTTTGAGTTGGACAGAATCAGAAAACTTAAAGAAAGTGGCCTGTTTAGTCGAAGTGTATTAAAACTAAAAAAGTTTTTTATTTAAAAAGCAGAAGTGAATTTCTTAATTAAAATATGTGGCAAAACTCATTGTTTTATCTTTGCTAAAATTGCTGAATAATCGTTCAAAACCTACTGATTAATCATTAGAATAATCGATGACTAATCGAATAATCGCTCTAATAATTGATAGATTAATAGATTATCAAAATAATTGTTTGTTGCAGCCCTAGTCGACTGTCAATATTAGTTTATGTACAGTCAATATAAAACAAATGGACCAAATGTAAATGCACAAATGACTCGAAATGAATAATTCACTTTGTTGTTCAAGAGTTAAAGATTTAGAATTGTGTATTATAAGACCGATAATAAACTTTTTATCCTTTTACTTTAGTACGACAGCACTCATTTTTCATGTTTTTTTCCCCTCACTATTGGTTAGGTAACACGTGTTTTTAGTTTCAGTTATTACGATATTTTATCATATTATTAAAAAAATCTGTCTGAATTTACTTGGGCTTGGAACTTGTCGGGGCATTTACTCAGTTACTCAGTTAATTACAACCCATTTTATGAAATTTCTGCCTTATGAAACTGCTGTCGGTGAAGCGCTGTATTTGTTTATTGTGAAATAAGTATAATAGCGTCTAAGCACTTTCATGCCCTTCGTTTAAAATTCAATCATTTTCAAAATTCAAGCCAATTAAAGGATTTTGTAAGAAGGTCAGAGTGTGTGAATTATTAATGATAATGTGAATTTCCTCATGTTTAAATCCAGAAATCTGAGGACTAGGAAATAATTGTGTTTTCAGAAGTGGCATTCAAAAGAGAGATTCTGTTTATCTGGCCACAATTCACATTTTTGCTTGCTCACTGGTCTTTAAATTCAAATTTTATTTGTCACATACATATATGTGGCACAACAAAAAAACAATAGATATAAAGATAAAATATGAATAAAAGTACAACGTTTCCAAAATAAAAATACAATCAAATAACGCAGAAAGAGTAAAAGTACAAAAAGTGACTCCAGAAAGGTTTAAATAGTCTTAAAATCAATTAGACAATGCACACAATGCAAAATCTTCCTCTTTACATTTAAATGTTCTTTACACAGCTGCTTTGAGACGGTCTGTGACTGTGAAAAGGGATTAATAAACTCAACTTCACATGAACTTTAACTTCAACTCAGTGAAATATGCTGCCCTTCTTTATCCGTCTGTGGCAAAACTTGGATTTTTCAAAACTTGGGCAAAACTTTTCGAGTCTCCGTTCTAATATCCATAATATCCAAATTCAATTTTCAAAATGAACAAATCTTTCATGTGACTCGGAATGAACGGGTCTCCTCAGTAAACGATTTGTGAACATTAGTAGTGAGCAGCAGCACTCGTTCGTGATTCGTTCAAAACAGACCACTCGAGTCTCGTTCACCGTTCATTTGATTTACTTGTGACGTGACCGCGATAAAGCTGTTAAAAGCAGATGGAGAGAAGGATCAAGTTTTGCTAGGGATTCACATGATTTTTTTTATAGATTTGTAGCTATGTATGTATTATTTGTTGGTCACTGAAGCAAACCATGTTGTCTTTTGTGTACGTATATTGTTTTAGATGAATGGCGCGACCACCTTTACAGCGCCCCCTGCTGGAAATGAACGAAATGACCGAATCTCGAAATGATCGTTCACTTTACTGTTCGAGAATTAAAGATTCGAATCAGTTAAAAGAATCGAACTTCCCATCACTACACGCCACACATTATCTCCTGGTCTATTATTCTCTGAGCAACACTGGAGAATAATTTACCTCAGAACAAACACTGAGGAGAAACTATGACGCAGCACGTGACTGAGTGAATGTGACGTGCTGAGTGTGTAAAGTAGATAAAGAAAGAGAAGAACACCGACCTGTTTTCTCCTCGGTGTGTTTGCTCGCTTCATATTCTCCGCTTTCTTCACTTTCCGCTTTAATCGCGCGCATCTTTACAGCGTCACAGAGGTTCTGCAGACGATTTGGACAGACTGTGCGGAATTACACGCGTTATTTTTTTTATTTTATTTTTAGAAATAAACAACAACTGGCAACTTTTAACTAGTTACTGTGTAAAACTGCCCGACTTTAGAAATCCTCTTCTTCTTCTTCTTCTTGTTGCTCTCGTTTGATTTCATCTTGTGCATTAGCGCCACCGTCTGTCCCGGAGTGTGAATCGTCAGTGTTGCCGCTCTCTGCATCAGTGTCTGTGTGTGTGTGTGTGTGTGTGTGTGTCAGAGATGGTGACAAGTCAAATATGGTCAAGTCCAAGCAAGTCTCAAGTCTTAACCATCAAGTCTCGAGTCAAGTCTCAAATCACATATTAGACAAATCAAGATATGTAAATATGTAAATAAACAGAGGCTCAATTATTAATACATGTCTATTTTTGCACAAAAAAAGATGAACCTATATACATATATTATGCATCTTAACACTGCTATAATTTAATTGAAAACATGCATTTGCAAAAAAATATTTGCCCAGACATTGGCACCAAGTTGTTGACGATTCAAAAAAACGAACTCACACAGTTGAACTGTCTCAAAGCTAGATAGAAAGTAAAGATAGAAAGTAAGATTAATCTTGGTCTGGTTCTACTGAATTTATGTGATTTACAATGAATAAATGGTCACCTGTAAACATCTGGCATCATTTAAATCATGCAGTAAAATATTAGTATAAAGTTATAATATCCAGGGGTAGACAATGAGGGAAATCTTTGATAGCCCAACTTTAAAAACCACTGGCCCAGCAACCACAACATCTGTGTAGGCTAATGGGCTCAAACCGTACGGAGCCACGCCCTCACTGCATTTCTTGGCAAATTCAAATTTGAATCGTCATATACACATTATACATGGTACAACATACAATGAAATGTATTTTTACTATCGTCCAGCATTTAAACACGGATGTGGTGGTGGTGGGGGGGGGTGCATACGAGAAAGAGATGCAATAAATAGATAAGAGACAAAATTACAATAAAATACCAAATAAATAGATAAAGATCAAATATGAATTAAAACAAGGAAATGCAGATGGCAAAAAAAACACACACAATAAAATGAGCAAAAAGTGACTCAAGTGATCCACGTAAAGTAAAGATGTTTAAAGTTTTTCCGGCTGAAAGTGACCCAGTACGGTACAGTGACTAAAGGGGAAGTCAAGCGTGACTTTATTCAACTGGAATATTGCTTTGTTTGGTTGGAGATGCTGAATTCCCGAATAAAGGCAGTATTCGACGAACAATAAGAGATGTGTGTTTAGCTGCACAATATTGCCAGCCTGAGAAAAGAAAGTTCAAGTTCAAACGTATTTATATAGCGCTTTTCTATAACGCAAAGACGCTATTAAGATGTTCCTGGGCTCCCACAGTGGATTTGAACATTGACTGGGACAATTCTGACATCTTCCCAGTGGTCGACTGGTCAGGGCACAATACACACATCAAGTTACAGCATCAATCGTACAGCAAATTATTTCAGTTGCATTTGTTTCGCTATAACATTACTTAATAAATGTATATCACTTTCATGTGTGCATGCATTTATTGATTATTTATTTATTTATTTTTTTACAAATACAAAACTATTGTGTGGCTGAATACTTACGCACACTGCACTTTTTAGTTGATTGTTTTTTGTAAAAAAAAAAAAAAAGAAAGAAAATAACTCTATTTTTTCTAACTGCTTTACAGTTGTTTGCCACTTTGTCTTGGTTTTTCATTATAACATACTTTTTCCGTTAAAATATATTCATGTTTGGGAGAAATGTGAGAAATTGTGGGAAGGTTCAGGGGATATGAATACTTTTGCAAGCCGCTGTATGTTTTTTTCCATCAAGTGACTTTCCAGCTTGTAATTTTGACTTGCTGCTAGGTCCTATTTTGGCCCGACAAGCTTGTTCTTTAATAAGGAGAGAAATAAATTACATTACGAAATTATGCACGACACCAAATTACATGAATTATCAGAGATATTTACTGTATAAGTTACTCCAATACAAGTAAAAAGTCACCACTATGAAAAAGACCTGAGTCAAAGTAGCAAAGTATCGAATTTTAAAAGAACTCAAGTATTTTACTCATACAAAGTCGCAACAAAGACGTGAAAATACTCTATTCATGAGGTTTTATTTTCTAACACAGAAACTAAATTTAACACCTCCATGTTTCAAAAATGGTAAAACTAATTAAATAACAAAAAAAAAGCCAGTGTCATCAGAGTCACAGAGTCACTGAGTTCGCCTGCGGGAACAAAGCGTGACAAATTTGGTAAGTGGACTTTTCAAGTTTATATTTAAGGACCCCTGCCCTAGATAAAAAAGATTTTCTTTTTAAATAATTTAAATACATTCAACGTAGTAGAAAATAGAATACACTATATATGTAAATATATTAAAAAGTGGTTAGGGTATTATTAGGGTATGTGTAACACATATATAATACACATAATAATAATAATAATAATAATAATAATACTAATAATAATAACAATAATAATAATAATACATATACATATACATAACACACATATAATACACATCAGCTCCACGGTTTGTGATAAAGTCATGAAATGGGTTAATTTTATACCAAAATGTTTTGAAATATTGACTTGGTGACACTTTTTGAGGCTTTTTGTTATTCAGATTCTTTTTAATAGTTTCCTTAATTATTTCATGTAAATGCGTTTTACGTTGCATCAGATGTTTGTTTAAATTTGTGTTTTTATAGGGGTGTTGTACTATTTTACGTTTCTGTTGTGTGATTTGAGATGTTTAGATTATTTATTCTATGTTTTATTTGAGTGCAAATAAACGTACACACACTCACACGCACACACACGCGCACACACACGGATGCAGAGAGCGGCAATCCTGACTCCGGGACAGACGGTGGCGCTATTGTACAAGATTAAAACAAGAAGAAGAAAAAGAGGATTTCACACAGTAACTTGTTAAAACTACGAGTAGTTGTTTCTTTCTTTCTTTTTTTTGTTTCTTTCTGAAGACGCGTGTAATCCCGCACAGTCTGTCCGAGTCGTCTGCAGAACCTTTGTAAAGATGCGCGCGATTAAAGCGGAAAGTGAAGAAAGCGGAGAATATGAAGCGAGCAAACACACCGAGGAGAAAACAGGTCGCTCTTCTTCTCTTTCTTTATCTACTTTACACACTCAGCACGTCACATTCACTCAGTCACGTGCTGCGTCATATTTTTTCCTCAGTGTTTGTTCTGAGGTAAATTATTCTCCAGTGTTGCTCAGAGAATAATAGACCAGGAGATAATGTGTGACGCGATTGTAGTAAAAGCTCGTTTAGTAAAACGAATATAAAGGAACAACTAATATTTATCTAATTTTATAACAGAGACTTAAGAAGCTTGTAATAGCTAGAAATAAGGGGCATAGTGAAGGGGCGGGGCTACGACGACGTCCCTTTATAACAGGGGTATTCAATTAAAATTTAAAGAGGTCCGGTTCCGCAATTATTTTGTATATATATATATATATATATTATATATATATTATATATATATATATATATATATATATATATATATATATATATATATATATATATATAAAATATAATATATATATATATATATATATATATATATATATATAATATTGTGTGAGAAAGTCATCATAACGTGTTTTGTATTGATCCCAATAATCACGAAAATAAACCAGTTTGCTCGAACAACATTTAATTTCTTTAAGGTAGGTTTAGTGCAAAGTTCAGCTAAACTGAGCAAAAACATAGAACTGCCGTTTTTTCATATTCCCTTTCATATAGACTTTCTCTAAATTCTTCTTGATTACGTCGTTTACCAGCTAAATGGTAAATTATAGAAAGACAAATTTTCCATTGGAAATCAAAAAGAAAAAATTGGAATTTTCCAATAGAGAATTTTTTGTATTATTAGTTAATGTGTGTCTTGAGCCTTATACTGCGCATATTTTTATTAATTTCTTTTTTGCTGTCAGTTAGATGCTTCTATCCAAAGCAGCTTCCATGTCGTTAAAATAATGTCAAGATTTCTAAAAATTGTAGTTTTTTTTTTTTAGGAATCAAACCCATGATCTGGTGTTTCCATCAGTGTTAGTTTGATTTTCTTCTTTGCAGTCTTGAAGCAGGAGGTGAAGGAGGAGAAAGACGAACCGTGTGAAGTGGAGATTACACACCTAGAGCTTCTCAACAGAATCAAGACAGAAAAGACTTCTGCAGAAGAAACAGGAGAAGATGAAACAGGTTCTGCTTTCATTTACAAACTCACACGCTAGTGAAACACAGGTTTTTTTTTTTAAAGTTGCCTCAGTCTGTAGAAGAACATCTGCAAACACCTGTAAATACACAAATGCTGGGAAACACGACAAGTCCTAAAAATGGCAGCAGATGTATAAAATACACATACAATACAAATGCAAAATACTAAAGTTGTAAGTGTGTGTGTGTATGTGTGTGTGTGCGTGTGTGTGTGTGTGTGTGTGTGTCTCGAATGGTTTAAAAAACACAATTAAAATAAATACAGAAACAGAGTCAAGGCATTGCAAATGCAAACATTAATAATAAAGTTTCAAAGAATAAATGAAACTAAATGTGTTACAAATTATGCAAGTATTTATTAATCATATTGAAGCAATCAAGAGCAGTAAATATGATTCAAATTCAAATGTTTAATAATAAAGTTTCAAAGAATAAATGAAACAAAGTTTGATCAACATGACGTCACGACAAACATCAGTTGTAAACAAACTTAAATTTAATTGTGATCCATTTTTCTAATAAATTATAATTATGAATTACAACATTATAAATATACAGACAAAATACACATCTGGAGACAGAACATGGAGCATATATTTACAACGTTATCTAGCTTATGGCATAAAAGCCCTGCTACAAATATAAGTGAGTGTATCAGGGGTGTAAAGAGTACCGGACAGCCATACTTGAGTAAAAGTACAGATACTTACTGTAAAAATTACTCCATTACAAGTAACAAGTCACCAATTTAAAAAATGACTTGAGTCAAAGTAGCAAAGTATCCAATTTTAAAAGAACTTAAGTACCAAGACGTATTTTATTCGTGCTCAATATAGGCCCAAAAAAAAGAAAATATTGTACAATCTATTGTTTTCTAATACAGAAGCAGAATTTAACCTCAATGTTTGAAAAATGGTAGAACAAAGTAGTTAAAAAGAACAAAAAGTCAGTCTCAATCACTAAAATCTGCAAAGAAAAAAAAGTAAATATAAAATACAATTCTGATTAGTAAATGATTTATTATATGAAATTATATAACGTTACATGTTAAATAATAACGTTTGTAAAACACATTCTTCCTCTTTGGAGTATTCAAGGTCTAGTTTGAGTTGCTTCTCAAGTGATTAGGACGGTTTCTCTGCATTACAATTTATATAAGCTAAACTCTTATTTGCGAAAATTGTTTGCGCTAAACAGGCAAATGTGCTCTCGCGTCTAGGCGTCGACCGATCGATATATCGAATTCAGATCCCAGGTCAAAAAACTTGACACGTTATTGAATTGAATTGAATTGAAATTGAAATTTCACCATTTCATTACTGTTCTAATTTGTTCAGATTTCTTTAATTATAATTATTGAAAGTTATTCATAAGACTTTGTTTTAAATATATTGACATTTTTTTCTTTGTTTAAATTTGTTACAAGTCATTGTTCAATAAATAATGTTACGCTTGGAAATGTTGTGTATCTTATTATTAGCGTGACATTTTAAGTTCTGAGCATTTGTAATTTCACAGTTTTAACTGTCTCAAAGCAGACGTGTGAATATGTCAGAGGATTGTTGCTTTTTATTCATTTGATCGTCTGGCTGTTGGTGTTAAATGGCTATGATTATGACAAGACAAAAGACCAGTGAGCACATTTTAGCAGGTAAATGAAGGTGAAAAACTTCAAGATATCGGTCCCCCAAAAAATCAACATTACATATCGACTAGTGATGCACCGAAATGAAAATTCTTGGCCGAAAACCGAAAGAGAAAAACCTGGCCAAAAACCGAATGAAATTATGGCTATTGTTAGTAGTACCATTGCATTTATTGCTATGATGGTGTACTAACTTTACTAAAATCAAGGCATTGCAAAGACATACATTAATGATAAAGTTTCAAAGAACAAATGAAACAAAATTTGTTACAAATTATGCAAATATTCATTAAGCATATTGCAACAATCAAGAGTATCAAAAGTAAAAATAAATCTTCTCAGCACGTATTGTTGTGTGAAATCAAATTGTGCATATTTACAATGTTATCTAACTTATATTTAAAAGTAGCACTGCTTATATGTCACAAGCAGGTACAGTAGCGGTATATAAAAGTTCAAACTACTTCTCTTTCGGCTTTTCCCTTATCAGGGGTCGCCACAGCGAGTCATTCCTTTCCACCTCATTCTATCTTGAGTATCTTCTACTCTGACATATAAAAGTTCAAACATCCCACAATAACCTCTGTGAACAATTTCAATCTGGGTTCCGCCCTCAACACTCCACAGAAATGGCTCTTGTGAAAATCACAAATGATTTACTATTGGCAGCTGATATCGGCCTTTTATCTATTCTCATTGTGCTTGACTTATCCGCAGCATTCGACACTATTTTCCATCCAGTTACCATCCGCTGGTATCGCAGATATTCCTCTGGCCCGGTTTAAATCTTATCTATCAGAGCGTACTCAATACATTCAAATAAGATCCTTCACGTCCAACACAGTTCCAATCACGACGGGTGTTCCACAGGGCTCCGTCTTGGGTCCCTTGCTTTTTATTGTGTATTTATTACCAATCGGTCAAATATTTCACAGGCATAACATCAGCTTTCATTGCTATGCGGATGACGCCCAGCTCTACCTTTCCTCCAAACCTAATTCTACCCTCCCTGCCTCCTCACTCACAGACTGCCTCCTAGACGTCAGTTCTTGGCTCTCTTGCAACGTATTGGTACAAAATCCACCCTAACAAAATCCGGCAGTTTTGACATTCCCTTTGGCGACTCCTCCATATCTCCCTCCCCTCAGGTCAAGAGCTTGGGTGTCATCCTTGACTCCACACTCTCTTTTAAATCCCACATAAATAATATCACACGTGTAGCGTACTTCCATCTACGCAACATTAACTGTATACGTCCCTCCCTCAACCCTCACTCTGCTACCGTACTAGTTCACAGTCTGGTCACATCAAGACTTGACTACTGTCACTCTCTTCTATGTGGCCTATCACACAAAACAATACATAAACTCAAAACAATACAAAACTGGGCAGCACAAATTATCACTAGGACTCCAACTGCACGTCACATCACTCCGATTCTCCACCATCTCCACTGGCTACCCATCACCCATTGCATCCGCTGTAAAACAATCCTGCTCACTTTTAAAGCCATTCGTAACATTGCACCTCCCTACATCTCTGATCTGATTCGCATCACCATTCCAGTCCGTAGCCTTAGATCCAGTTCATCTGTTCAACTCACTTCCACCAACTATCGACTTGTAACCATGGGCGCCCGCGCTTTCAGCCATTCAGCCCTCCAACTTTGGAACTCACTCCCACCTGATCTACGCAATAACACAAACCTACACCAGTTTAAATCTCGACTTAAAACGCATCTGTTCAATTTAGCATACCCTCCATAAAAGGTTGTGTTTTTCTGTTTGTTTTTCATCTGCGTGTTACTTCTTCTGTTACTTTTTTCTGAACAGTGTTTCTCTATGTACGGTGTCCTTGGGTACCTTGAAAGGCGCCAAAAAATAAAATGTATTCTTCTTCTTCTTCTTCTTCTTCTTCTTATTATTATTATTATTATATTTAAACAAAGTGCTTAACTTTCAAAACTTCACTTCCTGTATTCCTGGGTCAGTTAGTTACGTAAATTCGAATTCACGCAGCAGCAGCGGCAGTTACGTACATTCAAGTTATGTAGCGCGGCAGTTATAGTTAAGGTGAACCGCTGGATTTTATTTCAAATCGGATCCGGACCGCGACATTATTCTACTTGTGTCATCCACTTTCGGCCGTGATTGTTTCGGTAATAAAAGTGTTTCGGCCGAAAACCGAAAATGCACTGTTTGGCCATTTTCGGTGGCCGAATATTCGGTAAATCCCTAATAACCACCAACGACCATCGACCGACTCTGACCTCTAGAAATCGATATTGACATCGACTATAGAAAAACCAATATTGGTCGACTTCTACTCACGTCCACTGTAATCATGTTTTTAAACACACGTCCGGGCCGTTGATATTGTCGACCGCAGGTTTAGGCAGGCGGACTGAGCTTTATAAAGGCAGGAACAATGAGGGACTGTTTTAAACACTAGGGGGCTATAGACTGATCCAGAGGAGTTATAAAACCTCGATGAACAACGGTGCCAGTTGTGATCGAATTGTGTCCGATGTTGATGACGTTGTTGTCGAGACACCAAGCACGCGTTCCCTTGTTGTTTCCCCGAGTGTACGTGCTCCGAAGGCACAGTCATTTTCCGTATATTTTAAAGTTAAAGAGCAAACCTGAAGATACAAGATCCCGCGTTTGTTTCTCTGTTGTTTGCTTTTGCGAGAGATACTAGTTGTTTGGAGCAGTCTTCAATGAGAGGGGAACAGAGGTGATGAGGATGTGATGTGCAGGTTTGGTGTGAAGGACAAGAATCTAGAAGGACAGATGGTGGTAGACTTTACTGGATGGAAATTGCTGTAGTCAACACTTACTTTCAGAAGAGAGAGGAACCAAGAGTGGAGGTAGGAGTACACAGGTGGACTACAACCTATGTAGACAAGGCCATTTGAGAGAGGTTAGTGGTTGCAATATGGTGGTAGGAGAGAGTGTAGCCAGGCAGGTGGTGTGTAAGATGACTCTGGTGGTCAGGAGGAAGAATAGAGTGAAGACAGAACAGAAGACCAAGTGGTGGTAGTTAAAGGAGGAAGGAACTTGTGACTAATTCAGGCAGAGGTTGAGACAGGCTCTGGGGGATCAGGGAGAGCTGCTTGAGGACTGGGAAACTACAGCAGAGGTTATCAGGGAAACCGGTAGGAAGGTGTTGAGTGTGTCATCTGGTAGGAGGACAGAAGATAACACTTGGTTGTGGAACGAGTAAGTACAGGACTGCATCCAGAGGAAGAGGGATCTAGAAAGGACAGAGGAAAGTAGACATGAGTACAAGGAAGTGCAGAGCAGAGTGAAGAGGGAGGTGGCAAAGGCCAAACAGAACGCATATGTTGAGTTGTAGGTTGAGACAGGTTAGACGCAAAGGCAGGAACGAAGGACTTGTACAGGCTAGCCAGACAGAGAGATAGGGATGGAAAGGATGTACAGCAGATAAGGGTGATTAAACACAGACATGGAAAGGTGTGCAGAGAAGATGGAAGGAGTGTTTTGAGGAGCTGATGAATGAGGAAAATTAGGTGAGATGGAAATCTCCCTGGATAATGATGTTCGCAGATGACATTGTGATCTGCAGCGAAAGTAGAGAGCAGGTGGAGGATGAGCTAGAGAGGTGGAGGTTTGCTCTGGATAGAAGAGGTATGAAAGTCAGTTGTAGTAAGACAGAACACGTGTCTAAATGAGGAGGAGCAGGGTGGAGGAGTGAAATGCAGGGGGTGGAGGTGAAGAAGGTACAGGAGTTGAAGTACTTGGGATCAACAGTGCAGTGTGATGGGGAGTGTGGAGAAGAGGTGAAGAGGCGAGTGCAGGCAGGGTGGAGCGGGTGGAGGAGAGTGTCAGAAGTGTTGTGTGACAGAAGAGTGTCAGCCAGACTCAAAGAAAAGGTGTACAAGACAGTGGTGAGACCAGCTCTGCTCTACGGACTAGAGACAGTGAGAAAGAGACAGAGTGAGGCAAAGATGAAGAAGTTGAGGTTCTCCCTAGGAGTGACATCAGAAGAACAGCTCACGTCTCCTGTGCTAGCCACAAAGTCAGAGAGACGAGATGGTTTGGACATGTGCAGAGGAGAGATAGTGAACATATCAGTAGTAGAATGTTGGAGATGGAGCTGCCAGGGAAGATGGCAAGAGGACGACCAAGGAGGAGATATATGGATGTGCTAGTAGTCAATCACAAGCTAACCCAAATTAGCTGCTACGCTGCTTCTCTCTCAATGTTCCTCGAACCAAAAGATGTGTTTATTGTAACAACGCAGTTGGCTTTGATTTCAGTTTCAGGTTTGTTATTTGTCTTGTATATTTATCCACGGGAGAGGAGGATTATTGCTTTCTACAATACTGTATTATCATTGGACGAGAATCGGCAGTACTAGAGAATCACTGAGTTTCCTTTACAAATTAATGTTGTTCATAATTTTCAAGCAAACGGTTCTTTTTTTGTTGTGGTTATTATGGCGATCAATAAGTGTTGACTTGCTCTTGAAAGTTGGGCCAGTGAATTTTAAAAGAAACTGCCCTTGTCTACATCTGTTAATTGTTTGGTTTTGATTTTTGTTTTGCAGCCTTGAAGCAGGAGGTGAAGGAGGAAAGTGCAAGTGAACAAGCCTTTCTTAGTGGAGTCAAGACAGAAAAGACTTCTTCAGAAGAAACCAGAGAAGATGGAACAGGTTCTCCTTTCATTCACGGTGGAGATGTTTCTTCAAACAGTTCACTCCAAACTCAGACAGTAGTAAAACACTGCCGTTTCTGTCGAAAGGTGTTTCTGTCTGGAGAAGAACTCAGCAGACACCTGCAAACTCACACGATAACTAGGAAACATCTAAACGTGACAAGTCCCAAACAAGACAAAACTTTCACTGCCCCCAGTCGTTTAAAGATTCACTCTGGAACTGGTTCTCAGTTCTCCTGTTCTCAGTGCGGCAAGAGTTTCTCAAAAAAACAAGCTCTGAAACTTCACATGATGGTTCACACTGGAGAGAAACCTTTTTCTTGTTCTCAGTGTGGCAAGAGTTTCACATATAAATCAGTTCTGAATCGTCACATGATGATTCACACGGGTGAGAAACCGTTCTCCTGTTCTCAGTGTGGCAAGAGTTTCTCTGAAAAAGACAATTTTAATCGTCACATGGATATTCATACTGGTGTGAAACCGTTCTCCTGTTTTCGCTGTGGCAAGTTTCTCAAAAAAACAGAGTTTAAATTGTCACTTGATGAATCACACGGGTGAGAAACCGTTCCCCTGCTCTCAATGTGGCAAGAGTTTCACACGTAGATCAGCTCTCAATCGTCACATGATGATTCACACGGGTGAGAAACCGTTCTCCTGTTCTCATTGTGACAAGAGTTTCTCTGAAAAAGAAAATTTAAATCGTCACATGGTGATTCACACTGGTGTGAAACCGTTCAAATGTTCTCAGTGTGGCAAGAGTTTCACAAAAAAACAAACTTTAAATTGTCACTTGATGAATCACACTGGTGAGAAACCGTTCTCCTGTTCTCAGTGTGGCAAGAGTTTTTCACGTGAATCAGCTCTGAATTCTCACATAATGATTCACACTGGTGAGAAACTGTTAAAATGTGCTCAGTGTGGCAAGAGTTTCCCACTAAGAGCGAATCTGAATCGTCACATGATGATTCACACTGGTGAGAAACCGTTCTCCTGCTCTAAGTGTGGCAAGTGTTTCACCCATCGATCAGCTCGGAATCGTCACATGATGATTCACGCTGGTGAGAAACAGTTCTCTTGTTTTCAGTGTGGCAAGAGCTTCCCATTACAATCAGATCTGAACCTTCACATGATGATTCACACTGGTGAGAACCCGTTCTCCTGTTCTCAGTGTGACCAGAGTTTCACCCGTAGATCAGATCTTACTCTTCACATGACGATTCACATTGACGAGAAGCCATTTTGTCCTCAGTGTGGCAAGATTTTCTCATGTAGATCAGCTCTGAATCTTCACATGATGAATCACACTGGTGAGAAACGGTTCTCCTGTTCTCAGTGTGGCCAGAGTTTCACATGTAGATCAGATCTGAATTGTCACATTATGATTCACACTGAAGAGAAACCGGTTTGTTCCCAGTGTGGCAAGAGTTTCACACGTAGATCCGATCTGAATCTCCACATGATGATTCACAATGACGAGAAGCCGTTTTGTGCTCACTGTGGTCAGAGTTTCTCATGTAGATCAGCTCTGAATTTTCACATGATGGATCACATTGAGGATAATTAGTTCTCCTGTTCTCAGTGTGGCAAGAGTTTCTCATGTGATGCAGTTCTGAAGCATCCCTTGAAGACACACTCATGAGAAATTGTTCTGTTTTCCGCCAAATTGAGAAACTCGAGTTTCGATGAAGAGTCGATGGTTGAAGTCAACGCCAAGAGGTTTTATTGACAGAATCTAAGACATCAGCTAGATAGAACTTAGATGCAACTTCAGGCCTAAGATTTTCAAATCTGTGCCACACCTTTATTCCCCTTATTCAAATGACATTACATGACTTCATTTTAATGCAGGCAGACTCTCTTCCGGTTCTTAAATGTCTTTGAAAAACACAATTTCTCCCCTTTGCGTTTTAACCCAGTGTGAGTTGTTGACTTTTACTGTCTTTTATTGTCTTTTCTTTGTCTTATATCTCATTGTTGTTGTAAGTTTGACTGTTGCGTGTACAGCACGTTGGCCAACTCTGATGTTGAAATTAAGGTGCTTGATAAATACAGTTGAGTTGAGTTGAGTAACGCATAATAGTATGCAAGTCTGAGATTTCCAAGACCCTTATTCTCCCACATTCTCACTAAGGTCGAGTTGTCCCTTTCTAGACTAAATTTCATTCCCTTTTCACCTACAATACACCCACATACAATCTCTGAGGAGAGATATCCAGAGTGTCCAAGCATTTGTTTGTCACACACGTAAAAACCTTCACAAAACCTTCGCTCTCTGAACAAATTAATTTTAGTACAAATTTAAGTCGGGGTACCACGGTAGTTACAGACTGTCTCAAAGCCCAACCTGGACACTGTATAAGTCTGGGTTACTTTTATGGGTTAAAGTACTTTTCAGTTCTTGACTGTCCCAAAAGAGCAGTATGAAATTCTTTGTGGAATTATATCTATTCTTCTATACCATTTGATGTGTATTTCACCAGTGAGCAAGCAACAAATTCAACAGTGGATTGGAAAACAAAACTTGAAAAAATGAACGGAGGTAGAATCTGCTCTCTGTTGAGTGACCACTGCGAATAAGTATATGAACACCTGTCTATCAGCTAGAATTCTGACCCTCAAAGACCTGTTAGTCCGCCTTTAAAAAGTCCACCACCATTTGTTAACCTAAACTAGAAGTATCTGTTTGAGATTGTTAGCTACATAAATACGCCTGTCCGCCCCATACAATCCATAAGACTCCATCTACTAACATGGCCAAGAACTAAGAGCTGAACAAAGACGGCAGAAACAAAATGGCAGATCTCCATAAGTCTGTAAAGGCCTACGGGGAAATTGCCAAGCAGCTTGGTGAAAAAAGATTCACCGTTGGAGTAATTATTATGAAATGGAAGACGCTAAACATGACTGTCCATCTCCCTCAAAACTGGGGTTCCTTGCAAGATCTCAATGATCCCAACAAGTGTGAGGAATCAGACTTGAACTACATGAGGAGAGCTGGTAAATGACCTGAAAAGAGACCACAAGGTTTCTGTTGGTAATACACGAAGCTGTCATGGTTTGAATTTCATGCATGTCATGGGAGGTTCTCCTGCTTAAACCAGTACATCTCCAGACCCGTCAATGACCATTTGGATGATCCAGAGGGGTCATGGGAGAAAGTCATGTGGTCAGATTAGACCAAAATAGAACTTTTTTGTCTTCATTCCACTTGCCCTGTGTGGAGGAAGAAGAATGACGAGTTCCATCCCAAGAACACCATCCCTACTGTGAATAATGGTGGTGGCATCATCATGCTGTGGGGGTGTTTGTCTGCACATGGGACAGGATGCCTGCACTGTATTAAGGAGAGGATGACCAGGGTCATGTTTTTCGAGATTTTAGGGAACAACCTCCATCCCTCCAGGTAGAGCACTGAAGATGGGTCGTGGCTGGACAGTCAGAATAACCAGTGAGTGGCTCTGTAAGGAGAAAATCAAGGTTCTGAAGTGACCTAGCCAGTCTCCAGACCTAAACCCAATGGAAAATCTTTGAAGAGAGTGTTTCTCAGCATTCAGAAACATCCCAGAAACCGCACTGATCTAGACAAGACCTGTGTGAAGATTCTTTCCTGATGGAAAAACTATAGGAATTGTTTGCCCTCAAACAAAAGCTACTGTACCAATTATTAACGTTGATTTTCTCAGGTGTTCAAATACTTGTTTGCAGTGGTACAGTTCTGTGCATTGGGGATTTACTGTACATTGCAGTGGATTTACTAATGTTTAAAAAAAACATACAATGTGACTTTTTATATATATATATATATATATATATATATATATATATATATATATATTAGTGTTGTCAAAAGTATCGATATTTCGATAAGTATCGATACTGAAAAATCTGAAACGATACAATACTGTGATCCAAAAGTATCGATACTAATCGCACTTCCGGGTCTTCAACTTCGCGCATGCGCAAGAAGCCGATGGCGGCGGCAGATCATTGTACAAGCGCTGATACTAAATCGCGCAAACACCTCGCGAACCGAGACACAGACGTGTAGAACGAATTTCGGGAAGTTAGTAACAGTTTTCATTATTAACACGTATGTTATGAAGTTCCGTTTTGCCCCGTTAACACAGTGAAATACAACTTATACGCGCGGTCGACCGAAATAGAAAATATTATGCGCGGATATTTCACCCTTTCTCTCAAAAATAAACAGCAGAGACACAAGCGCGGTAATTGGAATAACATTTATGACGTGAACTAAACACTTTCAGAAAACGGCACAAGTTAATCTGGTCACACACGGTCTGCTCACACACGCAGGCGCAAGAGCAGCTCTCTCTCTCTCTCCCTCACACACACACACACACACACACACAGGCACGAGAGCTGCTCTCCTAACTCCTGTATCTCTCTGTGGCGCGGGGCTTCACAAAGGAACGATACACACGGTGGATTTCGAACGTAGTATATTTTCTCAAAGCACTAGTCAGCATTAGCGTTATCTTCTTGGAGAACTGTGACATGTTTGCCTTTTTTTCTTATGCGCTGATCAATAATGATGTTTAATTAAATCCCGAATCTAAATCAGTTTATATAAATACTAAAAAAAAACAAATAAAATATTGTACTCTTTTACTTTTAGAGCTTCTACCAAATTCATTTGTTTTAATTTAATCTTTTAAAAAAGCTTTTAAGTTGAGAATATTTTTTTCTCCTGGAAAATGTATAGCAGTTTTATTTATTTATGCACTTTTTTCTTTTTTCTTGGGAGACACATGTTCATGTTCCAGTCTTGTTATGTATTTTTTTCATAACGGAAAAAAGAAAAAAAGGCCCTAAAATTGTTATGTTATTTCCCCGTGGTATCGAAAATGGTATCGAGTATCGATACTTTTTTCAAGTATCGTATCGAAGTTGTATTTCCAGTATCGTGACAACACTAATATATATATATATATGTCTCTCACAGTGGAAATGCACCTAGGATGAAAATTTCAGACCCTTTCATGAAGTGGGAGAACTTTCAAAAGCACAGGGTGTTCAAATACTTACTTTTCCCCACTGTAAATGTAGGGGTTTTATGGTTTTGTATGTGTCCTTATTTCAAAGTGGATTTTTGTGGTTGACGAAAGGTTGAATGTTTTACTTTGACGTTCCAGAACCTTTCATTTCAGTGGTGTTAATGTTCTTCTGTTTTTGGGTTGGTCAGTGAGTATGGTTGTTCATTTCTTTTTCTTTTGCGTGAGTTTAGTTGGAGCTTAATACTTCTTAGTTAGAAACCTTAATTTGTTTTTTACGGCCTGTTGCTTTAAGTTCCATTTGTAAGTTGAGCATTTGCTTATTGTTTTGCAAATAAAGTATCTATTTTTTTAATAATTGGTTGTGATTGTGGTGCTGTAGCAGGACACTGTAGCGGACTCAGCACAACTACACGATAACATACAAAAACCGCGGCATACAAAAGTAGCATCTTCCTCGCAAATAATCTCGTTAAAACTAGGCATCAAGAACGAAAAGCGAGATTAAATAAAGCAGCGCGGGTGAAAAAAGACGGCAACTGCTTAGTGATAATTTGTTGAAAGAAAAGTTTGGTAAGTCACAAAACGCTAACACGGCTTTATTTACGCTGTTCACGAGTGTGCAATATCGATACAATTTATTGTTAAACCATAATACAATAGCCAAACTACTATCATGAATATTACTCATTATCATGAGTATCTGACGCGTGATGTCCGTCACATTCAGAAAAAAAAGGTACGTTATTGGGTATTGGTGTGGGCAGAGAGAATACGAAAAGAAAAGGCAGAGAATAGCACTTGTTCTGTTTTTTTCTCAGTTTTGCTGCACTTTGCACTAAATCTACATTAAACAAATATTTATTTATAATTTTTTTTTTGCGATTATTGGGATAAATACACAACCAGTGTATTGGGCCAGTGGTTTTGATATTCGGGCCAGTGAACTTCAAAAGTTACTGGCCCGATTTGATCTTTTCATACGGTGTTGCTGTTCATGATGTAGATAAAGTTTTGTTGAGTGATTATTTCCAGCAATAAAGATAACTGTATAAAACCTCTTCCTGGTCTTAGCATTTTGGTTTATAGCTCGGAAAGAGCTTGAGGATATGGATATAACAGCAGCCTTCAATCTTATTCTGTCAAGTACTCTAGACTCTAGAGGGGAAAAAAAGAATAAACACGAAAAAGTAAGTTCTATGGTACACAAATGAACAAACAAGCCCTTAAAATCTCCAGCAGGAAACTAGAAAGGAAAAGGAAATTTCGCTGTGCCTGGGATGACAGTATAATCTTGTATAAACAGACCGTAAAATCCACAAGGTCAACATATTTTAGTAAACTTATCTCTGAAAATCAGAATACTCCTCGTTATCTGTTTAAAACCGTAGCTCAGTTAACAAAGAAGAAAGGCACGGTAGGCTCCACGTTCCCTCCCATACCTCACTAGTGTTGAGTTTATAAACTTCTTTAATGACAAAATTACGAATATTAGAATGAAGATTGCATCAACACCTACTAGCCCACAACTGGTGTCAAGCTCAGCACATTCAAACAGGTCAGCCCTGATGAGCTCACTGAGATAATAACTAAGACTTGACTTCCTGCTTACTCGACCCCATACCAACTTTATTACTTAAAGAAATACTACCCTTAGTTATCAAACCAATATTAAATTAATATCATACATTCGTCACTAGTTTTAGGTCATAAGTGTTCAAACGGGCCGTCATAAAGCCATTTATTAAGAAGCCTCATCAGGATGCAAATGAGATCACTAATTATAGACCAATTTTTAACCTTCCATTTCTTCCATTTTTTCCAGAAAATTCTTGACAATTTCAGGACAACTCTGTAAATTTCTTGAACAGAACGATTGATTTGAAAAATAAGGCTTTAGATCTCACCACAGCACAGATCTTCTAATGGCATCAGATAAAGGGAACGTTTCACTTTTAGTTCTGTTGGATCTTAGTGCTGCATTTGACACTATGGACCATGACATTTTAATAGATAATAGCGTTGGTTTCTGGACACGCCCAGATATAGTGTTAAATATGGAGTTCCACAAGGCTCAGTGCTCGGCCCAATCCTATTCTCACTTTATATGCTTCCTCTAGGGGACATAATCAGAAGGCGTGGTCATAGCTTCCACTGTTACACAGATGACACACAAATTTATATCTCTGCACGAAATCACAACATTCTCCAATATACTAGATTGCTTCACCGACATTAGTGATTGGATGACAATTAATTTTCTCATGCTGAACTCAGACAAAACCGAATTATTATTTAACAGGCTTAAACTCTCATCATCACTTAAAGTGAAAAACTTAGGTGTCATTTTGATAGTAAACTTTCTCTTGCCTTTTTCCACCTCAGAAATGTCTCAAAGCTGCGTCACATGCTCTCCCGATGCAGAAAGACTGAAACATGCGGTTATGACATCACGGTTAGATTACTGTAATGGTCTTCTGGAAGGTTCTCCTGCCAAACTATAAACTTCAGTTAGTTCAGAATGCAGCTGCTCAACTAACACTGGACTAATATGGTCATACTTTTTTGTTTTGTTCTTGTGAGTAATGTTGCTACACTGGTTACCTGATAAATTTCACATTCAGTTTAAAATTCTTTTAATCACTTCTAAAGCACTAAAGGGTTTAACTCCTCTATATCTCAGTAAGCTCATCACTTACTACGAGCCTACACGACTGCTGCGCTCACAAAACTCCGGCCAGCTTATAACATTGCGAATCTCGAAAATGTTCAAGGGAGGAAGATCCTTTGCACATTTAGCACCAAAACTATGGAATGCTCTGACTAGCACAATTCGAGACTCAGAATCAGTCAATTTAAGTCTAGACTGAAGATGCGTCTCTTCAACTAAGCATGTAAGACCTGTAATAAAAACGTATATCGAATAAGTTAAGATAATTTTATAGTAAGGCTGCCTAGTTTAGTTGCTCGGACCTGAATCACACCTGCACCTCATAAGACTCTCAGAATCTTTAATTATATCCCTCCATGTTATCATTATTATTATCATTGATTTTTATTGTTTCACTCCTCGTGAGCACTGAGTGCCATACGACCGCCTGGAGGAGTAGCGGTGCCACCAAATGGATATGATTTCAATCAGACTGCTCAAGAAGATGGAATGTCCTAGGAATTTTGGGTTAATCTTTTCTATGAGGAGCCCTGTAGCCCGCTGTTTTACGTGGAGGGATGGAGCCGCCTCTTTCGTCACTCAAAAGGGAGACTTCTTCCGGAAACATCGTCAAAATGGCGCCGAACATCCAACGCACTGCTTTTGTAGTGTGGCACCAGTGAGCCGGGTTCTCCCCAGTTTTTTTTCCCTCGCTTTCGGTCCAAGAGGCTTTTTTTAAACCTAGCCACTGTCGCATATGTGCTTGCTCACTTGTCATAGCCATTATCTTAACACCAACGAGCAAGTCAATCTTATTTACATTTTCAAACATGAGCTTTGAGACAGTTGTAACTGTGAAAAGCACCTTTACAATCGCACTGAGCTTAAACTTGAACTGATCTTTGCCTAACGCTTTCCCGCCAGAGGCTGTAGTTCCCCCGAAGTGGCCGCGTTCACCCCGCGAGTTTGTCTCTGCAAAGCCGATCATGTAGACCAGGGGTCCTCAATTATAAACTTGAAGGGTCCACTTACGAAATTTCCGTTCAGTCTGAGGTCTGGAAAAATATCGGTCAAGTTGCAAATATGAACCGCTGTGTGAATGGCACGTCATCCGTATAGAAACAACATGCTTCAGGTCAATCTCTCGATCTCTAAGAATCTGTGTCACTACTTCATAAATGTAATCCCTCCTTGTGTGAGGTTTGTAAGACCCAAAACATCTTCATAAATTTGACACAATATTGTTCATCTCCCTTTTCTTCATCAAACAATCTGAGAAAGATCATAAATTGTGAATTATCCCTTTAAGTCCCTTCAAACAGAGCACACACTCACACACTCGTTGACTATTTCAGCATTAGAGAAAAGTGTCTTGTGTTGTCCCAGGACACATGTGAGACGTTCGTTGCCTGTGTGTGTGTGTGTGTGCGTGCGTGTGTGTGTGGAAGGTAATTTGTTCAAATTGTGCGTGCTTGGATTAATAATGGCATTTCACGATCACGTTTGACGATCGCAACCGTCTCGTTGCAGATTAAACACATTGGTTTTCTGCTTCGCGCGGATGCATATTATTCTGTCCACTCACTCTTAAACTCGCAGTTTTCAAAGTCAACTTTTCTTTTCTAATCGACGGCCAGCTTTGAGCTCGCCATATTCTTTAAGGTTAAAAAAATGGGTCTTGAGGACGGGTCTTTGCTCCAGTTTGCGAGAAGACTGCCGCAGTTTTGCGATGTGATAATGTCCGATGTGCAGAAGGGGGATGCTTCCGTACAAGGGGGCGATAGAGGAAGTGCCTCTCTTTCGAGGAAAGAGAGTGCAACTTCTACAGTGGTTCCAAAGAAGGAACTATGCGGTCAGTTTGAGGCCGTTGAACGGAGCGCTCTGTTAAATTACATTGTTAAAGATGATTACAGTGAGGCAGATCCTGGTGCACGTTCAGACACAAGACTGTCCTGTCCGTGGATCTGAGAGTTACCTGCTTACACATTCAAATTGCAAAAAGGCTCAAACGTTTCCTGAGACTCTGTTTAGGAGTCGCCACATACCAATTTGCGGTTCTACCCTTGTCCCTAGCTCCACGCACGTTCACGACTTGCATGAACTGTTGCCTCTGAGGCTGAAGGGGATTCAAACCATGAATTAATTGGACGACTGGCTCGTCGCTTGGAACTCTCAGAGCAAGCTGGAGAGCCACCGGGGCTTGTTGTAAACACGGAGAAGAGTGTGTTACAGTCCAGCCAGTCGATGTAGTTCCTGGGCATGGTGTTGAATTCGGTATATATGATTGCGTGGCTGGTGTGTTCATTGCAAGACGCGCCGTCAGTCTTCCAGCTTGACTGATTGGTCAGCATCAAGCCATTCCAGAGGCTGCTCATAGGCGGTGCAAACTGGCTGGGGCCATAACGGCTTTTGCCCATGAGGCCGCTCCAGTTGTAGCTCTGACTACAGCAGTCGAGCACTGGGAATAGAGATCGGGGCGATTGATGCTGAGCGTTGAGCTCTTGCATTGTGGATCAGCGGCGAAGCTTACACAGTCGGCATGGCCATGATCAGAGTTGTCAGACGGGTAGTCCTGACAACGGATGCTTCCCTGTCGGGATGGGGCACGGTCTGTAACGGCTGCTTGGCTTGGGGTACGTGGTCGGGTCAACAGATATGTAACCTAACCCTAAAGACAAAGATAGCGATTAATCGTGGTTTTTAAACCGACTTTAATCGTGGTGTTTTTTTTGCCATTGTCTGCTCCTCTTGTGTCCCGCACCGCAATTTTTGAAAGAATGAAAAGATCAAGCGAAGAATGTAGTTGCAGCTCTACTCATATTCACGTGCATTTTTTAATTTGCCCATTATAAACACCCCCCAAGAATTTGAGAGTCTAAAATTTGAAAACGAAGTGCTTATATTTGCGTAAATAAGGTAGATTCTGTTTTGTGACCAGATCAGTCTGAATTTGGAGACGATTACCTTTCAGTGTTGCATCATAATTCCCTGTTTTGGTGAATTCATAACCCATTTTAATAGTTTAATTACTTTTTTTTTCAGCCTTGAAGCAGTTGGTGAAGAAGACAAAAGAAGAACCGTGTGAAGTGGAGATTACACACCCGGAGCTTTTCAACAGTGCAAGTGAACAAGCCTCTATTAGTGGAGTCAAGATTGAAAAGACTTCTTCAGAAGAAACAGGAGAAGATGGATCAGGTTCAGCTTTCATTCACAGCGGAGATGTTTCTTCAAACAACACAGAACACTGCAATTTCTGTCAAAAGGGATTTAATTCAGTAGAAGAACTCAGCAGACACCTGCAAATTCACACAAAAACTAGGAAACGCAAAAGTCCTGAACATGACCAGACTTTCGCTGCCCCGAGTCATTTACAGAGCCACTTCAGAACTCATACTGGTGAGAAACTGTTCTCCTGTTCTCAGTGTGGCAAGAGTTTCACAACAAAACAAGGTCTGAATCGTCACATGATGACTCACACTGGTGAGAAACCGTTCTCCTGTTCTCAGTGTGGCAAATGTTTCGCTCTAAAAGAAAGTCTGAAACTTCACATGATGATTCACACTGATAAGAAACCGTTCCCCTGTTCTCAGTGTGGCATGAGTTTCTCAACAAAACAAGGTCTAAATCGTCACATGATGACTCACACTGGTAAGAAACCGTTCTCCTGTTCTCAGTGTGACAAGAGTTTCATAAAAAAACAAAAGCTGATCTGTCACATAATGATTCACACTGGTGAGAAAGAGTTATACTGTTCTCAGTGTGACAAGAGTTTCACAAGAAAACAAAATCTTAATCGTCACATGATGACTCACACTGGTGAGAAAGGGTTATCCTGTTCTCAGTGTGGCAAGAGTTTCACAAAAAAACAAAATCTGAATCGTCACATGATGACTCACACTGGTGAGAAACCGTTCTTCTGTTCTCAGTGTGACAAAAGTTTCGCTCAAAAAGAAGGTTTGAGACTTCACATGATGATTCACACTGGGGAGAAACCGTTCTCCTGTTCTCAGTGTGGCAAGAATTTCTCGACAAAACAAAATCTGAATCGTCACACGATGACTCACACTGGTGAGAAACCGTTCTCCTGTTCTCAGTGTGGCAAAGGTTTCGTTCAAAAAGAAAGTCTGAAACTTCACATGATGATTCACACTGATAAGAAACCGTTCCCCTGTTCTCAGTGTGGCATGAGTTTCTCAACAAAACAAGGTCTGAATCGTCACATGATGAATCCGAATCAGAAATGTATTGTTCATCCCCTTGGGGGAAATTTTTTTGTTTCATGCTCTCAAAAACAACCCTAAAAGTTAGAAAGAAAATATAAATACATACACGCAGATATACACATCCAAATACATTCACAGTGTTCACAAAAGTATTCCCAAAATATGGTCCGTACACACAAACGTCACTGTAGCTGTTGTTATTTACAGTCACACACAGTTGACGGTTGGATTGGTACATAAAACAGGTTATTTCAGTATGGCGTTACATATTTTGATTGCAGCAGGCAGGAATGATTTCCCGTGCCTCTCTGTGGTGGAGCGTGGGAGTCTGAATCTGTGAGTGAACGAGCTTCTCAAGTTGGTCAGCGCGTTAGGGAGAGGGAATGTCCAGAATGGTCTCTATTTCGGACCACATCTTCCTTTCTGTCACCTCAGTTAGAGAGTTCCTCTCCCACAACATGTCCAGCCTTTCTGATGATTTTGTTAAGTCATAATGGCACTGGTCACCCCAGACTCACAGAATATCTTCAGCATCGTCCTGCAGATGTTAAAGACATCAACTGCCTCAGGAAATAGAGGCAGCTCTGATCCTTCCTGCATCCACATTTCTAGTCCAATCCAGTTTGTGATCCAGGTCTTATATTCCTCTACAATATCCACATCAGCCCCTTTGATGTTGATTTCATCCCGCACCAGGCGACAAAGTCTTCCACCATGGTACTTCACCCCATCACCCCCTGTTATGCATCCAACCAGGGGCGCCGCTAGCAATTTCGGGCCCCATGAAAATATTATGTGATGGGGGGATATACCTGGTCGCTGGGGGCCCCAACAAGACCGCGGGCCCCCAGAATTGTCCTAACCATCCCCCCCTTATTGGCGCCCCTGCATCCAACTACCGCCATTTCAGAGTCATCTGAACATTTCTGGAAATGGCATGTGTTGAAGGCATGAGGCATGATGACTGTTGATGGCATGAGCAGTAGTTGAAGTCGGTGGTGTAGAGAGTGAAGAGGAAGGGAGGAAGGACAGTCCCCTGTGGGACTCCAGTGTCAGATTAGATCAGTGTCCGATCAGACTGTCCGACGTGCAGTTCTGTGGTGTTCCAGTCAGATAGTCCACCATCCAGGTCACTAGAAGGGAATCCACCTCCATTGATTTCAGCTTTTCAGCCAACAGACTTGATGGTGTCAAAAGCACTAGACAAATCAAAGCAAGTGATTCTCACTGTGCTTGCCGGGGTGTCCAGGTGTGTGTGGACTCATGTAGATGATGGCGTCTTCATCTCCTAGGCGAGGCTGGTAGGCAAACTCGAGGGGATCCAGGTATGGTTGAACCATGGGTCTGAGCTGCTCGAGGATTAGTCCTTCCAAGACCTTCATGATGTGGGAGGTCAAGGACACTGGCCTAAAGTCCTTGGGGTTTCTGGGATGTGGCGTCTTCGGGACTGGGACTATGCATGATGTCTTCCAAATTTCCGGAACTTTTTGTAGGCTCAAACTCATGTGGAAGATATGATGGAGTTTAAGTACTCTAGGGCTTACTCTGCTTTGCCTGCATGTAGTTTGTTCAGATGCTTTCTCGCCTCTTCCTTGGAGAATCTGAGTGTTGATGTGTTATGTGGTTGAGGTGTATCTCCCAGTATAAACCCGTAGGGGGGGTCAGTGGCCATCAGGGTGGTGCCGTGGTTAGTCTTTGTCCCATCTCTGAGTTTTGGCATTTTGTTTTGGGGTCGCTGTGAATCTATTGAAAAAGTTGTCTAGCTCGTTGGCCCTTTCCACATTGCCATTGTCTCCTCCCCTGTTGTTGGATATGTACTGGTCTCCTCCCATTTTGTTGATTCACACTGGTGAGAAACCGTTCTCCTGTTCTCAGTCTGAATAGGAGCTTTTCACATGCCACACCTCTGAATCATCACTTGAAGTCACACCGGGTGAGAAAATGTTCGAGATTTTGTGATTGAGTGTCTGTTTCTCATCCAATACCAATTTTACACAGATGCTTTAAAAATGCTTCTGGCGCCTTCTAAATGGCTTCTCTGTAATTCTAGTGCGATCAGTATACGTTCAGGTTACTAATAAAGTGCTTTTCAGTTGTCGTCCCAAAACATCTGTATGAAATAAAGTCATTGTTGAATTATATTCGTTGTTCTATAACGTTCGCCTTTGACCTCGACCAGCCAGCATCAAATGGGACAGTGGAAGTGGTCTGCCTTTTTTATTACAACCTTTTTTAGTTAGTCGGTGTAATGACAGAATTTATGCTCTTATGCTTTATAAATGATTTTTTTTTATATCCAGTTGTATTTTCAAACTAATTCCCAAGTTCCTCTGTGTCTTTGTATGTGAAATGTTGCTCTGCTGAATCCAGTGACATTCTGTTGGTCAAAACTTGGAATGTTATTTGCAGGTGTTTGTGCCTTGTGTGTCTATCAAGATGAGTTACTATGGTTGCGAGGTCAGAGGTCACAATATTTCTACCTAGCTTGACACACTTTTCTTTCTTTGCTGTACTCCTTTTTCTGATGTATGAGAAGAGGGCCCAATCAGCAGTGACTCCCAGACTGTTATCTCCCGAGATTCATAGAGGTTGAAGAGTCCCAGACTGCAGTTCCTGATCATGTCATGTGATGTAATATTGGGTATAAAAATGAGCTCTTCCTGTATTGTGTTCAGTCGTGTTTTTGCATGGTAAATAATCATCCTGTTATTCTTAACGACTGTTGCGGACTCAGATTTGCATCTTAATGTTGTTTCTTTACTATCACAAGAACAAACACACACATATCTAGATGTGCACAGTAGAGCTGCAAGATTCTGGATAAAATGAGAATAACAATTGTTTTGCTTAAAATAAAGATCAGGATGATTTTCTTGATTCTTTCTGGATATTTTATTATTACTTTACAGTTGTTTTTATTCACTCATTCTCCCTGTTTATTTTCTGTTTTTCTAAACTGCCACTCGACTCAACATCCACTGTCTATAGCGCAAGTAATTAACGCGTCTCACGCCCGGTCTGACGAAAACGGCTGGTCGTAGATCGGAGAGTTCGGCAGAATCATATAAATGCTGAATTAAGATTGTGAAGGGGTAGAATCAAAATTGCGATCTTTTAACGATTAATCGTGCAGCTCTAGTGCATAGTATTAATAGGGTATCACCCACTAGTGTAATGTGAAATGTGTGACTCTTATTTTCTGTTCTGCATGCATAGATTTACTTGTATTTAGTTTTAAACAGGTATGGCTCATTTGAACTCAATTTTTACCAATATGCCGTGTTTAAGGCTCTCTTAGCTAAAAAGGTTCCCGACTCTTGAGGACCGTGGCCTCAGATTTTGAGATGCTGATTTTCATCCCCGCCATTTCACATTCAGCTGCAACACATGTTGTAGGTCTCGATCTGTGGAGGCCAACAAGACCACATCATCTGCAAAAAGCAGAGATGAAATCCTTTGGTCCCCAAAGCAGATCCCCTCCTTCCCTGGACTGCGCCTAGAAATCCTGTCCGTGAAAATAATGAACAGGACCGATAACAAAGGACGGCTCTGACAGAGCCCAACAGGCACCGGGAACAGATTTGACTTATTGCCGGCAATGCGAACCAAATGTTCTCTGTTCTCAGTGCGAACCCTCTGTTCATACCGAGAACAGATAGCCCTTAATAAAAGGTTCCGCACTCCGTACTTCTAAAGCATGGCCAAAAGTCTTCTCCAAGTTCACAAAACACCTGTTGGCTGGATTGCTGTATTCCCATGAACCCTCAAGCACCCTGGTGAAGGTCTAGAGTTTCATACCTTCCATAGCCGGTATGAAAGCCACATTGTTCCTTCTGTATCTGAGTTTCAACTATCGGCCTAATCCTCCAGCACCCTGGCATAGACTTTACCTGGGAGGCTGAGGAATTTGATTCTTTAAAGTTTGCACACACCCTCTGGTCCTCCGTTTTAAAATGGGAACCACCACCTCAGTTTGCCACTCCAAGGGTACTGACCCCGACCTCCATGCAATGTTGCTTAAGCGTGTCAATCATGACAACATCCAGAGACTTGAGGTACTCAAGGACTGCCTCAGTGACTTTGTCAGGGTGATCAATGAATCCGCCTTGGATTCCTCCGCCTCTGCTTCTTTAGTTTCTGCTATAGAAGGCTTGTTGAATGGATTGAGGAGGTCCTCAAAGTATTCCTTCCACCGTCCCATACATGTGAGCTATACACCCAGTTGAGCTCAGCAACCCGCTCCTTGAACTCCCAACTTACAGTGGAGGGGGGGTTTGCGTGCTCAAATTGTTCCAGGCGATGTTGTCGGGGTCCCCAGAAGGGACACCCATGCCAAATAGTTCTTAGTTTTGGGACATGGAACGTCACCTCGCTGAGTGGGAAAGAACTTGAGCTTGTGTTGGAGGTTGAGCAGTACCAGCTGGAAATAGTTGGGCTTACTTACACACATAGTTCGGGATAGGGCTGCACGATTAATCTTTATCGAATTGATATCGCCGTTTTAACTCCTGCGATAACCAATCCTCAGGAGGCTGCGTTTTCCCCCCCACCTCTGACATTTGAGTGACAAATCATTAGCCAATCAAAATTGTTGAATGTGGTCGACAATATAAATGGGCCGGAGTCGAATGTACCTTTTAAACCCTCAGGCACACCAGATCGCTCCATCCGCTCGCTCGCTAACCAGCGCTAACGTGTCACGTGATCCCCACCTGTTATGTTCGTTTACCTAGGGGTTGTGTGTGGCTGTAAGCATAGAGTTAAGAGAATTAACTGAACATGGCTGGCGAGACAAAAGCGTTTTTGCAATAAACAGTGGTTTATTTTTCCACCTGAGTATTAACGAAAAAACCAAGGAAAAGTGTCCAATTGCCAAAATAACAAACAAAACACACTGGAAAATAAATGTAAC
>MU204374.1:34992-45110 GCA_017309775.1 Paedocypris sp. Pulau Singkep | reverse complement strand
TCAGACAGGAGCGAGTACCGGGAGCTCTCAACCACAGGGTTACACACACATAATGAGCTCCGCGACAGCTGTTCCGGGGCGTCTTTTATAGGCCAGCCCCGTCCAGGATTGGCCAATCGCATGCGGGCATGTGTCGCGCAAAGTTCCAGGGCCGCTCCAAGTCAAACACGGAAATTAAAATAACACGGGACGTAACACCACCGCATAACAGATGTAGCGAGTATGTGGCTCCGCCTCCTGCATTGTGCTCACTCTCGCAGTGTACCGCCGTTATACTATTTACTATTAAACTACTATTAAAACAAAATATAATGACCAAACTACTATCGTGAACATTTCCTGAAGAACACCGAGTATCTGAGGCGTTATGAATCGTCACAATCAGACGCAGCCTCACCACGTAAAGTTTCTCAGATCTTCATCACGTTTTCAAACGTCTAAACACACACGTTTGAAATAATTCACTTCTTAATGGGATTAATCATGGTCTTTAACTCCCAGAATGTCTGGATAGTTTTATTAGTTGCAATTAAATGGTAAATTAAAACATACCTTTGTATTTCCAGTTTATTTCAATTTCAATCTTTCAATCTTTTTTCAATATTTCAATCTAATTTATTTCAAAATGGTTTTATTGCAGTTTGCGTTCTTTGGTATTTACATTCAGGAACTGTATTTAATAATATTCACGAAGTACTTACGACTGTATTTACTATTCACGAAGCATCAAACTGCCTCATTACCTCAATCACGTTGTATGTGGTTTATTTGACACTCTGTGTGGTAAAAGTAACAATATATTTCATTCATAATTTTAGCTTTATGCACTTAAAAGTATCAATTGCAAAAATCGCTGCAATCGCAATGTTTATCAGAAAAATCGGAATTAGGTTTTTTCTCAAAATAGTACAGCCCTAATACACTATATATGTAAATATTCCCCACTGAGGGACTAATAAAGGTTCAATTATTATTATTATTACTCGACACGACTGACGCCAGTGATGAAGCAAACGCCTTATTTGAATGAAATATTATATTTAGTCGAAAATAGAACTTCTCTTATAAGACACAGTGTCAGCTTTGTTTACCATGGACAACACTAATAAGTGCTTTTAAAAATTCACCGTCTGATTTGGTGAAACACATTGCGTCTATTTAATGTTAAAGTCATTTTTTTCTGTCAAGTTAACCTATACAGCTATAAAGCATAATGTTACAAATATTAACATGGCAAAAACCACTGTGACATGACTATATTTCCGCTAATTGTTTTGTGTGCAACGTGAATAAATGAGTTGCTGAAATTATACATTCTGCATAAAGTACATTTAGTTGTGATGTGCTTTTCATTGAATGTGTACGTACTTTATTAAGTGCACTACATCTCTTTGTATAATTGTAATGCAGAGTATTCAAGGTCTAGTTTGAGTTTCTTCTCAAGTGATTAGGACGGTTTCTGAGAAGAGGAAGAATGTGTTTTACAATTGTTATTATATAATACATTACTTTATATAATCTGATATAATATATATAATTTACTAATCAGAATCTTATTTCATATCTACTTTGTTTCTTTGCAAATTTAAGTGATTGAGACTGACTTTTGTTCTTTTTATCTACTTTGTTCTACCATTTTTAAAACCTTGAAGTTAAATATTGTTTCTGTATTAGAAAACATTATTTTTTTTTTGTTTTTAGGTTAGCCTATATTGAGCACGAATAAAATACTTCTTAATACTCAAGTTCTTTTAAAATAGGATATTTTGCTACTTCGACTCAAGTCTTTGTGAAATTGGTGACTTGTTACTTGTAATGGAGTAATTTTTACAGTAAGTATCTGTACTTTTACTCAAGTATGGCTGTCCGGTACTCTTCACACCCCTGATACACACACACACACACACACACACACACACTGACTGATGTAGAGAGCTATGCTGATGATTCACACTCCGGGACAGACGGTGGCGCTAATGCACAAGATTAAAACAACCAGAGCAAGAAGAAGAAGAGGCTTTCACACAGTAACTCAGGGGTTTGCAAACAGTTTGATTCGCGGGCCACATTGGGTTCTAAAAGTTGACAAAGGGGCGGGACCAGACTCGAGGAAAAAATGACACATTTTGGGATATAGAGGAAATACAGTGATACCTCGGTTCACTAACGCAATTTTTTTTATATAGTTTTTATAGTTTTTAGTATAATATAGTAAATAGTATTTATTTGTCTTTAAACATGGATTCAAAATAAAACAAATTAGATATACTAAAATACAAATAAAGTGATTTAACATTTTAACTCACCAAGGAAGGGGTCCCATTATGATATTAGAATTCCCTTTTTATATCAAATATATAAGTTTTGAATTATATATTATCAATTTAAAAAAAACATTTTAAACTGACACAATTATAGTTCCTCATTTATACTAAGAATAAAGTTTTACTACTTTAACTACAAAAAAGGCACGTAGTTTGGAGACCCATGTACTACACAAGACTAAACGTCCTGTGTTTTTCTCTCTGTAGTTTGACATGTTAAGAATAATTTGAGACCTACAGTTCAGACGACAGTTGTGGTCACGCTTGTTAAAATGTTTTTTATAAGAGGAAAATTTTCAGTTTATCTGTTTTGTTTACCGTCCTTGATTTTCATAATTTTGCTTTTGACTGTGTAGCTGATTAATTCATCAGCCAATTCATCGATAAGTAGGACATCGAGGGCATTTTCTCGCTGAACAAATATTTTATGTTGATTCTGAAGCGCCATAAGTGAAATAACTGGTGAAAGTTCATGTTAGAATAGAACAGAATGCCTTTATTGTCATTAGTATTGGGACTCCGTTTGGTTCAAAAACAATTTCATTGTAACCCTGTAATACAAAGATGAGATGGTGGTAAAATATACACCATTTTAGAGCGGTATTTATTAAGGTATACATGTATTATTTCGTTTTAGTGCTAGTAGGATATACAGGTCCGATTTTACAGCCTGGTGAATTTAGTCAAAATCTGTAGTAAGAAAGGTCACAGGCCCCGAGTAAAACAAGTCAAGTTTGAATTTGTCTAGCTTCTCAAGGAAACATTAAAAAGACACACAACTTACACCATTTTAAAGCTCATTTCCAGACCCTTATATTGATATCAAAAAGGTTAGTGCTAAAAGGTTTTAAAGCTCCGCCCTCTTCACATCTTCACCAACCGCGATTGAGTGCAAACTTTTTGTAATTTGCTGGTTATGTTTTGATTACGTTTAATTTCGATATATTTTTAGGCCACTTTTAATCACGTTTTTAACGTGTTTATTTTAGCAGCTTATTGCTTTTGAATCACTAAACGAATGTTTCTTATAACATGCTTTTGAATTGAATTGAATTTTGAATGGAATTGAATGCCTTTATAGTCATTGTAATTGTCATGAATTCCACCATTCATGCGCTTAAGTTTTAACACATTTTATTTCCACGTTGAACACACAAGCAGCAGCGTATCGCAAGTTCTGGAACAACTTTCTTATTCACATCGTATTACAGACATTCATTGAAGAATAGCGACCTCTAATGGCCGTCGAACAACTGCAGGCATTTAAGAATCTTTCCCCAAAGATTTACTTACTTATTCCCAGTTTCAGTACCTACACAAATAAAATAAAACCAGTAAACAACAATGAACCCTTGCATAGTTTTGAACACAGTTTCTTTTCTTTTCTCTCTCTTTTTTTCCCCACACAAAACAGGGAGCAATGAACAAGGAAAAAAAACTTGTACACTTCCTTCCTTCCTTCCATTCTTTTTTTTTTTTTTACTTCGAAACATAGTCCCCAAACCGGACAGGAAGTCTAACGTCCCCACCCCTCATAGTCGTATATGGAGAAACCTTCGGGCTGCAGGGTGAAACAGTAACAGAAGTGACTGGAGATCTCGGTGAGAATGAAGAGGGACCTAATTCGCGAACTGGAGAAGAAGCTGAGTCACAAGTCACTCCCAGTGTAACTTGTTCGGGCTCTTCCTGGATGTGCCTTCTGTTTCGTCGTGTAACTGATCCTCGCTCCGCCTGTAAAAGGTAGGATCTAGGCTCTGCTGCCTTGGCACTGACTTTTGCAGATGTACTCCAGCGCTTTTCTGCATCCAGCTTGACCCTGACGTGCTGACCCGTCTGCAGAACCGGTAAAGAACGAGCAGTGGGACGCCGGTTGTAGAAAAAACGGTACGAGTCTTTTGCTTTGCAGTCTTTTGCTCTAACAGCGTCAGAATCCACTGAAGTAGGAAACGGCTGAGATGGCAGGATGGGAACTGTAGTCCTGACCTGGTGACCGATCTTGGACTCTTGCCTTGTGAGGTGAAGCTCTGTAGCTCAAAAGTGCCAAGTAAGGATCCTGTTGACGGAGAATGCGTTTAGCTATGGCCACACTCCTTTCAGCTGCACCATTAGCCTGTGGATGGTGGGGACTAGACGTGGTGTGTTTGAAGTTACAAGTCACGCTGAACTGTTTAAACTCAGCTGAGGTAAACTGAGTGCCGTTATCAGTCACCAGCTCTAGTGGGATTCCCCACCTAACAAATATACTTTTTAAACGTTAAATGAAAGGTTCCTTCCTCTTCCTTCATCAGAGGTTCCTTCCTCTGGGCGGGTTCGTTTTCCAAACAGAAGTGTTTATTGTGACTATCTTTGCTCGGTCTCAGTCAGTGTCCGTGAACAGTAGGCAACAGGGCGGAGCCCCTCCCCCTGATCCGCCCCCAAGCCGTAGCTGCTTGCATCTGCGCTAACCACGGTAGGTCTGCTGGCATTGTAATACGCCAGGACTGGTGCCGTAGTTGACATGGTTTTCACTTGTGTGAAAGCTTGTTCTTGGGCCTCGCCCCAGCTCCACACAGTGTCATTCTTCAGCAGGCTGTTGACGGGGTGCATGACCGAAGAAAGTTCAGGGAGAAATTTTCCTAGATAATTTATCGTTCCGATGATCTGCCGCAGCTCTGAGACATTCGTGGGACTGGACATTTTGGTGATAGCACTGACTTTTTCGGGGTTCGGTTTGATACCCTGTTTACTAATTATATGTCCAAAATATCGGATTTCTGATTTACCAAATTGACACTTTGCCTTGTTTAACTTTAGACCCGATGCTTTAACGGTTTAGTCTTTTGTCCTGGTCTTCCTTGTCTTTCCCAAAGACCAAGATATTGTCCATCACCACTTCTGTTGCCATACTGTTGCCTCAGAAAGCTTTGGTGCAATATCTTCCAATGTGGGCAAAATATATCGCTCACGTTTTGCCTTATTGAGTTTTGTGAAGTCCACGCAGATCCTCAGTTTCTTGTTCTTTTTGAAAACGGGCACCATCGGGGCACACCAGTCAGTGGCTTCATTAACTTCCTCAATAATTCCCGAGGAAAGCATCTGCTTCAGTTCCGCCTCCACTTGAGGCAGGATGGGGAAAGGGACGTGGCGTGGTGTGGCTATGCTGTATGGAGTAGCATTCTGTTGGAGCTCTATTTTCACGGGGGAGCAGTTTAATACTCCAATGTCACCCAAAACATCTTCAGAAAATTCCAGTCCGTAGACTCTGTGAACCAGCCCCATTTCAACGGCCAGTTTACGTCCTATCAGGTTAGTCGGGAATGGACTGTCCATCACGTAGACCCAAAATGTGTGCTTGACTCCTTTTCTGAAGCACTCTGTGTGAAATCTGCCTTTACAGACCATTCGCCCCCCAGGACTTGTAAAGGTTTCTACAGTATTCCAATCTTCAGATAAATTCCAAACCATTTATCCTCCTCCCGATCTGCTTCGGAAGCGATGGACCCCAAGAACCATGAATTGCTGTGGTCTATAGCAGCACACTCGTTTCTCACGGCTCCTACATGCTTAGATTTGCACACGACTTCAAAATGTCCAGTCTTATTGCACTTGCGACAACGTTTACCTGACGTGTCCTCGCACATCTGGAACAGTCCTCCCCATGCGAAGCCTTCCACGCTCCACTATAGTGCTGAGGATGTTTCGGTCTCACTTGTCGTCTGTCAAAGGGCCTGAACTGCTTGAATTTGTTACTCACTGCGTTCACTTCGCTCTCCGTAGTTCTGGTACCAGCATTTTGCGATTTGATTAGTTCAGATTGACGTGCCATATTGATTGCGTTTTCTAGCGTTAAATCCGGCTCCAACTGAAGTTTCTGTGAATCGTCATTATCCAATATTCCGATGACAATAAAATCCCATATTTGTTTGTTTTTTGTCGCTCCAAAGTCACAATGTTCAGCCAGCTCGTAGAGGTTGCCATTTCTTCGCTTCAAACTCACTTTTCCTCCGTATCCTTATCGTAGATCGGTCACTTCTGACACCATGTCATGAATTCCACCATTCATGCGCTTGAGTTTTAACAGTTTTAAAAGTTTTATTTACCTTGAACACACAAGCAGCAGCGTATCGCAAGTTCTGGAACAACTCTCTTACTCACATCGTATTACAGACATTCGTTGAACAATAGCGACCTCTAATGGCCGTCGAACAACTGCAGGCAAGGAACATCATCACAGTAATATATTTCATTTATTTCCTTGGGTGTATTTAGTCAGAGCTCAAATGAAACAAACACATTACAGCTGCAGTTCCTCCACATTACAGGTTTTCCGACCAAAAGTTAAAACCATAATTAAATTTAAATTTAAAATTAAATCACTCAAATTTAACTCCGTTACATTTAGACAAAGTAACGCGATTGATGTTTTATTGAACATTTAGAGAAAATAACCAATAAAGCGTCAGATTTCATTGCACTTAACATTGCAAACACTACTATTTAACAAGATTCTTCAACCAAAATGTGAAGATTGCGACCGACAATAATAAACAAAACGAAAATATTAATTATTTCCGTTCGTTTTGTTTACTTTTGATTTTTAAAAATCTAATTCCATAGTTTGGAATTACCAAAAGTATGGTATTTCCATACCATTTAATCCACGGACCGGGGGTTGGGCGTCATAAACGTATTTGATTGTTTCACACAAAGTATTTTTGAGGACCGATGGAAAATGTCGAGTGAGTTTTCTAGCAAACGTCATTGCGTCCTATGACATAATGGAATGTAATGTGATTGGTTGAAGTTTGGTCCCATGGAGACATCGAAAACATAATTGGATTGGTTATCTCGCAAACACAAAATACAACGCACAGAAGTTCTTTCTTCTTGTTTGATCCCTGGACTGGTGCAACAGAAACACATAATAAAGATGTAAGAGATAAAACACAATAAAAATAAAGAATAAATAAAAATGAATAAAATATAAAGGATAAACATGCAACAGGAGATAAATACAATATGAAATATGCAAGATGGAATATGAATCCAAAAAAAAGATACGCAAGTAAAGGTATAAATATGCAAGATAAAAGATAAAAATACATTAAAGAGAATGGTACAAAAATACAGAAAGTATTGTATATTTTGTATAGTATTGTATAATATATAGTACAGTATATTGTATAGTATTGCATAAGTGAATCTAGACTTCAGTAGCTCTAATAAATGTGGTCGTATTAAATCATACAAAAATACCTAACAATACCCATCTGTCTGTCTTCTGAGCCCAGGATGGGACTGAAGTCTGAGGAGCCATGGGAATGATGAAGTGGTCACTGCTCACGCTGCTCCTGTGCTTGGACGCTGCAGGTGTGTGTGTGTGTGTGTGTGTGTGTGTGTGTGTGTGTGTGTGTGTGTGTGTGTGTGTGTGTGTGTGTGTGCCTCACACTTTTTTCGAACCCAACGTCGCTAATCTTGACGAATTACAGTGGAGAGAAACTTTGTTTTTTTTGTTGCAACAATCAGCTTAGCAACAAAAAAAAGTGTGTTGCTAAGCTGCTATTTGCCGTTGAATTCGCTGTTTTCTGAGACCATTGTTGGAAAAAAAATATGAATTTTGAATAATCAGCATTGATCGGTTTGTTCTCGTGAAATATTCTTCTTTTGACAACAGATTCAGTTTGTCTCGTGCGCTCCTGACTTGATGTTCAGACCTTATGTAACCTTTTTCTTTTACTTAATTTATTCTTATGTATCTATTATTATGACTACATAAGAACATAAGAATTATAACTATTATTATGTTGTCACTGGAAAGGCAAATCCTGAAATTCCCATAATAAAATCCTCATGACAATTTTCACAAATATTATAAAATGTCCTGCTGTCATTTTAAATATACCTCAAACAGATTGGTTTTTTTTTAAAGACGTTTTTCTAGTGCCAGAGGGAAAGAAACGTGATTTTAGGCGTAGAATCATTTTCCATCTTGGAGTGATAAAAGATTGTGTGTTTTGAAAAAACGTCATGGAAATGTTGTGTTTGTCAGACGTTCAGTGTGGAAGAATGGTGTTAGTGATTGGAAAAAACTGTAACCAACACATGTATTTTATCATAAATATATTCCAAACGTGGCTATTCTCCATACGTTTAGCTGTTTGGACTGGGTTCTATTATTATTGCGTTATATATTTGTTATTTTAATCCATTTACTTTTTCTGCGTTGGGTTGACATATATGCATTTTAAATCTTTGAAAAGTGTAGACATGCATATCTAGACAGTGTTGGGATTGTAGTCAGTCATTCATTCATTTGTCATTTGTTTAATCACAAAATGTTTTAGCTGTAATGTTGAAAGTGTAAAAAATCCCAAGTAGAAAAACTATGAATATTGTGCTTTTGTGCGTGTGTGTGTCGTTGTGTGTGTGTGTGTGTGTGTGTGTGTGCGTATTTGTGTTGTGTGTGTGCGTGTTTAAAATGCGGTTGTTTTTCATTTACAGGTGTTTATTTAGAGTGTGTATCTTTACAAAGAGGGGAAATGTTGTGTCCTGCGCATATTTATATTAAGTTGTAGTTCTAGGTTTTCACCACAGGATGTCACTGTTGTGCATGGGAGAAATAACAGGTAGAGACTCGTGATGGGCAGTTTGCTCTTTTCAAAGCATCGGCTCTTCTACATACAGACGCGGCAAGATTTCAAATGTTTACTAAAATAAACATTTATTACATTATGATGTGATTTCTCATGTTATCTTTACCTCCAAGAATGTCTGAATAGATTTGATCAGTTAATATGTGTTTTGTTAGTTAATATTACACTATTATAATATAATATTAACACTACAGTATTCTACTCTGCATGCGCTAGTGATACTGAATAAATGAATAACTTCTTTCTGTTTTTCGCTATATGCGTTATCAGACTCTAGTTCTATCATTCTTTCCTAGCCCTCGTTTTATCACAAACGATGCCCATGCGTCATGTGCAAATAACATTGGAACATTTCTAATTTCATTACATTTATAATTTAAACTCATAAATTCCAAAAGGTTCGGAATACTGTTCATTTGATCTAGTCGCACTTATTTAAGTTAATAGAACTTAATCTGTTGAAACATGTTGAGCATTAGGGTTTACAGTGCATTTGTGTACTTTATTAACAATCTTTTTAAAAAGCTGTAAATAAATACGATTGGTTAAAATTGGGATTGGGTCGTGGATTGGCTGAAATTAGCTATATATAATATAAATATATATATATTAGTGCTGTCAAACGATTAATTTGTTTAACTAATTAATCGCACTTCCCCAACCAAATTAATTGCGATTAATCGTGATTAAGCTGGTTTCTGCGTGAGAAGCCATGCGCCTTCTTTGCGTCTTTGCGTTGGTTTTAGCGTCTTTGCGTTGGTCTCGGACTAAGAAAAGCGCTTCACAAATGAACTTGAACTTCTTGAGCATGTTCTTGGTCATCTGGTGTGTGGATTCTGTAAAAGTCCGTTCTTTGGCCCAACGGCGGTTACCAAAGGCACGGCCGAAGGTTTCTGCGTGTTGTTGTCTTTCTCTTCACAAGACAAGCCAGGGGTTGATTAAGATTAATTTATGTTAAATTTATATGTCATGGATTTTTTATTGTTTTAAATTGAACACTGTAAAAGTATACAGACAACACATCATTTATCCTTGTAAATGGATAAAGCCCCAACAGGACTGTACCCCTGATGACTCATCAAACACCCGATGCAATAACAAAAAAAAAAAAAAAAAAAAAAAAAAAAAAAAAAAAAAAAAAAAAAAAAAAAAAAAAAAAAAA
>MU204374.1:15829-34892 GCA_017309775.1 Paedocypris sp. Pulau Singkep | reverse complement strand
CGCAGATGATTTTATTTTCTTCTGCCGTTCAGACGCCATAAATGATCCAGAGATCGGTCGCCGAATGCACAAAAACGAAAAGAAACACACCGAGTATATTTAAGGCTTACAGCCGCCTGAGAAAATATATTATTTGGAAAAAATGCTCGGAGCTCACTTCACATGCGTCGTCTCACTCACATGCTGTTACCGGAAGTCAATTTATGTTAAATTTATAATCGTTTTGACTCGTTTTATTTGACTCCAAAGATAAAAAGATTTTGATGTATGAAATGATTATTTGATTTTAATATTCCAGTGCTTATTTTGACTTTTCTGTTTAGAATCAATACACTTATTTACTAATGCATTGATTCTATTACACATAATCTTAGTAAAAGTTGATAATTAGAGGGGTTAGTCCTTCTCATTAATACAATATCGATTTTCAGAGTTCAAGATCATAGGCTGAGGGATAGTCCAACTCACACTTTATGATACAACTAAATCATCATTGGCTAATGGTCAGAGGGGTTAATCCTTCTCATAGGTATGATATCAACTTTATTTTGAATTCAAGATCAGAAGTTGAGGCCAAATCCAACTCACAGAAATGTGATATCAACTTCCTTTTAAATCATGAATTCAAGATATGAAGCTGAGGCATAGTCCAACTCACACCATGATACAACTGTCTTAGCATAAATGAATTAGAGGGGATAGTCCTTCCCATAAGTGTGATATCAGCTTAATCATATATTCAAATTCTGAAAATGAGGCATAGTCCAACTCATATTAACGATACAACTAATAATCAACCTGAACTTGTGATTAGTGATTTAGAATATTATTCTCAAGAAATCTAACAGAGATAAATAATTCACAAGATGCCAAGATATCAGAACAAATCAGAATGATATTTGCATACAGAACATATTGAATTGGGTTGAATTGGATTGAATTGAATTGAAAAATCCTTTATTAGTCCCACAGCGGGGAAATTTCACGTCACAACAGCAACAACAAATCCAACAAATAAATAAACAAATAAACAAACATCAAACATAAACAAACAAACATCACCATAACATAACCAAACATTACTCTACAGATTTTAACCCAACTTGTGTATCTGAATTATGGATTTTTGTACCTTGAAGGAGCTGAGACGTTCTTTCCACCCACACTGAGACCATTAAGAAGATATCAAACATGACTGGTTTTGATGACTTGATTGGTCACATTTTAAGTATAAAGTGTTAGAATGTTGGTACCGGAAGGGAGTGTGTGTGTGAGGGGACAGGGTGGCTGGGAGGATGGGCACAGTGGGAGGGAGCTGATAAGGTTCTGTATTCAAGTGTTGATCAACCAGGCCACGAGAAGGCATTGGTCATGCATTTGGTCATCAGCAAAAAGTCTTACAGTTTCCTCCGTTTGATCATCAAAAAGTCTTACAATTCCCCAAGTTTGCCATTAAACCTCGTGTAGAACTCTGCTATCATCTTCCGCCGCCAATCGTAGCAATCATTAGTCTCGCTGAAAACGCCGATCACACGTTTTTAACTAGAGACGTGAGGGAGAGTATTACTGAATCAGGGAGTTGATGGTCTTGAACTGTAATTCAGTTTTTCTCTCTGTAATTGATCGTATTCGACTGTTCTAGACGTGTGTCATGGATTTGATGGTTTGTGTTTTCGCAGTTATAAAAGTAAATGGAGACAACGGACAGATTCAGTCACCGAACTTCCCAAACCACTACAGGAACAACCAGGAGCGCGTGTGGAAGATCTCGGTGTCTCAGGGCTTCCACATCGGCCTCACCTTCCAGTCGTTTGAGGTGCGGAATTCACAACCTTGATCATGTGTTAAACATTTACAAAATATTTTACTTGTAGAATCATAATGTGTGGATACTGTTAGCAAAATATGTGATAAGCTGATTATGATGTTTTTAAACGTATGGTAATAATTTCTATCGTTCTACAGTCTTGTGACGGACGCACTACGATGCCGCACAGTTTTCCATGAACGACTTTCAATTATGTTCTGATCGCACCAAAGGTTCACATCGCAAACTATCTAGCTCCTGATTGGTCATTATCAATAATAATAATTTCATACCAATATTGTTGTGAGCAGTATGACACGCGCACTGAGACTTAAACGTCCGTTACCACAGCAGCTTCACGTTTGGATTCAGTCCCGTAAATCAAACAAAAACACTAAACTTTGGTTTAGCGGGTGGATCAGCAAGGGACAGCAAACTGCCCTGCGAGGCCGGGGAACCTGTAGATGACACACTCCACACAGCAACACACGAAATAGGCACAGACGATTCCACACCAAAACAAATGACATCTTTAACAGAACAATCGGTGGTTACCGATTCGAGTTCCACAACAGAAACAGTTTTACTAAAGGATGGCGAAAGGTCATCCTGGTTTTGCTCGACACAAAAGACAGAGACAGAGACGACATGGCGAAATGTTCACCGGAGTTTACAAGCAAGACTCCTTCCAAGAGAAAACTCTGAGCAGCACCGGTATCACAAAGTATCTTGACTGGTGTCCTCGAGCCACAACAACCAGCCAAAGATACAAACCCGTCTAGAACAAACGGCACAAACCTCTGATGTGTAACTACATCACCTGTAGTCAACGAGTCAAAACCCCTACATCATTTTTCTTCTTGAATGCGTTACACTCCGAAATAATGTGACCAAGTTTCTTACAATAAAAACAGACACGTGATGCTGATGTCTTACCTCCACCTTCTGCTGATGACGGCACCGGATCCGTAGTCCGTCCAGAAGCACGACGAGCGCCATCACTAAACACAGTTTTATGCATTAGCACATATTCGTCAGCTAGCGAAGCAGCAACTGAACATTTCAGAACCTTTTGTTCGTTGAGATGGGTGACGACACATTCGGGCAGACAGTTTTTGAAATCCTCCAGGAGGACTAAATCGCGCAGATCTTCAAAGGTTGTCACTTTCAATGAAAAACACCACCGATCAAACATGGCTTTTTGAAGCAGTTCGTTTCTTCATAAGACGTTCACAATTTTGTCTCCTTATGGTTAACAACATCTGAAGTCAGTCGCTGGAAAAGGTTTGGACTTTTTTCTCTGTTGACCGCAGCTGGAGGAATGCTACGACTGTGCCTGCGACTATCTGGAGTTTGGTGACGGCGACTCTGAGAACAGTCCCGTGCTGGGTCGCTTCTGTGGTGACGACAAACCCAACAACATCGTGTCCAGCTCCAACCATCTCTGGATCAGGTTTAAGTCAGACGGCGCCGTCAACATGGCCGGCTTTACTGCCCACTATTATAAAGGTGAGGAACTTCTTCTCTTCTATATGAGTGAATGATGTAGATTTGTTTGTTTGTTTGGGAAAGTTTTTAATTTGCTTTTGTCTGTTTCTTTGGCAGTTTCATCTTCAGTGTCTCCCACATCCAGCGAGACTTTGTGTGAGATTCTTTTTTCTCATGAGTGAATGATGAAGATTTGTTTGTTTGTTTGTTTGTTTGTTTTGGAAAGTTTTTTACTTGCTTTTGTCTGTTTTTTCGGCAGTTTCATCTTCAGTGTCTCCCACATCCAGCGAGACTTTGTGTGAGATTCTTTTTTCTCATGAGTGAATGATGAAGATTTGTTTGTTTGTTTGTTTGTTTGTTTGTTTGTTTTGGAAAGTTTTTAACTTGCTTTTGTCTGTTTTTTCGGCAGTTTCATCATCAGTGTCTCCCACATCAAGTGAGACTGTGTGATATTATTTTCCTCATCTGAGAGAATGATGAAAATTAGTTTGTTTGATTTGGAAAGTTTTTAATTTGCTAATTATAATTTGTCAGCTGAGGGGAGTTGGGACACAGTTCAGTAGGTTGACTGCGGTGGGGAAAAAGCCGTTTCGGTTGCGTGAGGTTCTGGTCTTGATGGTCCGGAGCCTCTTGCCTGAGGGGAGGAGCTGAAAGTGTTCGTGACCGGGGTGTGAGGGGTCGTCCACTATCCTGGCTGCTCGTTTCCGAGTCCTGGAGGTGTGCAGCTCTTGGAGGGATGGAAGGTGACAGCGATGACCTTCACTCTTGACTTTGTCTCTGGCCGTGGTGCCTGCGAACCAGACGGAGATGGAGGATGTGAGCACTGATTCTATTGTGGCAGTGTAGAAGTTCACTAGCATCTTCACAGGGAGGCAGAACTTCTTCAGCTGCTTCAGGAAGTACATCCTCTGCTGAGCCTTCTTGGTGATGGAGCTGATGTTCCGCTCCCGCTCGAGGTCCTGGCTGATGATGGTGCCTAGGAAACGGAAGGACTCCACAGAGAGAGGATGATAGGAGGGGGGCTGGGCTCTTCCTGAAGTCCACTGTCATCTCCACTGTCTCCAGAGTGTTGAGCTCCAGGTTGTTAGAGCGGCACCATGACATCAGACTGGCTATCACGCTCCTGTAGGCTGACTCCATTGATGTTGGTGTCCTCAGCAAACTTCAGGAGCTTGACAGACTGATGTCCAGACGTGCAGCTGTTTGTATACAGGGAGAACAGCAGTGGGGAAAGAACGCAGTCTTGATGGTCCGGGGATCAGAGACGAGCTTCTCCAGCTTCACGTACTGCTGACGTCTGTCAGTGAGGAAGTCTGTGATCCACCTGCAGATGGTGTCGGGAACTTTCATCTGGGAAAGCTTGTCTTGCAGCAGTGAAGAGGGACTATTGTGTTAAAAGCAGAGCTGAAATCTACGAGCACTATCCTGGAGAGTCCAGACGCTGGAGGATGAAGTTGAGGGCCATGTTTTAGCTTTTCTCATCTCCTTGCTGAATCTGTACTTGTCTCTGTCCCCACTCCTGAATGCAGTTTCCTTTTCCGACCTCAGCTGTCTGAGCTTAGTTGTGAACCAGGGTTTGTCGTTGTTGTAGCACACCCTGCTTTGTGTTGGTATGATGCTGTCCTCACAGAAGTTTATGTAGGACATCACAGTGTCCGTGTGGACATCATCCAAGCTGCTGGTGGCAGACCTGAAGACGACCTGAAGTTCCTCCACAGCTTCACTAGTCCACGTGAAATAAAATGTCAATCCAAAATCACAACCTTAACAGAACAGTGATGACATTTTCTACAATATTTTCTACACCCACCATTCAGTTATTTTACTGACATGCTGTACAGCGTTTCTCACCCATTCAGCTTCACACAGGAACATTTTAACTGTAGATCCGGTTCCTTTTGTTGTTCTCTTTCATTACTCAGTTAGATTGAATTTCATAGTCTGAACTTCAGTGTGACTTCATTATTATTTTTTTATTTGGACAATTTGTCGCGTATCATAGTGACGGACACGATTTGAGACATGAATGATGATTGATCTGATCATTGAGCATGAGAAAATATTTTCCTCACAATAAGACCTAGTGCTCCTTTGAACCAAACAGTAGTTTAAGAACTTCATTTTAAACAGACATTTTTGTATGTGGAAGTATAAAATATATGCTATATAACTAGAATATACAACTAGAAAAAATATACACACGTTACTGTATAGATATATTTGAATCTATTGACAGTTGCTAACTTTCAACTCAGTTCTAAAGTGAATTATAATTCAGTTTTTCTCTCTGTAATTGATCGTATTCGACTGTTCTAGACGTGTGTCACGGATTTGATGGTTTGTGCTTTCGCAGTTATGAAAGTAAATGGAGACAACGGACAGATTCAGTCACCGAACTTCCCAAACCACTACAGGAACAACCAGGAGCGCGTGTGGAAGATCTCGGTGTCTCAGGGCTTCCACATCGGCCTCACCTTCCAGTCGTTTGAGGTGCGGAATTCACAACCTTGATCATAATCACACCATGATAAACCGCAGAACTGCCCGAATAACACCAAACCATTTTACACAGAACGAATCAGAAACTATTCAGCCTTCTGTTCATGATTATTCATTCATTGGACAGTATTTAGTAAGATTGGTAAATGTGACATTCTGCACATTCCTCACGTAAACATGTTGTAAAATGTAGAGTTTGCACCAATCAGAGGCCGTGATACTATAGACCAATGAGATCAGCCACAAAAAAACACTCCAGTAGCAACGGTTTCTGCAGCGGGAGAGTTTGGAACCGTTATAATCTGTTATATTTTGCTTAATATACGTATATCAATATGTATAGATACCACAGTGTTTCTCCATCCAAGCACGCGCAGACACAAGCCGTTTCTCCCACTGATTTATTTGGCTTTGTTCCCAAATACACCTTGAAACTAAAATAAATGATGAACACAATAAACACCAAGTAAACACGGAACACGGCAAAACAGACAAAACAGAACAGACCTCTTTGGGGCTACATGCGCTTGGTGAGAAAAGTCCTTTTTCCCTTCCGTGAGAATTTTCCTTCTCTTAAAGTACTTAGCTTCTTTTAGTATGGTTGTTGGAACACCGGTAGCAAGCCGAAAGCCGACAGCTCGTGAAGAGCCGGTTGCCAGTGGAAAACAGATACGCCCCCGGAACATAAACCCCGTGTCAAAATAAAAGCATCGAAAAAAGTACATACAACTCAAACACCAACGATTAAATAATAAACACAACCAGCTACACTCCCACCAAATCCCATATACTGAATTTGGGATTTTATAAACTTTCGTGTGCATTGAAATGAGAATGGATCATTGAAATAATTTTATTTGCGAACCTTAATCTGCTTCAAGCAAAGTGACAACTTTATGCACAGGTCTTTCAAGAGACACCATCTTAGTTATAGCTTTCCCTTTTGTGTCAAAGGTAGTCTCACTAACTTGCAACATTACCCTTCTTACTCTTCCATCTGATCCTGGATATACATCTGTTATTTTTGCCAGCTTCCATTTATTACGCGGTGCAATGGCGTCTTGTAAGAGAACAATGTCATTAATTTTTAAATTTCTTCTGTTCTTATGCCACTTTTGTCTTAATTGTAAATTAAGAAGATATTCTTTCCGCCAGCGATTCCAAAATTTGCCAGATATTGTACCTTGCGCCACCTTTTACGCAGATATAGATCTTCTCTTGTGAAGTTCCCAGGTGGAGGCAGAATGACTGTGGACTTCATGGTAAGAATGTGGTTAGGGGTCAAGTCCTGATGGGTCGTTCAAATACTCTGTAGTGAGGGGTCTACTATTAATGATGGCCATGATTTCATATAAGAAAGTTCTTAAAGTAGTAGTATCAAGTCTCTGGGCTGAGTGATCAAGCACAGCGGTAAGAACACTTCTCACTGTTCTTATTTGCCTCTCCCAGATGCCTCCCATGTGACTTGCAGCTGGAGGGTTCATGAGAAATTCGCATCCCAAGTCTTTCATCTTCTCGTGATCCATCCCTTTTGCGAGCTCTGAAAACTCTCTCTTGGCTCCTACAAAGTTGCTTCCTTGGTCACATCTCAACTGACAAACTTTTCCTCTGATTGCAATAAGTACTCTTAATGCATTTATAAAGGCACCAGTTGTCATGTCATCCATCATCTCAATGTGTATGGCTCTTGAACATAGACACGTAAACAAAAGACCATATTTCTTGAGCTCCTTTCTTCCTTCCTTGACATATATAGGACCAAAACAATCCATACCTGCATAAGTAAATGGAGGAGCTGTTTCAATCCGGTCTTGGGGTAAATCACTCATTTTTTGGTCTTCAGTAGGTCGTCTATACTTCCTGCATTTAACACATTTAAAGATGTGTGATGACACCGCTCCACTACATCCCAAGATCAACCATCCATTAGCTCTTAGCTCATTTATGGTCATGCCTCGTCCTTGATGATGAACTCTTTCATGGAAATGCTTAATGAGTAACGTTGATATGTGGCTATTCCTTGGAAGTATTGTTGGATGCTTCACCTCTGGGTGTAACGTTGCTTGACTTAGACGTCCTCCGACTCTAAGGATCCCGTCTTCATCTATAAAGGGATTTAACTTGTACAACTTACTTAGACCATTCTTAATAATTTCTTTCTTCCTCTTCAAGCTTTCTATCTCATCTGAGAATGCTTCCAGTTGAGTCATCTTTATAATAAATTTCTCTGCTTCTCTCCTTTCTTCTAGGCTTGTGCTTTCTTTAATCCTTTGTCTTCCATCTTTGAAATCTTTAATTGTCCTTCTCAATCTAGCCACTGCCCTTACCATTCTTGACCAGTCAGAGAAATTCTTAAAACGATCTAGTAATGACTTTTCCTTCTTTATTATGGCATTACAGACTAGAGCTTTGCGGAGTTCTGGATCATCATCTTTAACTTCTCCCACCTTGCACTTTCTATCCGGTAATTGTCTTTCCCAAAGAAATGTTGGTCCTGTGAGCCAGTTTGAATTCTTAAGTTGTTCTGCTGTTAAACCTCTAGAGGCATGATCTGCTGGATTGTCCTCTGATGCAACGTGTGCCCATCAGTCCAGAAGAACTCTTTTAGATCTTGAATTTCTAGTTAGTCTCGTAGCATGTCACTCACTTGGGTTGCAACAACTGCTGCTGATAGTTCCAACCTTGGTATAGTTGTAACTTTGGTTGGTGCAACTCTTGCTTTTCCTAATATCAAACAGCAGTGAACCATGTTGCATTCATTAATTGCTCTTAGGTATGAACATTCCCCATATCCAGAGACACTTGCATCTGCAAAATGATGTAGCTCGTATGTATTGACCTTGCCAAAATTTTAAGGTAAAAAGTTTCTCCTTACTTCCATTTCGGCTAAAGTTGATAAATCCCTCAGCCAGGACTCCCATTGAGGTCTTAATTCATCTGGAATTTCTTCATCCCAATCAACCTTCTCTCTGCACATCTTCTGAAGTATTTGTTTCCCTACAAGAACGAATGGTGCCATAAAGCCTAGGGGATCAAATACAGATGCTACAGTAGCTAGCACTCCTCTTCTGGTTGATGGATTCGACTTCACTTTTATTCTGAACTTGAAAGTGTCAGATGTAATACACCATTCTACTCCAAGAGCTCTCGCCATGTGAGGTAGACTTAAAGCCATATCCAGTTCCTTGACGGTAGCACGTTCTTCTTCTGGAACAGTTGCCATCACACTTTCACTGTTGGAAACATATTTATGAAGTCTTAACTTTCCTGTGAAGCAAAGCTCTCTTGATTCTTTGATAAGTTGGATAGCTTCTGTCTCAGTTTGAACATTTAGGAGACCATCATCTACATAAAAGTTTCTGTGTATGAAGCGTGTAGTATCCTCGCTGTACTGACCATAACCTTGCGTTGCTAGATGTTTAAGGGCAAAGTTTGAACAGCCAGGAGACGAAGTAGCTCCAAATAAGTGGACTTTCATTCTATAAATTGCAGGTGTTGTTTCCAGCTTGCCATCAGGCCACCACAGAAATCGCAGATAGTCTTGATCTTCTCTTTTCACATGAAATTGGTGGAACATTTTTTCAATGTCACACATGACAGCGATGGGACCTTTCCGGAACCTACAGAGAACTCCTACCAATGTATTAGTCAGATCAGGACCTGTGAGAAGATGATCGTTAAGCGAGGTGTCTTGAAACTTAGCAGAACAATCAAATACTACACGTATTTTTTGTGGTTTCTGTGGATGATAAATTCCGTGATGTGGAATATACCATGCAGGACGATTGTCAGTTTCTTCTTCGGGGACCTTCTCTGCGTCACCACTTATAAGAATATCATTCATGAATTTCACATAGTCCTGATAGTATTTCTGATTTTTCCTGAACTTCCTTGCAAGACACTTCAGGCGGTGTTCTGCGCATATTTTGTTATTAGGAAGATTTGGATTTCCTTTCTTGAATGGTAATGGCATTTCATAATGACCATTATTCTTCTGTAAAATATTCTCCTTTAGAATTTGTAAGAACTGGAGGTCATCTTGAGACACAGGATCATCTTTCCTGCCTCTTTCAGCAAAGTCGTATTCCAGAACTGTTAAAATATCTACAGGACTAATTTCTTTAACTTTGTTTCAGCTGACAAAGTGCACTTCGGTCTTAAACGAAACACAGGATTTTATTCTCGGCATCACTTGTCTAACCATTATGTGATGACTGCTTCCGATGGGGTCTCCATAATCTATATATGGGTTTCCATGACCAACAATACTCCATCCCAGGTCTGTACTCTGTGCGTAAGGCTGGTGCGCTTGGCCAGAAACTACCTTTCTTGGAAGTAGAGCTTGTGAGCAATTATAGCCAATAAGTAGGCCCACTTCACAGTCTAATAATGGTGGTATCTTGTCTTGAAGGTGCTTTAGGTGGGGCCATATCTTTGCGGTTTGATCAGTTGGTATATGGGTTCTGTTGGCTGGAATAAATTCTCTAGTGTAGACAATTGGCAAAGGGATTGGTTTGTCGTAATAAAATCTTCTTACTTGTAGGTCCTTTACTCTTTGAGAGCTTACAACTGTGGTTCTTGAGGTCATAGTAGACAGCTTAAGCTTGACTTTTTCTTTGCTGGCTTCAAGAGCTTCTGCCACTTCACTTAGAACGAAGGTTATGTCACTTTGGAAATCCAAAAGAGCGTATATAAGAATTTCTTGTTCTGGCTTTTTTTTAGATGAAATCCAGACCGGAATTATTGCCGCTGTTGGCAAATCACCTTCTTTAAGTATCACTCTGTTTGATGTAACATAGGTGGTTACTTTTTCATTCTGCATTGGTTGAGATCTTTCTTTCTGCCATGGATGACTAGTATTCATCTCATCTTGCTTGACTTGTGGTTCTTTCAGATTGCGATCTTCATGTAAACAAGTTGGATGCAATTTATGACATATGTCACAAACACTTCTGTATTCGCAGCTCCTTGAATAGTGACCGATCTTCAGACAACCAAAGCATAACCTTTCAGATTGAATACATTTTATTCTGTCTGTGATGGAATTCTCCATGAGTTTTCTACATTTGTGCAAAGTGTGTCCAGCGTTGTGACAAAACATGCAGGTTAAGACAGGTCTTTCATTCGAACTTAAAACCAAAGGATTTGTTTCAAAACTTTGCCGTTTTTGAAATTTTGGTATTTCAACCTCGCTTATTTTGAGTGCATGTAATGATGTGACGGGATTACATGCAATTTTTACCTCTCTGGTCAGGAACTTAACGAACTGGCTGAATGTTGGAAACTGATTGCTCTCCTCCTCTATCTCAATGACATTATATTTCAAAGGATCTCCGTTGAAAACTGACGGTTCAACAAAAGGAACTCTGTTTGCATTTAGCGCACCGGCCAGCATCTTCACAAGCTCAGTTGTGCTTTCCTGCGGAGCGCTCTTTGCAGCTTGAGACACAGGAAATAGAGTTGTCAGGTTATGTTGGTCTTCTGAAATGTCCTCATCATCATACACTTTTAATCTTGCTTTTGCCGCGTTTAAACCTTTCACAGTTTTCAATTGTTGGATCCTCCTACGTTTTTCTTGAAGAGTATTCTGTAGAATTGCATGCTCTTCTTCCAGTTGAGCTCGAATTTTTGCTTCTTCTTCTTCTATCTTTATTCTTCTACTCATCTCTTCTGCTTCTTGTTCCAAACGACGTTTTGCTGCTGCCGCCTCTTGATCAGCTATCTTCTTTTTAAATTGGGCTTCCAAGATCTGTAAATCTAATTGTTCTTTATCTTGCACCTTTAACACTTCCAGAACAGCTTGGCTTGCCGCTGCTTCAGCAGCAGCTTCCCGTCATTTAACCGATGATTCACCTGAACATTCTGAAGCCTTTTTCAAAATGGACGAGATTGAAGATGATGTGTGAGTGGTTGTGTCAAACAGAGAACCTGCTTCAGGCCAGTCTTGCTCATCTTCTGGGATATTTCCTTTGAGTCGATTTGAAGCTGTAAATGCAACAAAATCAGAGATCTGTACACATCTATCAATTTTTTGGCGAGTCTCTTGATCTGGAGTTGAGATTTTGCGTAAGTCACTGTAAACAGACTGAAGCTGGGATGAAAGACTTGTGATATCATCGATAATATCTTTAAGCAGATCGTCTGATAAAATCTCGGTGGACTGAGATAGTGTGCGCTTAGAGGACTTAGCTTGTATCCTCCATTTACCATAAAGGTAGTTAAACCTTTGCTGCAGTGACTTGATTCTTGCGTCTTGCATTGCTTTGCCTTTTTCTGTTAATGTTCTGGTTCTTTTGCTTTGTCTTAATTGTTTGGATTCGTCACCTTGCACTTCAGCGCTACTTAGTTCGACCTGGTCTTGTAAGTCTGCACCCTCCGATACATTATCCCCCAGTTGAACTGTGTTATCATATGATTCAGCCATTTTTAACCTTCTTTTAAACTTTTAAACTTAAATACATAATACAATGCTTACAACTTAAATCGATTGTCACTTTTTTGGCGATATAAATTCAATTCAAACAATAACATTGACCAACCACAAGTATTACACAAGCATTCATCTTCATACCAAATGATTTACGTGTTCAAGAGAACACAACTTCTTGTCCAATCAATTCAATTTAAATCAGTCCACTGCTTAATTGTTCTCGTTGTCTGGTTAAGCCTTCAAAACACATTTTAAGTTCTTGTGGCTCCAGTTGAAACACTCCGCGGCGGATGAATAAATCGCATCGCAGATCGTGGAAACTTATCTTCGTGATGTTGCGTCTCGTGTTCAATGAGTAGCTAGAGTTTCACTGTTTCTCCATCCAAGCACGCGCAGACACAAGCCGTTTCTCCCACTGATTTATTTGGCTTTGTTCCCAAATACACCGTGAAACTAAAATAAATGATGAACACAATAAACACCAAGTAAACACGGAACACGGCAAAACAGACAAAACAGAACAGACCTCTTTGGGGCTACATGCGCTTGGTGAGAAAAGAATTTTCCTTCTCTTAAAGTACTTAGCTTCTTTTAGTACGGTTGTTGGAACACCGGTAGCAAGCCGAAAGCCGACAGCTCGTGAAGAGCCGGTTGCCAGTGCAAAACAAATACGCTCCCGGAACATAAACCCCGTGTCAAAATAAAAGCATCGAAAAAAGTACATACAACTCAAACACCAACGATTAAATAATAAACTCAACCAATTGGACAAAATACAAAATAAGCGCGGCAGCTACACCACAGTATGTGTAAATGTGCATTAGTTTGAACAAATAATTAACGTTAGTTTCAAGTGTTCCTGTAGAAAGCAAATCAAGGTTTTTTTTTTAATAATTCATCAAGGAAATGTATTTGTAACAATCAGCTTTTTCTAATCAGATTCAAATTGATCGACTGTAAAACATTTACAAAATATTTCACTTGCACAATCATAATGTGTGGATAATGTTTACACTGTGTAGCAAAACTATATGACCAGCTGATGTGATGTTTTTAGCTCCTGATTGATAAAGTGTGAAAAGTGCATTTGTTATTGCCATTTGTATATTTTGAAGCAGTTCGTTTCTTCATAAGACGTTCACAATTTTGTCTCCTTGTGGAGTTTGAACTATTGTCTTATTTAACCGCAGCTGGAGGAATGCTACGACTGTGCCTGCGACTATCTGGAGTTTGGTGACGGCGACTCTGAGAACAGTCCCGTGCTGGGTCGCTTCTGTGGTGACGACAAACCCAACAACATCGTGTCCAGCTCCAACCATCTCTGGATCAGGTTTAAGTCAGACGGCGCCGTCAACATGGCCGGCTTTACTGCCCACTATTATAAAGGTGAGGAACTTCTTCTCTTCTATATGTTAGTGTTTTAACTGACCCCCCCATATTTTTTAAACTCATATAAAGAATCGAAATTTCTCTTTTTTACTTTTTTTTCACATAGCGTCTCTGCGTTGGTCTCGGACTAGTTCTATTTTCTACAATATTTTCTACACCTACCATTCAGTTATTTTACTGAGCAGCGCTGGACAGTGAAGCGTATTTGTAGCTCATGTTCAGAAAGAAACTCATGTTTGCAGATTTAGAAGCGTCATTTACTTGTACAGTATTTTACTCTGCAAGACATACTGTACGTACATCATTTTCCTCTCGTTTGTTTCATATCTCTCATGTTCATGAACACACAGACTGCTCTTCTCTACATTCATCTCACAGTCCTTGTCAGAATGTTTCCCTAGTATCTTCATTGTTTTGTTTAATAGCCTCAGTCTTGAAGTCTTTACCTCATCTGTTCTGTTTCTTGCTTTCACTCTTTCCTTATCCACTCTTCTCTTTTTCCTATGGACGGCTCTTCATTTACTTTCCTCAACTTCCTCAAAAAAAAAAAAAAAAATACAATTGCAGTCGTGAACATTTACAGTATTAAGTACACACTGTCAACACTAACCGTATTGCAAATTGAATAAAACATTTATCTTTTTTTATATTTATCAACATTTTCAAACTTACAAATCCCTTTCAATATATTTACACGTGAATTCTAATTTAAAGTGTATTCTTTTACTGCAATTCGTTTGAATGTGTTGAAATACAAGGAAATATAATTATTGTTCATATTTTTCAATTTCGTTGTCGTCCTTAGGTTTTTTGGAACCTTGAAAAAAAAATTATATATACATTATATATTATATATATACTTCGCGGTTCGACTGTTGCGGATTCACTGTTTCGCTGGGTTTTTTTTTTGCGCTCGCGCCTTATATCCCCCCATTCATTCACTTTGAAAATTAGTATCTCCACGTGGACGACGCGTGCGGCAGGGAGATGTTTGTTAAAATTACTTTAATAAAGAATACTACGTGAAAAAAATGTTTTAAAAGTCTGAATAAGTGTTAAATAAATACGTAAATGTTGTGACTCTACTTCGCGGAAATTCACCTATCGCGGTCGTGCTTGGAACGCATCTACCAAGGGATTACATGTATATGTTAAAAACACATTTAAAATGTTCCCATATATCAGATGTATCAATTTTGAAAATATATATTTAAATATATTAAAGCAATATTTCACTCTGTATATGGAAAACTTTATTTGCTGTTGCATACCTTTATGTTGCATAGCCATGTTGAAGAGAGTGAGAGTGTATGTGTGTGTTTTAACCAAATGACTCCATGGCCACTTTTAGGGTCTTTGTCGGGCTTTTAAGTCAAAAGTGGCATCTACTATGATCTGAATGAAAGTGTCTCACACACACACACAATCATCTGGTGTGTTTCCTGTTGTGAAGGATCAACTAACATGTTGTGTGTTTGTTCTGTTTCATTCCAGCAGCAGCAGCAGCAGAGAGAAGAAGCGACACTGTGAGTGTTTCACACGCAATGCCTTTTTAGCATTGATTGAATTGAAATTGAAATTGAAAAATCCTTTATTAGTCCCACAGCGGGGAAATTTCACATTTCACATTCAGCGGGGAAACATTCACATTGCAATATTAAACTGATATGAAATGTGGCAAAAACAGTCAATCATGAATCTTCTGCCTCGCCTGATCTTCTAATGACACACACACACACACACACGCACACACACACACACACACACACACACACACACACACTGGTTTGCTCAACTCTTGCTCTGGTTGTAGGTCAGATCAAGCCTGAAGAAAATCCCTGAAGAAAAGATCCAGACTGGAGCTCCTGACTGAGTGAATCTCACTAGAAAACTTTCAGTTCCGTGACAAACACAATCCGCACAATCAGAATCAGACGAATTTTTGGTGTTTGTCACTTCAGTTTTTCACTTTGTTTTGCTCTAATTACTTAGTCGCCGTTTCATTTTGCTTGAATAAAAAAAAGTATTCTAAATGTCAAATCACACATATTACAACAATGAATATTAAAATCTAAATAGCTTAAAATATTTTCAAGCATACAAATCCCTTTTAATATATTTACACATTAATTCTAATTTTACTGCAATTCGTTTGAATATGTTAAAATACAAGGAAACATAGTTATTGTTCATATTTTTCAATTTCTTTGTCGTCTTTAGAATTAACGTGTAGAATCTCACAGTCTGAAACAGTAACTGCTGCATCCGAGTTTAATTTGACACAGTGTTTTTCTAGAAAAAGAATCCTCCTGGGGTCCAAAACAAAGCAAAAAAAAAAAAACAAGTACAAAATTGCGTACCGTATGTTTTCTTTAATTGTGCACATTCCAAATTGTTGTATTAAGATTGTTGAATAGATTTTTGAATCTGATTTGTAGATTTCCAAAGGCATTTCAGTCAGATCTTTACCATTTGCCTCACAGCATGTTGTAAGATGAGTTTTATGAGTTTTTTTATGCCTTGAAAATCTAGAAATGAAATGATGTTCTGCTTGATTTGTTCAATTGTTGATTGAGTGTCTGATTTGAGTATTTTTGATGTATTGTTGTTTATCCTTAAACTGTTAAAACACAAGAAAACAAAACAAAAAAAGGGGAAAAAAAGAGAAAAGCATAGTAAAAGATACTTGTTACTTGTTTTCTTTCATTATACTTATTTCAAATTGTTGTATTATAAATTGTAGATTTCTAGTTGAAATGCCATGAAAATCTAGAAATGAATTGATTTTCTACTTGATTTATTCAATTGTTGATTGAGTGTCTGATTTGGATTTTTCCTGATTCATTGTCGTCATTTATTCTTAAAATGTTTAATTGATCACTTGAATGTCTTTTAATTGACTTATTGTTGTGATTTCCTGAGCAACTTGTCTGATGCATTTTGATGCTGATGTTGTAAACAGGTGTTTAGGTGAGAGAGAGATGAGCATTTCTTTGTTCTGGAGCGACAGGGGAAACCAAAGGACTGAACTCAGTCCAGCAGAAGATTCTCTGTGTTTCTCTACAAGAACTAAATGATGAAGCTTCTGAGTTTGTGTGTTTGTCATGTTGTGTGTGTTTTGTTAGGCAGCAGCAGTTCAGTTACTGTTACAGTTACTGGAAACCCTCGTTCTACTTTTAGCGTCAAGTGACGTTTCTAATTGTTTCGTTTTTCTGTATATTTTTTATTGAGTTTTAAATGTACACACTTACATTCAATACCCACAACCACACGGCATAAAAAAAGCTTAAATTAATACAGCAATAATAATTTCACAGTTCAGGGTCCACAACAATTCAATGAATCCTTAAAGAAATGTAATGTCCCATGTTTGTACAGTCGATTAAAATGTTGCGTAACATAAAAGTCATTGCAGCAGACAAAAAAAAACTAAACAATTTGTACATGGCACCAGTTTAGATGACAGAATAACAGAACTGGACTCTGCAGTTTCCAACTAACCAAAATATACATTACAAATAAGCAAATTAAATTACTTGAAGGTGAAAAGGAATATATATACATATAAATAAATGAATCAACGGAGTATATCAATCTCAGAGCAGGTTAGGGCTGACCAACACGCAACTTACGTTTCGCACCAGAAATTGTGTACTTAATCTTTTACAACTGGATGTGACACATTACTTCTTTCAACCAGCTACCATGTGTTGGAGGGTCTGTCCTTTTCCACTTAAATAATATTAGCCGCCTTGCTAGTAAAGTAGTGAAGGCAATAACTGAGTGCAAATCATTCCTGAGTTCTGTACCCTCAGGCACCGCACCAAAAATGCCCATCAAAGGGTCGGGATCAATCTGGATGCCATATATGTGTGTATACGATTCAAAAATCCCCTTCCAAAACTCCTCTAGCTTCGAACACAATCAGAACATGTGAGCACCTACCACACATGGGGTTAACATTAGGGTAAATCTTGGCTAGTTTGGAGTTAGTAAAGTGGAGCTTGTGGTAAACCTTAATTTGAACTAAGCCGTGTCTTGCACATGGCGAGGAGGAATGTATCTGAATTATGGCGTCTTCCCATTCTCCATCCGTAAATACCATGCCCAAATCATTTTGCCAAGCTGTACGAATATAATCCAGACTTTGTGGGACTATAGACATTATGATAGAGTACATGTTTGATACAAGTCCCCTGCTATGCCGATTCTAATACCGCATTTGTTCAATAGGTGATGTATTTGGAAAGGAGATAAAAGCCTTCCTCATAAACTCCTATTCTGCAAAAATAAAAAAAAATAAAAAAAATATGAGATCTAGGTAAAGCAAAATTCTGATTAAGCTCTTCAAAGGAACCAAAGATATTCCCTAAATATAAATCTTTCAGACGCCTAATCCCCGTCTCCTCCCAAAGGCGAAAGGCAGAATCTACGCTAGATGGCGTAAATAAACAATAGAACCCAAAATTGAAGCTGATTGAAACCCAAAATGCCTTCTAAACTGCGCCCACATTTCTATAATGTGAGTGAGTACAGGATTAGGGAGGGAGACATATTTTTTCCCCACCAGAGGGAGTGAAGCACAAACTAGAGAGCTAAGTTTGAAGTTAGAACATGACTGTTCCAATTCCTGTTGGTTGATCATCACTTCCTGTTGCGCGTTGTGTTTGTAGCTTCGCTGCTAAGCTGAGATTGTTACTAAAATAATCAGTAGACAGCGGCTTTTGAAAATTGTAGTGAAGTTAATCTAATCGGCGATCTTAGATCCACAACTTTTCATTCAACTCCCGTAGTAAAGCCGCGGTTTCAACGAGTGTTCAGCGTCTTCGTACTCCGGAAAACTCTAAGGGTAAGATGTCTACGCCGGTGGCTGTAGCCTGCACCTCATGCTACATGTATAGTTTAGGTTGCCGATGAGGGCTTTATTTGCGCTAAGTGCAGAGAGGTTTTAAGGCTAACCGATAGAATTGAGGAGTTAGAAACACTCATCCGGGCGTTAGAGAAGGACAGACAGCGTGAGAGTAGCGAGAATTATTACTTGTTGTCCCGGATGCCGTTAGCATTAGCGCTGAGGCACATCCCTCGGTTCTGAGCGGAGACGTCCAGCAGCAGGACAACTGGGTGAATGTGAGGCGGAATAGTCGCCATTCGAAGCGGCATCACTCCTCCGTTCCACTGGTTTCCGCGAATAGGTTTTCCCCGCTCAGAACGGCACCGTCTGAGACGCCTGCTGAAAGTGCCTTGGTGATAGGAGACTCCATAGATTAGAGACACCAGCCAATACAGTTGTAATGTGTCATCCAGGAGCCAGAGTGTCTGCTATTACATCGCGTCTGAAAGTGCTGGCTAATGCTAAACGTAAATATTCTAGGGTAGTTATTCACGCCGGCACTAATGATGTCCGACTTCGCCAGTCCGAGATCACGAAAACTAATATTAAAGAGGTGCTT
>MU204374.1:4904-15804 GCA_017309775.1 Paedocypris sp. Pulau Singkep | reverse complement strand
ACGGCCTCCATCCCTCGTGGAAGGGGGCCGCTCGTTTATCTTATAATATAGCCTATAGTTTAGCGTCTAGTTCGTGACTCGCCACCAATGCCCAGGTCAGAGAGCAGGCGGCATCACTTAACCAGCCGCCTGCGTACTGCTCACAGTCACCCAGTGCATTTAGTGCATCTAGATACAATCCTAACAATAATAATAATAAAATTATATATATATATATATATATATATATATATATATATATATATATTAATAATAGTAATAGCAGCTCTATTAAAACCAATAACAACAACAATATTGATAATAAAAATGCTAAAAGTAATAACAGACACAACATAGAAACGGTATCACAATCTCAGAAGCCTAGCCATAGAAACCGGTCATTAGATAAAGAAAAAATGGCGCTTAATCATATTAAACAGAGCAAGACTACTGCAAACAAAAATTTTAAGCTAGGTCTCTTAAACATTAGATGCTTAGCACAAAAATCCCTTATCATAAACGAAATGATTTTGGATAATAAGCTTGATGTTTTAGCGCTCACAGAGACATGGATAAAGCCAGACACCTACACTAGCCTAAATGAATCAACTCCACCTAATTTCTCTTACGAACATGAGGCACGAGTTAACTCCAGAGGTGGAGGCGTCGCTACCATTTATAATAATAATTTCAAGATGAATAGAAAATCAAACTTTAAATTCTGCTCTTTTGAACTGTTAGTACTACATAAATCGGGAATCAATACTTATTGTGACAGTGTACAGACCGCCAAAGCACAATACTGACTTTATAAATGAATGTGGGCAACTACTAGCAGAACTCATCATTAGAGCAGATAAAGTGATTATACTCGGCGACTTTAACATTCACCTAGATAATGTTAGTGATTCTCTAACTCGCTCTTTTAATGATATTCTAAATTCCACCGGCTTTAAGCAAAACGTTATTGGCTCCACTCATAAGTTTAACCATACATTAGATTTGATTCTTTCATACGGCGTTGTAGTTCATGATGTAGATATTGTTTCGGTGAGTGACTGCATTTCTGATCACTCTCTAGTTTGCTGCGTAATAAATATAGACGTCCCAGCTGTGATCTCACCGCAATATCGCTCTTGTAGACTCATTAATTCCAGCACAAAAGATAATTTTATTAAACGTCTTCCTAATCTTACCATTTATACCCCTGAAAGAACAGAAGAGCTTGAGAATTTGACTGCAGCCTTAAATCTAACTTTGTCAAGTACCCTTGACTCTATTGCCCCTCTTAGGGAAAAAAGACTAAACACAAAAAACAAAGTGTTATGGTACAACACCAACACTTCGAAAAAGGCCAACACTTCGAAAAAGAAAAAGAAAAACGGCTTGAGCGAAGGAAAAGATAAATGGTTACATTTATTTCTCATTTGTTGTACTAACATAAATATATGTATTTATACATTTATTTTTACTAATGCATTTCCGCATTTATTAATACAAAAGTACATTTATTTCCTTTGTCATTTATATTTGATTTTGGCGGTTTTGGTCCTCCATACGGCACGGCCTAATGAAATTTCAAAATTTGCAAATATAATTGATTGCTTCAGCGACATTAGTGATTGGATGACAAGTAATTTTCTCATGCTGAATTTAGACAAAACTGAATTATTACTTGTTGACTCAAACTTAAAGTCTGATGCACCCGAATACAGTATGAATCTTAACCGGCTTGAAATCTCATCCTCACCAAAAGTGAAAAGTGTAGGTGTCATTTTAGATAGTAAACTCTCTTTTGAAAGTCACGTGCACAACGTCTGTAAAACTGCCTTTTTTCACCTCAGGAATATCTCAAAGCTGCTCTCCCGACCAGATGCAGAAAGACTGATACATGCGTTTGTGACATCACGGTTAGATTACTGTAATGATCTTCTGGGTGGTTCTCCTGCTAAACTAATAGATAAACTTTAGTTAGTTCAGAATGCAGCTGCTAGATTACTCACCAGAACATAAAAGTATAGCCATATTAGTCCAGTGTTAATGTCGCTACACTGGTTACCTGTTAAATATCGCGTCCAGTTTAAAATTCTCTTAATCACTTATAAAGCACTAAACGGTTTAGCTCCTCTATATCTCAGTGAGCTCATCACTTACTACGAGCCTACACGACTGCTGCGCTCTCAAAACTCCGGCCAGCTTATAATACCGCGAATCTCTAAAATCTACCAGGGAGGAAGATCCTTTTCGTATTTAGCACCCAAGCTATGGAATGCTCTGCCTAATCCAATTCGAGACTCAGAATCAGCGAGTCAATTTGAGTCTAGACTGAAGACTCTTCAACGAAGCATATATTGACCTGTTATAATAACTTTCAGAAAATTCTAATACATCGTATAGAAAGGCTGCCTAGTTAGTGCTCAGAACCGAATTACACCTGCACCTTCAGAAAATTGCCAAAATCCATGGTACTTGAAGTTTTTCTAATTGTTTTTTTTTTCGCCCCTCCTCTCCTGAGCGCCAAGTGTCGTACGACCGGAATCTCCTAAGAGTTTCGGGATCATCGGTGGTGCTTCCTGGACCTCTATGGACCTGATGATGCTGTTGGCGTGGAGAAGTATAGCCGCCTGTTTCCCCACTGAGGAGGGAAACATCGTTCCGGAATCATTATTAAAAATGGCGCAGAACAACCAACGCATTGATTTTGTAGTGTTAGAATGCCGGAGGCACCAGTGTGCCGGGAACTCCCCAGGGTTTTTTTTCCTCGTTAAAGAGGTTTTTTTTTTACCTGGCCACTGTCGCGTATGTGCTTGCTCACTGGTCTTTGTCTTTGTCGTGTCATAACCGCAGCCACTTTTACATCATCCTTTACATGTTTTCATCTTTTCCAAATTTACATGTGCGCTTTGAGACAGTTAAAACTGTGAAAAGCGCCCTACAAATACTCATTATTATTATTATTATTATATTATTATCATAATTGATCAGCTTCAAACTGATCAGGCTCGTCCGGGAGTTGAACCCGGGACCTCTCGCACCCTAAGCGAGAATCATACCCCTAGACCAACGAGCCAAGGTTAACCTTTTTTTTAAACAAACCATGTACTTCACATTCCCGCTGAAACGGATAGTTGGGATCTTTGCTTGCGTTCGCAGTACAGAAGGGGTTGGAACTTCTTGGAACAGGGGTTGTGGTCCGAGAAACACTGGAAGTTGATTAGCCAGAGGAAAAGGCCTTTTATTGACAGAGCAGAGAGGAGACCTCTGTCTCCTCAGATGGAAAGCAGGTAACTAACTAAACAGTACACAAACAATCAGTTCACATCAGTCGGGTTACCTCAGAGTTTCATGGAGATGATCTGGCGTCAAGCACTCATATCTACAACATTGACAAGGCATTTTCCTCAACTGAAGTGAATACTGAAGTAAGCCATATTAAATACCTAATTACTGTACTGTAATTGACCATAGGAAAGGGATAGAACAGTGGGAAACACACAGAATGAAACACACAATCTCCTACTCCAGATAGACTTTCTTACACCCGCAACACCCTGCTTATGTTTATCTAACCTTTCTTGGTGCGTTAGTTGTTTCTTTCTGTAAGATTTCAATTCCAGACTTTGTTTCACCTGCTGTAGAATTGTGAATAGAACATGAATAGAAAGTCTGAAGACTGGAGAGGCAGTCATGAAAAGCATTTGACTAGCCTTGACTTAAGAGTGGAAGGACTACACACTTTTTAAGGCGGTTCCACAGATCCCAGAGTGCGTGGTAAGTGAAAAAAGTGATTGAAAGCTGAAGCGTAAACTTCTCATGAACACAGTGGGCTCGTCCGGGAGATGAACCCGGGAAATCTCGCACCCGAAGCAAGAATCATACCCCTAGACCAACGAGCCACAGCAACAGGCAGCGGTGATTCTCACAGTGGCCATGACCATGTCCGATGGAAAGGACATTTCCAACAACTCTGCAACGTTGAAAGAGGCCACGAAAAATAAGGGAAGTCCTACTGTATGACTCGTGATACAAACAGGATCGCATCACGTGATCAAAGTCCTGCCGACTACGCTTGACATTAGCTTTTTTGTGGCTTTTCTTTGAAATACTTAAGGCAACAACATTTAACTAACTTTCGTCCTGCTACAAAACGTAGAACGTTCCACCAATGCCAACAACACCCTTAGACACTGGCTGTACTAAGTGCTAAGTGCACAAAGTGATTGAAAGCTTGTTGGGTTTTCCGGTTCTTCTTAATGATGGACCTTATTTCATCACAGAAAATAAGTTGCAGTCTGTTGAAAGTTCATATACCTTTATTTTGGTTACAGGAGTAAATCGGTGAAGTTGGTGAAGCGGCGATGCTATGCGTGTAGCAAATCTGTCTTCCTTGTCTGGTCTGCTTCACTTACGTTTTCCTTCTGCGTCTCACTTACGTTTTCACACAGTAATATCTAGGTGATTTCGCAACACATCAAAAGCACTTACGTAACACATCAAAAAGAGCTGGTTATCTCTTAATTGGCTGTTTACGCCAGAGCTAGTTAGTTCTTTAATGAGCGGTTTCGCAACCCGAGCCATCCACGCCAGAGACGGGCTTCTCAACTTCTGACTTCACTACTTGACTCACCTCCTCCCTTCCCTCTCTTCATGAGAAACATTCTATTCCTAAAGCTAGGTTCAACTTCAAGCGGTAAACAGCATATGAGCACCATTATTTACGTTTATTCTTTATTTTCAAATGATAATCTATCAATATCTTTTTATGTAGCAAAGCGTAATATAGCAAAAGCAAAAACACTCTAACATTCCCTCCTCTTATCATTTGAAAGTCCAAAGAATAAACCTAAGTTTGTCAACACACGTAATTTCTCAATTGAGACTTTAAAACATGCATATCATCACATTCTTCAGAATTCATCCTCATCTAACTCATCCTCTCTTGCACGGTACGGGTCTTGCATAACAAAAGCATGATTAATCAATCTGTTAAACATAGCTTTGATACAGGGAATCACACAGAAAACAATCAATACAATAAGCATTAACACAAAAATAATTGGCACAGGGTTGAGTATGTAATGTCCAACAGTGGCTGTGAAATTGAAGCGTAATTCTGGCTTGGGCGCATCTTGAATAGCAGACTTCCTGTCATGAGTGACAACTCTGCTTTGTGGTGTGAGTGAGTGTCCAAGGAAAACCACTTGTTGCTTTGCCAGTTGGAGTTTCTTCTTTGAGGCCTTGATTTCTTTCGCTGAGAGATGTTTGAAAAGGGCTAGCACGACCTTAATGTTGTGCTCTTCTGTGTCAGAGGCTATCAAAATGTCATCAACAGGGCCGATTCCTTCAATGGCTTCTTGCTTTAATGGGTACTGGCGAATTCTGGGACGAGTCTCTGATTTTGGGGTGATGACAACTTGTGTGGCAGTGGTCATGAGGCCGACATCCGTTGGTCCAGTTGACCAAAACGAGCTGGGGATTGAGGCGAGGCGGGGGTCTTCATCTTGCAGTAGCAGTCACATGGGAATATCGGCGTTAGCCAGGTGGTGGCGTCCAGACATCTGACTTTCAAACTTGAGTCTGCGTCGAGTCAATCTAGCTTCTGGATCATGTTCAACATCTGGATAATCGGGGTCAATGACAGGGAAAACGGCTGTTAACGAGCGTCGCACCATGCTCTCCAGATCTTCCTAGCGGTCTTCTGATGTCTTCGCCAGAGAGATGTGGGGGGTGCGTGATGGTGGTGTCAGCAATGCTTTTACTGACATGGTGAAGTCAACTTGTACTGCTGCTCGGTCGCTTGCGTCAGTGATGAGGTAATTCAAAAACACAGGTTGGGTGCCGGCTTCATGAACGGCGGCAGAGAATGTGAGGTCATCACCTGTGTGTGAATCATAGCGCAGGGTGACATGCAGGTCAGATGCAGACATTCTTTCGGTGTTCACTTGAGCAGTTTCTTGCTGATTGTCTTGATCAAACTCTAAAGTCCAGTACTCACTTCCCGGCGGAAACGATTGAATTTCATTGAGCATTGCTTCTTCTGTGAGGGTGACGATAACTCCATCACTGGTTGGAACGAGAGATAATACACATGCCAGCATAAGGTCTCTGCCAAGCAGGCAAAAGGGGCAGACATGACTGATGATGAACGTGGCTGTGGCGAATCGGCCTGTCGTATGATCAGTGACATGAGTGGGCATGGAGACTTGGTCTTTAGTTACTAGTCCATTGGCAGACTTGACATATGTAAAATCATCAGATAACAGCAGTCCTGTTAGAACAAAGTTCAAAACTGACCTTGAGATGCCTGAATCACACCGCATGTGAACATGTGTTCCTTCAACTTGGAGGGTCCACCAGGGGGGCAATTGATGATGTGCGAGAAGAATTTCAGAGAGGTCAAGAATGTCTGGCGGGGTGTTCTCTGTCTCGTTCGTGGGGCTGATTTGTGGGTTTGTCTGGCAGATGCTGCTCATGAGAAGCAGAACGATCACAATGGTTCCAAAAATGGGTTTCAGCCGATCCTTGTACTCCCACACATCTTCTCCTTTTTTCTGCTTGCATGCTGAAATTTGCGCAAAGTCTGATGTTCCCAGCAAATGTTTTCTGATGTGGTCCAAGAGCTGAGTGTCTTGTGTTCCCAGCTCAGTAGATTGTCGATCGAGGGGTGCTGGTGTCGAGACGTGAAGAAATGCAGATCCAGCAGCTCTGTCCTCAGAAATTTCCTTCTCCACGACTTGGCTCAGGCTTCCTCCTCCCTTGCTGCGAGTGAAAACGTCAGACGTCTCTGACTTTTCCAGCTCCAATCTTTTCTTGTCACTTCCGTCACCTGAGTGTCCGGTAGTGGGACCGGTGGGATGGAGGAGAACAGCTGATGCTTCCGTCTTTGCACGGTCGTCTTTTTTTCCTTTAGCTCCTTCTGCGTGTCCTCCAACTGCACCGCGAGCCTGGCTGTCTCTTTCCTCTTCCTCTCGTCTGGCTCTCTCTGCGGCTCTCTGAAGGCGCTGCTTTGGGGTGTAAGTCACCGTGTCAGTGGGGTCTTCTTCTTTCACTGAGGCAAGGAGGATTTGCTGTGCTTCTCTCACTCCTTGTCGTGCGTCTCGGGTTACTTGGCGAGCCTTGGCTTGTTCAAACCACTGTTTTGCAGCTTCTAATTCAGTCTGTTTCTTGGCTTTCTCGTTAGAGGATTTCAGTTTATCTCTTTGTTCGGCCAGCCGCTTCACCAACTCCTCGCATGACTCCTGTCGTAAACGCAAAAAAGTTCATTTTTTTACTGCTGCTGGAAACACCGCTGGAGAGTGGATCGGCGTGCAGGTGGCCGCCTTCTGATCGCTGCTGCTGGAAACACCGCTGGAGAGTGGATCGGCGTGCAGGTGGCCGCCGTCCGATCGCTACTGCTGGAAACACCGCTGGAGAGTGGATCGGCGTGCAGGTGGCCGCCGTCTGATCGCTGCTGCTGGAAACACCGCTGGAGAGTGGATCGGCGTGCAGGTGGCCGCCGTCTGATCGCTGCTGCTGGAAACACCGCTGGAGAGTGGATCGGCGTGCAGGTGGCCGCCGTCTGATCGCTACTGCTGGAAACACCGCCGGAGTGTGGATCGGCGTGGACAGACTCCTAATCTGCTATTTTCACGATTTATTAAATGTGCGTTGCTGATCCCGGCCGCTACTGAGGATCAGGTGCACAGTCTGTTTCATCATCCAGTCTGCAATAGGACTGATCCTAAAGCTCCGTCTGCTGAAATCTCCTCAATGAACTATCTGTGAGTACAAAATGAACTTCCTCTTCGGACTGTTACTTTTATTCTCAAACTGGTCATCTCATGGTGCATACTATCAGCATCTCAGTGACGGACTAAATGATATGCCTTACCCTCATCATGAGTTAGTTTTAGATCAATGTCCTCATAATAATCTTAGTCACCTCACGTGCCTTTTTCTCCTGAGAAATGGCTTTACTTTAGAAGGCACAAATCTTTCTCTTTTTCTTTTTGATCTCTCTCATACAATAAAAAACAAACCAATTTTAAAACCAAGGACCAGGCTGAAGTCCCTTATCCTTCTCTTACTTCTTATTTTGGGTAACGTGCAACCAAACCCAGGCCCACAGCAGAAGATTATTAGTACTCCTCAGGACTTCAGAGCCAGGTCAGGCCTCGGTGTTATTCACTTCAATCTCAGGAGTCTTCTATCTAAACTAGATTAGATTAAAATTTGGATTAAATCTACGGACACTGACATCCTCATGCTCTCTGAAACTTGGTTAAATAAATCAATCCCAGACAAAGACATATTTATCTCAGGCTACAACGTCTTTCGGTGTGATCGCCCTAGGAAAGGTGGAGGTGTAGCTGTTTATATAAAAAACAAATTTCATACCTCTGTCAACTACTCCTTTTCCATGCCACGCCAATTCGAAATTCTGAATCTAAACGTCATGTTCTCGAAAGACAAATCACTCACTCTTATGTGCTGCTACAGACCACCCTCTGCCTGCAGTGAGGCAATCACCTCACTGCACAAACACATTGCTAGTTCATTATCAAATGAAATACTAGTAATAGGTGATTTGAATCTAGACTGGTTATCTTCTTCATCAGACGGCCTAAAAGCTGTTTGCAATTCTTTAAACCTCAGCCAACTCATTGATAGTCCCACCCGGCCAAATGTTAAAAATCCCAGGAGATCATCTCTGCTAGATCTAATCTTGACAAACGCTCCATACAAGTACACTGGTGTAGGTATTTTTGCAAACGATATGAGCGATCATTGTGCTATTGCAACCATCCGAAATGTAAGGCTGCAAAAACCAAAGCCTCGTATTGTGGTGAAACGGAATCTTAAGCACTTTAACGAACAGGCTTTTATCCATGATTTATCATACTCTCAGTGGCATAGAGTTTCTCTTATTGACACTGTAGAATTAGCTTGGCAGTATCTTTATGAAGATTAATAGACAAACATTCTCCTCTCCGCTCATTCAGAGTGAAAGGGCGAAATAATCCCTGGTTTTCCCCAGAATTGGGTAATCTACTCAAAGAAAGAGACACCGCCTGGGCTCAAGCAAGAAAAAGCAAATCTGAAATTGACTGGCTCCGGTTTAGGCAACTACGAAACCAACCTAAACTTAAGAAATCTAAATCTGAGTTTTATCTAGCTGAAACATCAAGAAATTTAAATGATCCAAAATGTTTCTGGCAAACAGTAAAATCTACTTCAGACTCCCCACCTATGAGCGAATTTCCTAACTTTTTAGTCAAAGATGGTTCGCATCTAACAGACAAAGTGTCAATGGTGAATTATTTTAATGAACACTTTATTTCAGCTGGAAATCTATTTGAATCTACAAACCCCGATACGACTCTTTCTAAAAGTGCTCCGAGTACTACAGCTTTGGATATAAGCAGAAACCCAAATTCTTGCAGTTTCAATTTCTGTCCTGTGTCCAGTGACGAGGTTCATAGAGCATTATTAAACCTAGATACAAGAAAAGCCGCTGGCCCGGATAAACTATATCCCTTCTTTTTGAAACTTGCTGCAGACTTCATAGCAGAACCTTTGTCTCATATTTTTAACTTAAGCCTCTCATTAAATAAAATCCCTGCAATTTGGAAAACAGCTTTTGTACTTCCCTTGCTAAAAGGTGGTGAACCAGTGGAAGTAAATAATTATAGGCCAATCTCCAAATTATGTGTATTAGCAAAAATATTAGAAAAAATAGTCAGCGACCAACTGAAGGTATTTTTAGAAACTAATTCTTTGTTATCAGATATTCAATCTGGTTTCAGAAAACAACACAGCCCTGTATCTGCCACTTTAAAAGTTTTAACTGACCTTATTCAGGCATTAGATTGTAAAAAAGTCTGCGCTGCCCTTTTTATTGATCTCTCTAAGGCATTCGATACGGTAGATCACACTCTTCTGCTAAAAACCTTATCACTTATAGAATTAACTGACCAAGCTACGACTTGGTTCAAAGAATACTTGTCAGACAGATCTCAGTCCGTACATCTCGCAGGCTTCAACTCTACTTATTTAAAGATTTCTAAAGGAGTTCCACAGGGATCAGTCCTAGGTCCGTTATTATTCTCCATATACATAAACAATCTGTGTGACAATCTATCAAATGCCCAGTATCATTTGTATGCTGACGACACAGTAATCTATTGCAGTTCTTCCTCGCTTGCACAAACTCTGGACTATTTACAGGCTGCTTTTAATACTGTTCAGTCCCGCCTACAGGCCTTAAAATTGGTATTGAACGCTGGTAAAACCAAAGTCATTGTTTTTCCCACCCGGGTAAAATTCCTGCAAATCTGCCATTGATAAAATCTGTCCAAGATAAGACGATCGAGACCGTGTATAGCTATAAGTATTTGGGGTTTTTATTGGACTGTGAGCTCTCCTTTAAAGCTCACATCGACAATCTGATTAAGAAATTGAAATTAAAGGTCGGGTTCTTTTATCGTAACAAGTCCTGCTTCTACCTAAGTGCGCAAATACCTTGTGTCAGCAACTTTTTTACCTCTGCTTGACTATGGTGATGTTCTGTACATGCATGCGTCAGATAAATGCCTAAAATCTTTAAACCCAGTGTACCATAGTGCGTTGAGATTTGTCACTGGATGCAGCCGACTAACACACCACTGTGAACTTTATGCCAAAACAGAGTGGCCTTCTCTATCCATGAGAAGGTACACACATTGGATGATGTTAGTATATAGAGCTCTTATTGGTTTAGCTCCTTCCTACTTGTGCACACTTTTGCAAAAAAATGACAGTAATTATGCATTGCGTTCAGCTGCCTCTTACCAGCTCACCGTGCCTCGTACTCGGACTGAAATGGGAAAGCGAGCATTCAGAGTTGCTGCTCCCTCTGCCTGGAACACTTTACAGTCAGACCTTGGACTTTTAGAGCCTATCC
>MU204373.1:49345-59352 GCA_017309775.1 Paedocypris sp. Pulau Singkep | reverse complement strand
TGGTGTCTCTTTCAAACTGACCCTTGAGTGTGTCCCACGCCTCCTTCGGTGTCTTGCAGCTTGTTATTAAATACAACTGGGGTGTACTTACATTCAGTACCAACACGGAAAATGCCTTTTCTTTTCTTCTTTCAAACTCCGCACGCGCGTTAGCATTAGCATCCACCGCTAAATTTTCCGTTTCCATTACCATGCCCCACAGTCCTTTTGCTTTCAGCAAATGCTCCAGCTGAAACTTCCATGTTGCCCAATTCTCTGGTCCGCTCAGCTTGTCAATAAACAGCTTATCTTCCATTGTGAACTCCACAATACTTCCCTACACTAAATACCGTGTATGTAATTCAGCTTCAGCGACGATCTGGGCCCATAACCTGTTGTTTTCGGTAATGACTTTTATTGTTCTAGCAAAATGTAGTACCAAACATGAACAGTAGAGAGCAGCAGTGATACATCTCACAGGGTCAACATTGTAAAAATATATATATCCACAACACAAAGTAAATAAGAGATCAAAACCATGAATGACTAAAAGTTTAGAAAAGACTTGTAGAAAGAAAAACAAGTTATTGTTATAGGAATTTATAAAAAAAAATCAAGCTGAGGAAAAAGAGAGGAGTTATAAAGACTACAAAAACAAATTAATAAGTATGTTAAGAAAACAAAAGAAGTACTACTATGATATTTTACTGCAGAGATATATACATGATACTAAGAAGACGTGCAGGATAATACATAAAGAATGGAAAGTAATGAAAAACAATAAAGAAAAGTATATTCCAATATGCATAAAAAAATAATAATAATTGAGAATCAACAAGAAATTGTCAATGAGCTTAATCATTTTTTTGTTAATATAGGTGTCAGTTTCACCAAAAATGTGACAGCTGTAACTCAAACTGACGTGTTAGAAGTTGTAAGTCAATTCAAGAATAAGAAATCCACAGATTGTCATGGTATTGATATGTCACTTATTAAGGAAGTCATCCGTTGTATTCTTGAGTCCTTAACGTATATTTGTAACAAATCTTTCTTTTGTGGTACTTTTCCAGATTTCATCAAAATAGCTAAGGTAATTCCAATCTATAAAGGTGGCAATAAACAGCTTCTTACTAATTACAGGTCAATTTCACTGCTGCCACAGTTTTCAAAAATTTTAGAAAGACTGTTTGCAATTAGACTTGACTCATTGATTACCAAATATGACTTACTAAATGAACATCAGTATGGATTCAGGACAAATTGTTCAACATCTCTTGCAGTGATGGAGTTTGTTGAGCATCAGGATCAGAAGTTGTACACAGTGGGTGTCTTTGTAGATCTGAGTAAAGCTTTTGACACAATAGAACACTTTCTTTTGTTAAATAAATTTGAAAATGATGGCCTTCGAGGAATGGTTGCAATGGTTGGCAATGGCCTCAATGGTTTCAAAGTTACTTGGACAATAGAGTTCAATACACTACAGTCAATATTGTTGACTCTCTGTGGGACAAAGTGATATGCGAAGTCCAGCAAGACTCGGTTCTTGGACCAAAATTATTCTCACTCTATATCAATTTTTTCAGTATCATCGGTGCTAAAATGTGTTATGTTTGCTGATGATACAAATGTTTTTTGCAGTGGTAATAATGTTGATGAATTATTGAAAGTTGTGGAAAAAGAATTTGCACTGATAAAAAAGTATATTGACTTCAACAAATTATTGTTTTTGAATGGAGCATATATTGAACGTTAATGAAGCCAAATTTTAGGGGTAATCATTGATGATCAATTATCTTGGAAAGCGCACATTTCTCATATTAAACAAAAAGTCTCTAAATCTATTGGCTTACTGTAAAAAACAAGAGAGGAATTGAACACAAAAGTTCTATATTTGATTTACTGTTCTTTGGTTTTGCCATAATTGTTCTACTGTGCTGCGATTCGGGGGAATGCAGGAAAGACGTGTATAGACTCTTTAATCCAATTGCAACAAAAAAAAAAAGCTATAAGACTTGTGAACCGAGTAGGACATTACGAATCAACAAATCAATTGTTTTGATGAAAGCAACTGTTTAAAACAAAAAAACATTGTAAATATTAAAATACTTGAGATTATAAACAAAGTAAAAAACAATTTAATTCCAAAAAGTATACAGAGTTTTTTTAAGTTAAGGGTTGGCAGATATACTCTAAGAGTTGTGCTTTTTTGAACCAGTTAAAGTGAGAACAAATGGAAAAAAATGAGGTTTGTTTCGTTGGTGTAAAGTTGTGGAATGAACTAGTGATGTGTCGCTCGTGAAAGATTCGTTCAAAATGAATGAACGGGTCTTCTCAGTGAACGATTTGTGAACGATAGTCGCGAGCAGCAGCACTCAGTATGTACGTTCGTGATTCGTTCAAACGGATCACTCGGTCTCTGTTCATTTGATTCACTTGTGACGTGAGCGTGATAAAGCTGTTAAAAGCAAAGGGCAGACGCAAGACGTAGAAGGATCAACTTTTGCTAGGGATTCACACGGTTTTTTTTTTAATTTGTAGCTATTTATGTATTATTTGTTGTTCACTGAAGCAAACCATGTTGTCTTTTGTGTATGTATATATTTTTAGATGAATGCCACCTTTACAGCGCCCCCTGCTGGAAATGAACCAAATGACCGAATCTTGAAATGATTCGTTCACTTTACTGTTCGAGAATTAAAGATTCAAATCAGTTAAAAGAATCGAACTTCCCATCACTAGAATGAACTGAGTGTTAAATTTTTTTTAAAATGTACTTCTTTTGCAACATTTCAAAAAGGTCTGGAAAAAAATGCATTGATCATTATAAATAAAAATAAAAAAATACTCCTGATATTCTGATTTGATCTGTATTTTGTCTTTGTCTCTGAATCAGCTTTACAACCAACAAAAGAAACAACAAGAAATAACAGTTACATTTTAAACGATGTAAGTGGATAGACAACTATAAGCGATGCTTCAGCCTAGAGCTGCACGATTCTGGATAAAATGAGAATCGCGATTTTTTTGCTTAGAATTAAGATCACGATTCTTTTCACGATTCTCTATATTTTATTATTTTCAATACTCAAAAATCAGGTTGCCAAACAGCAATATAATAACACATATTACTTATAATACTTTACATTTCATTAAATGGAATGAAACATAATGTAATATAAAAGTAATGCTGTAAAGAAAAAAAAAATCACCAATAAACTTAAAAATAAACATTCCAAGGAACAGTACGATGTACAGTTGAGGACAAAATGATTGATTAGCTCAGTTTAAAAGCACTTTTGAAATACTTTTCAAACAATGATTATTTTGTAGGCGGGGCTAATCATTTTGTCCTCAACTGTAGATGTTTGCTGTATGTGGTTTGCTGAGTGTCGTCTTCTAGTTTGAAACCGCAGTAAACACACACACACACACACACACACAAATCCTTTTTCAGGTACTAAAACACTCCTTCTCCCTGTTTATTTTCTGTTTCTTTAAGCTCGACGGCTGCTCGAGTCGACTCACATACACTGTCTATAGCGTGGGTAATTAGCGTCTGGCGTCATCAATCCCACGACAGGCGGCCCAAAATACCACAGAAGTAATACAAGATCTTTTTCTGTTATAATACGGTATTTAAATGATCGCGAGTTTCGGTCGATGCGCACAAATGAGCGGACGAGCGTCTGACTGGTCGTAGATCAGAGAGTTTGGAAGAATCGTATAAATGCTGAATCAAGATCGTGAAGAGGTAGAATAGAAATCCCGATCTTTTAACGATTAATCGTGCAGCGACTTTTCACGACTGTGCAATACCGACACACTTTACTATTGAACCATAATACAATGGCCTATCATGAATATTACACGAAAAACAGAGTATCTGACACGTGATGTTTGTCACATTCAGACGCAGCCTCGTCACATCAAGTTATCCTTTTGTCCAAGATCTCAAACGTCTAAACACACGTTTGAAACAATTTATTTGATGGTAATAAATAATACAACTTTAATAAAACTATCCAGACATTTTGGGAGTTGGTGTAAATTAAATTATAAATAAAAAAATATTTTTGTATTTCCAGTTATTTCTTTGTTGTCCAATTCTTTGTTGTTCGTTGCATCCAATTTATTTCAAAATGGTTTTTGCATTTTTTGTAAGATCAAAACTTTTTGCAATTGAAATCACTCTGGCAGAAACATTGCAAACTTTTTAAGATTAAGATTTTTAAGAAGTTGCAGAATAATTTGTGCAGCAGCAGCTCAGTCAGTAGAGCTAAGGGTTGGTAACACCTGGTCATGGGTTCGATTCCTAGGAAAAACTAAAATTTTTACATCTCAACATAATTTGAAAGACATGAACGTTGCTTTATATAGAAGCATCTAACTGACAGTAAGTAAGAAAAAAAACAGGTGCGGTATTGGGCCCAACGCACAAAAATGTTTTCCAATGGACGCCACTGCGCTCTGCTACATGTTTCAGGAAAGAAGAAGAAAAAAAAAATCACGAGAGGAATTGAGGGAAAGCAAAAGGGAATATGAAAAGAAAAGACAGATAATTGCACGTGTTCTGTTTTTGTTTAGTTTTGCTGCACTTTGCACAAAACCTACATTAAACACATTAAATGATATTCGTGTTGTTCAAGCAAACATTTTCGTTTTTTTGCAATTATTGGGATCAATGTACAATGCATCAATCTGGGCCAGTTGATTTGACAGTGGCCAGTGAACTTCAAAAGTGATTTCTCTTATTGTCTACGCCTGCCTTGTGGTGAATTGCCACCACTGTGTAAACGCAAAACAATTATCGACATCAAAAAAAGCACTGGCAATTTTAAAAACCAAGTGGAACGATGCCATCTGACCGCTCGACCTGGGAAGAGAAACAGCAATGACGATGACAATGTCCTCTGCACTATATGGCCAGAAAGCAGGATAGTACACAGTCCTGTTGTGTCTAATATACGTACATATCCAAGGTTTTCACAGATATTGCTTAATGTCTACCATACTTTTAAAACCTTGCCAATTATTCACTATTGTTATTGGTAGCTTGGAGAGGCCACAGTCATTAGGCTAATAACACTGTCATTGTAATAACACAATGATACACAAGTAAAAGGTTCATTTTGTTATTTTCGGATGTTAATTTATACTTCTGTAGTTATTTTGGTGAAAGTAACTTAAAAGTAACACAGACGTAATGTAGCATATTACAATTCTGATACAGTAATACTGTCTATCCATCCATCCATCCATCCATCTATCTGGGTCTGGGACAGTAATATTGCAATGTAACTGAGTACTTTTTACAAACAGTAATAAGTAATGTGTATTGAATTACAATTTCGAAGTATGACATTAGTCGAAAACACCAGAAACTTTTCTAACTGTTCTGTCCTCCCTAAACATCCGAGGATAGTTCAGCAGAATAGTTTTCAATGAGAACAATGATTTACGACTTTTACTTCACGTTTAAAGTAGTTTAAGCTACATTGTAAAACTGTCAAATACACAACACACTAGGAATATATGTGCACCGACATGTACAAAGACTTATTTTAAAACTATAACCACAAACCTCCGCTAGCACCGTTAGCAAATTAGCATCATGCATCGCGGCTAATTTGCATAATAATAACACACGCGGAAACGAAAATAATTTCAAACATAACTTACAGGACTATGCTCCTCGTAGCCTTTGCAGAAGATGTCTTTGCTTGTAGTTCGCGAATCTAACTCAGCAAATACGATCACACGTGCATTGTGAAGCAACAGAAGCCTGAGGAGAAGACGCAGAGATTGATTGTAAATCAGCAGGTGCAGACTGTTACTCGAGAAGACTTCGAGAAAGTGTAAAAGAGAGAGTGAGTTAAAGAGAGAGTGTGAGAGAGAGAAAGATAGAGAGAGTGAGGGAGAGAGAGAGAGAGATAGAAAGAGAGAGGGAGGGAGAGAAAGATAGAGAGAGTGAGGAAGAGAGAGACCTGGACTCTGGGGTCTGTTGGTGTGACTCCTCTGGGTCGTTCAGTCTCTTCACAGTCTCTGTCTCACCGTGAATCACTCTTTACTTCTGTCTCACCCTGAATTACTCTTTACTTCAGTCTCACTCTCCGTCTCACAACTTTTGTCTCACACTGAATCCCTCTTTACTTCTGTCTCGCTCTCTGTCTCACCCTGAATCACTCTTTACTTCTGTCTCACACAGAATTAGATTAGATTAGATTAGATTCAAGTTTATTGTCATTACACATGTACAGGTACAAGGCAACGAAATGGAAGAGAGAGCTGCTGCGCTCACGCGCGCTGCCCATGTCTTCTCGAAGTACACGTCTGCTCAAGTCAGAGTCCGGAAGAATCACTCTTTACTTCTGTCTCACTCTCTGTCTCACACTGAATCCCTCTTTACTTCAGTCTCACTCTCTGTCTCACACTGAATCACTCTTTACTTCTGTCTCACACTGAATCACTCTTTACTTCTGTCTCGCTCTCTGTCTCACCCTGAATTACTCTTCACTTCTGTCTCACTCTCTGTCTCACACTGAATCACTCTTTACTTCTGTCTCACTCTGTCTCACCCTGAATCACTCTTTACTTCTGTCTCGCTCCCTGTCTCACCCTGAATCACTCTTTTCTTCTGTCTCACACTAAATCACTCTTTACTTCTGTCTCACACTGAATCACTCTTTACTTCTGTCTCACACGGAATCACTCTTTACTTCTGTCTCGCTCTCTGTCTCACCCTGAATTACTCTTCACTTCTGTCTCACTCTCTGTCTCACACTGAATCACCCTTTACTTCTGTCTCACTCTCTGTCTCACACTGAATCACTTTTTATTTCTCTCACTCTCTGTCTCACACTGAATCACTCTTTACTTCTGTCTCACTCTGTCTCACCCTGAATAACTCAAACGTACAAATTAACAAACACGGAACGAATTCATGTCAAGCAATAAAACAGTAAGTGTTTTATGCACCACGTAAAAAATGAAAAAGTATCATGCTACGCACGTAATATAAATTTTCATAGTATTTTAGGTGCGTAACGGAACAAAATATTCATATATATAATATACCCCGCTTCTTGCTAGCAGAATTAGATATTAACCCGGAGATATTCATTTTCAAAGTGTTTGAATGGGGGATATGAGGCGCGAGCGCAGGTTTCCGCCGCTGAGGCACGTGCTGTGGTCGTGTCCGCCGAGGCCGCTCTCCGCCCAGATATGGTCGGGCGGCGGGCGAGCATCACAATTGTTTGTGCGCGAGACGCGGGCGGGGGGAACGGCTCCTGAATCGACATCAGCGGACCGCGCGGTCGCGCACGAATATTTCAATATATTTCTTTTATAATTTCTGCATACGTATAATAAAAAAATCCGCGAAGTTGTGAATCTGCGATAGTCGAACCGCGAAGTGGCGAGGGATTACTGTACTCCTTAGTTCTCTCTCACCCTGAATCACTCTTCAGTTCTCTATTACCCTGAATCACTCTTTAGTTTTGTCTTACTGTTTAGTTTGTGCTCTTTGAGAAACATTGTGAAAAGCAGCTTAGAAATGCTCTGAGCCTGAACTTGAACTAGTCCTCTCTCACTCTTTAGTTCTCTCTCTGTATCACTCTTTCATTCTCTCTCACCCTAAATACCTCTTTAGTTCTCTCTCACCCTCTATTACTCTTTAGTTCTCTCTCACTCTTAATTTCTTTCACACCCTGAATCATTTTTAATTCTGACTCACTGTTTAGTTCTCTCTCACCCTGACTCACTCTTTAGTTCTGCCTCACTTAGTTCTCTCACCCTGAATCATTTTTAGTGCACTGCAGTTCACTCTCTCATACTTTCATTCTGTCTCACTCTTTAGTTCTCTCTTACCCTGTATCACTGTTCCACTTTTTAGTTCTTTTATTTTACCGCTCTGACTTAACCGCTGAGGCAGTTAAAACCGTGAAAAGCACCTTACAAATGCTCAGAACTTGAACTTGCTCTACACTTGTCATTCTCCGTGACTTTTTCACTCTGTAATTTTTTCACTCACTGTCTCACTTTTTGTTGTTTTTCACTCACTCTCTTTTTTTAATTTGGAGTTATCTTATACCTCTGTACACTTATTTCACTTTGTTCCACTCTGTTCCTGCTGGTCGCATCGGGAAAGAAACTTCTTAGAAACTTTCTCTCAGATTGGTTAAATGTAAAATTGGAATTGTGTGTGTGTTTTTTATTGCGACTTGTATTGCAATCAAATGTCATTATCAAATGCAAAAAAGTTTAAATTTGACACTGATAATGAAGTTACAGTTTTACTTTTTTTTTTTTTAATCTTTCTCTGTTTAATTGTGTCAGAGACGATTCCATAGCTGTTGATAATGTTAGATCCTGTGTAAATGTGGAGAAAAGTGCGCGGGTGGCGCCCCCTGCTGGTCAACGCGAGCACTGACGCTCAGTGATTATATACAAGTGAAAATGTGACTGTATTTGCCTGATGCCGTTTTTCTATCTGCTGACTAGATCACAGGAACACACAATCCAGAGGTTTCTGCGGTGTTTGTTGATGATTATTAAAGTTTTGATCATTGTTTTGTGTCTCTGACTCTAAAAACCATCCGTGAGGTTTGTGATTATTTACAACACTGTATGTAACACAACTAGTTTCTCTTTATTTATTTTTTTTGCCTCATCGGAACTTCAAAACAAATTCATGCATAACAAAAAAACAGCAAATGTGAAACAGGAAAGAGTCACAACAGGACAAAACGGGACTAGAAACTGTAACCTCGGTTTCTATTTTGACTAGTCACAACTCGAATGAGTGACATCTATAAATATAATGTGACTAGTCATAAATGTCATTCAAGATACTGTATCTCTAAATATATTGATTAGTATTGACTTACAATGAAAAACATTTGCAGATATTTCAAATTCAAATTTTATTTGTCACATAAATATTATACGTGGTTACAAAAGAGAATATGTATTTATCGATGCAGAACATGCGCATCGTTTGACCGCATTTTGAGTGGTTTTATTCACAAAGATGAAAAGAAAAGGAACAACACACAAAAAAAGGATCTTTGTAATAATATTGTTACGATTCAGTCGGTGAAGACGACAGGGTAGGTTTAACAAAAGTTTAATCTCTGTAACTCAGGGAATCCAAACAGAAGAGGAAGATACAATAAATCCAAACTACTCAAAGTCTGATAACTAGTTCGACCAACAGCGTGTTCACCCTCCAGGTTCTCCTTAAGAGAACATCCATAATGAGGTCCACCTGTAGAGGGTGAACAGCTGTCGGCGATCACACGGTCCCGGTTACTCCCCCTTCCACCACCAGGGGGAGCTGAGCTGTAGGACCGTCACAGTGCCCCCCTCTCAATGGGCGGGCTCCGAACGCCCCCAGAAGAGGTCAGGAGGACGGCCTGGGGGGCCGCACGAAGGGTCAGGAGGACCCCCGGAGTTCAGACGGCGGGGTGGGCCGGGACCACCGGAGTTCAGGCGGCGGGGTGGGCCGGGACCACCGGAGTTCAGGCGGCGGGGTGGGCCGGGACCACCGGAGTTCAGGCGGCGGGGTGGGCCGGGACCACCGGAGTTGAGACGAGGCGGGCCAGGACCACCGGAGTTCTGGAGACGAGACGTGTCGGGACCACCGGAGTTCTGGAGACGAGACGTGTCGGGACCGCCGGTGTTCTGGAGAGGAGGACGAGGTGGGCTGGGACCACCGATGCTTGGATGAGGTGGGCTGGGACCACCGATGCTTAGAAGAGGTTCTGATTTCCCTTTTGAGCCCTCTGAGGCTGGGGTATGCGGACTGGGTCCTTCAAAGCCGTCGAGGTAGAGGGCTTGGACACATGGGACAGGATCAGCGGATGAAGAGCGAAGATGAGGGGATGAAGAGCGAAGATGAGGGGATGAAGAGCGAAGATGAGGGGATGAAGAGCGAAGATGAGGGGTTGAAGAGCGAAGATGAGGGGTTGAAGAGCGAAGATGAGGGGTTGAAGAGCGAAGATGAGGGGCTGAAGAGCGAAGATGAGGGG
>MU204372.1:1522650-1532773 GCA_017309775.1 Paedocypris sp. Pulau Singkep | reverse complement strand
CAAAAACTTGTGTGGTGCTTATAATCATCAATTTCACAAATGCACGTGAAAATAAGCGCTTTCCACCCAAATAAATGAAAATACTTTTAATTACTTTTAGTTTTACTTTCAGTAGCTCAATGGCAGAATTAAAGAAACATTAGTCACGTAGCGACACATTAAATAACGTGTTAGAAGAAAAAAAAATTGTTGTTGGAACAGACATCAGGTAACAACGGGCAAAGAGTCGATAGCAAGGAACAAACACAATCAAAACGCTGGGTTTGCTGCACAGGGGAAAAAAATCCTTCGCTACAGTCGTCTTCACACGACGTCAGATAAAGAAACAGTCTACATGGAGTATTTTAGTCTTACTTCTTCCAGTGTTATTTAGTCTCTGTTAAGTGTGGCGGTGTGTCTAATGTTTCTTTATTTCTGTTATTGAGCTAATAAAAGCTTACACTGTAGCACGTCTGTCTGCGCACCATTATTTAACATTATATAGACGCACACGTTTCCGTTTATTTGTGATTGTTTCTGACTTGAAATCAGAAAAAATTGGTGCGTATATTTACGCCAATATTTGAAATTGGTGAGTATAAGCACCCCGAGTTTTTGAGCATTAAAAATTCGAAAAATGCTTATATGTAAATACGGTATTTGCCGACATTCCGTTTTAAAATAAGCATACAAATCAGACCAATATTGACCTCGGCACTACGTTTTATCCAGAAATACGTAATCCCTGTTTATCGCGGTAGATGTGTTCCAAGCCCGACCGCCGATAGGTGAAAATCCGCGAACATTTACGTATTTATTTAACACTTATTCAGACTTTTAAAACACTTTTTTTCACGTAGTATTCTTTATTAAAGTAATGTTAACAAACATCCTCCGCCGAGATACGGTCGGGAAAAAATAAAATAAAGAATAAAAATCCGCGAAACAGTGAAACCGCGATAGTCGAACCGCGAAGTAGCGAGGGATTACTGTACATCCATGTTTCAGGAAAGTCTGTATTAACAGGAGCTGGCGATGGCGTTTTAAACATAGATGAGACTCTTTCCAGGTCTGGACGAGAGTAAAGGTGTAAATCTTTCATCGGGCTCTCCTGACTTCACTTGATCTGTAGGAACACTTTAAGTGGGCGAGTGTGTAAGCTCCTCCCCCCGCTCGTGTGTGTGGACTCTGACTGAACCCTGATGAAAGATTCATGCTCAGCGTCCCAGCAGGTCACGTGACATGCGAGTCGGAATCTGTGTGTGTGGTGGGGCGAAGACTACGACTGGGAACTTTTGTCACACACACCGAAACCACGGATTTTTTTTTTCACCCACGCTGTGCTGAAACGAGAAGCCAATCACGAGCCCGAGACTCTTTAATACCTGGTGCGACCAGCAGAGGGAAGCAAAAACAGCGCAATGTTTTATTACTACAATACAGTTTTTTTTGTTTTTTTTTTATCCAAATGTGTGTTAATTTTTAGCTTTTACATCACACCTTTGTCGTTTCTTCTCGCCACTATGAATCACCAGTGTGGCGTTTATATTAGAAGAAGGAGAAGTTGTACACATTTCACAGTTTGATTTTTTGCACCACCTATTTGTTGTTTCTTTCTTTAGTTCTCTTTGCTAATTGCATTTTTGCCTTCACTGTTATCATTTAAATCGTCTTTGCTGCTGTAGAACACAAAGATTTCCCCTAGTAGGATTCATAAAGTCTATTTTATCTTATCTTATCTTATCAGTGAGAAATGTACAGTTTAGAGTATGGAATCACAGAGAATTGTGATTCCAATAAGAAGTTTTAAATCATTCGTATGGTTTGATGCATTTATTATTAATGATCATTTCGAGACTATCAAATGCCTATTCTGTCTTGTGCTTGACAAATGCTTGTTGAAATTCTTGTTGAAATGGCAATGATGGATAGGGATAGACAGACAGACAGACAGACAGACAGACAGACTGATAGACAGAAGATAGACAGACAGATAGATAGAAGACAGACAGACAGACATACATATAGATGGACCGACACGTGTGCAGGTAAAAAGACAGACAGATAGATAGAATTTACATTGATTTTTCTAAATTCTAATTTATTTGATTTTTATTTTTGAAGTAAGATAAAATTGCGTAAGCGTCTGAACATCACTTGACTTCTATTTTCACGGTTGCACATTTCTCATTCTAAATGATTTAGATGTATAAATCTACTTGCATTTTTAGATATACAGATAAATCTGGATTTAGATTGCCAGTAGTTTTTTATTAATTAATAATTTATAATTAATAATATTATAGTTTTTTTTTTATCTACTCGCTTAGTTTGATATCCATTAGTTTTCTCCCCTGATGTGACAGAAACATCTGGATCTACCTGTTTAGCGCGCATCTCCAGCCATTCCAGCGGGAAACCTCGCGCTTCTGAGCGGCGGAATCACGTCCAGATTCCTCACTCCACAAATCCACAGATACTCCACGATACTTCCAGCGAGACTAGACACAAAATGAGGAGGAGGAGAAGAGCTTTATCCTCGGCTCATCCCGCAGTCCAGAGGTGGTTCTTCGCTCCGCGCGCGCGACGCGTCAAAGTGTGTGTGGAGTTGCGCGCGCGCCCACGCGCACGCGCGCGCCCAGTGACGCAACACAAACTTCACGTCGCGTGGTCGGTCCGCTGTCACGTCGAGTGGGAGTCGCGACAAAAGAGAAAAATAAATTAGGTGATAAAAAAAAAATAACGGAGCAAGTGAATAATGGATTAAAAGCGCCCGCGTCTGAAATAAAACAGCTGCCTTCAGTCCTTCAGCATCGGAATAAAGTGGCAATAGTCCTTTTTTTCCCTTCGCGATTCTACTTGTGCTCGTAGATTTTTCAAAGCTTAAATGGAATAAAAATTTGAAAAAAGAAATTGTATTTAAAATCTTTGTTTAAACACTTGCTTTTATTAATTCATTACATTTCTTTTATTTCTCACTTCTCTCTCTGTCTATCTCTCTCTCTTGCGCCCCCCCCCCTCTGACTTCTCTCTCTCTCTCACACACACACACACACACACACACACACACACACACACACACACACACACACACATTTTCAGAACGATACTTCAGTTGAAAATACAAACACTGTATATCACAGACCTCAGAAAGGATTCCCTGGTATTTCTGCCTCTTCTTCTTCTTCTCTTTTGAGGCTTTCCTTTGGCCGGGAAAAAAATAAGTCGTTTTTAAGCAGCTTCCTGCCGGCCCATTGATGCGGAAAGCTCAGATTCTGCTTGAAATATAATATGAGATAATTGTGATATCTTTTACTCCGTTAGTGTGCCATACTCTGTGCCAAACAACAACACGACTCAGACACTGGACGCCATCTGCTCTGGCTCGACTGGACTGACTAGCACTTCGTTACTCAATCATGTCCAATTGAATTGGATGGAAAGCTGTGTTATCTTTTCTTTTTTTAGCTCAAAAGGCTCAAATGTGTTTTGTGTTCCACGGTTCTCCAACTTTTTCATTTCAAGTATATTTATATAGCGCTTTTCGTTGTCCGATACCAACGCAAAGTGGCTAAGAAGAAAATAAAGAAGAAAATGTGTCTTTTGTCCATCCGTGTTCAAAATTAGAATAAATAGGAAAATTTGTTAAAAAGGAAAATGTCCATTCTCCATCTGTGTTCAGACTATGGGCTATGACCGCAAGCTAAATCGCGACAGTGGCTAGGAAAACAAAACCTCTCTGGCGTGTGAGAGGAAAAAGGTGAGGTTCGGTTCCGGGATTCTACCTTATGCAGCTTTCCTATTCGTTACTATTAGTCATTGAACATGTTGTTATTACAGTTATAATAATGCTTCATTGAAGAGATGTGTTTTTAACCTAGATTTAAACTGACTAACTGATTCTGATTCACAGATCGTGCTAGGCAGTGTTCCATAATTTTGGTGCTAGATAAGCAAAAGATCTTCCCCCTGTGAAAGTTCTAGAGATTATTGGTTTTACGAGCTGGCCTGCGTTTTGAAAGCTTGGCGGTCTCACTTGACTCATAACACGTGATTATCTCACCGAGATATGGAGGAGCTAGACGTTTAATGCTTTATAAGTTATTAAGAGAATTTTAAATATAATTCTACCAGTTTAGCGACATTAACACTGGGCTAAAATGGTTGTACTTTTTTTGTTCTGGTGAGTAATCGAGCGGCCGCATTCTGAACTAACTGAAGTTTATCTATTAGTCAGGCAGGAGAACCTCCCAGAAGACCATTCCGGGGTCACTGGGAGCTGAGGCCAATCATAGCAACTCAGAGTCTGAATGCAAGACACACCCCCTCGATGAATTACCAACCAATCCCAGTGCAGGACACACACAGAGCCACACACTTACAGCACGTTTTCTTGGATTCTCCTAGACGCTTGTTCTTTATCACACACTGGAGACTCGGAGGAAACTCACTCTTTACCCACTACGCCTCCATGTAAAATTCAGAGGACACATTATATGAAACTATGTGAGAAATATGAGAGAAAAAACTAAACAAAAGTAAACTCGCAAAATCACACAAAAAACACCACAGCATGTCATGTTGTCAACAGTTGCGAGAAATATTTAAAAACTTTATAGAAAATAAAATGTGGAGTATAACGATTAGGTATGTTTATATGCAGTATAATATATTTATATTAACATATACACCAGTATCAATCCATTTGTTTTCCACAACTTGGAACTTTTTTCAGCATCTTTATATAGTAAAAATATAACTATAGCAAATAAATAAATGGTTAGTGTGAAGAATATAAAATATTCCTGAATCGACATGAAACGATCAGTCAAATAAGAATGAAATGAGTCATGAAAAAAAGGTCACAAAACTGTCACTCACAAAGGTCATGCAAAGGTCACTCCCAGACTCAATAAAGGTCACAAAAAGGTCATTCCCCGACTGAGTTCCACAACCAAAATGTCCTTGACAAAGACACCGAACCCCATCAGATTCTGGGGTGTTTAATGGGAAAGTATTCAGATGAAATCAACGCAGTCTGTGTCAACGTTAGCAAGACGTTCTCAAAACTTTTCTTTCCAACGTCACTTTCCAACAGTCAATATCTTAAGCGTCTCTGTAGCTTAGAAGAAGTGAAATGAAGGCCTGCAATTCTCCGACTGAAAACCTTGGCCTCCGGTTCACTTCTTCCAAATCTGAGCGTTTGAGATCAGGAGAGTTTGAGATTCGCCGAGATAAGGCCGGCTGAGTGTTCTGACCTCTCCACTCCAGAAGAACTTCTCCATCACTCGGTAATTCACATGAAGCCTTTATAAACTTCCAGAACGTTCCCTCTCACACTTTATCTTTTGTTGGTGCTTTTGAGATGGCAGTTACTACAGCTAAAGTGCGATTTTCAAAACAAAATATATTAAAATAAAGAACAAACATGTATTTATTTGAATGAATGAATGAATGAATGAATGAATGAATAATACTTTATTTATCCCACGTGGGAGATTTCCGTGGTACAGCCGCAACAAAAATAGTGCAACAAAAACAGTGATGACAGAGTATAAATCAAATAACAATAAAATATATTCAGCTTTCAACTTACTTGTAGTGACAGACTCACTACTCTTTACACTAGTAGTGACTAGTAGTGACAATCTCACTACTCTTTACACTAGCAGTGACTCTAGTACTGACAATCTCACTACTCTTTACACTAGTAGTCAATCTAGTAGTGACAATCCAATCTCACTAAACCTTACACTAGTAGTGAATCTAGTAGTGACAATCCAATCTCACTACTATTTACACTAGAAGTGACTAGCATTGACAATCTCACTACTCTTTATACTATTAGTGAATCTAGAGGTGACAATCCAATCTCACTACTCTTTGCACTAGTAGTGACTCTAGTAGTGAAAGTCTCACTACTCTTTACACTAGTAGTGACTAGTATTGACAATCTCACTACTCTTTACACTAGTAGTGACTCTAGTATTGACAATCTCGCTACTCCTTACACTAGTTGTGACTAGTATTGACGATCTCACTACTCTTTACACTAGCAGTCACTCTAGTAGTGACAATCTCTTTACACTAGTACTCTTTACACTCTTTACACTAGTATTACTCTTTACTCTAGTAGCGACTCTAGTAGTGACAATCTCACTACTCTTTACACTAGTAGTGACTCTAGTATTGACAATCTCGCTACTCCTTACACTAGTAGTGACTAGTATTGACGATCTCACTACTCTTTACACTAGCAGTCACTCTAGTAGTGACAATCTCTTTACACTAGTACTCTTTACACTAGTACTACTCTTTACACTAGCAGTCACTCTAGTAGTGACAATCTCTTTACACTAGTACTCTTTACACTCTTTACACTAGTATTACTCTTTACTCTAGTAGCGACTCCAGTAGTGACAATCTCACTACTCTTTACACTAGCAGTGACTCTAGTAATGACAATTTCGCTACGCTTTACACTAACAGTAACTCTAGTAGTAACAGTCTCACTACTATTTACACTAGTAGTGACTCTTGTAGTGACAATTTCACTACTTTATACACTAGCAGTGACTAGTAGTGACAATCTCACTACTCTTTACACTAGTAGCAACTCTAGTAGTGACAATCTCACTACTCTTTACACTAGTAGTGACTCTTGTAGTGACAATACCACTACTCTTTACGCTAGCAGTGACTCTAGTAGTGACAGTCTCACTACTTTTTACACTAGTAGTGACTAGTATTGACAATCTCACTGCTCTTTACACTAGTAGTGACTCTTGTAGTGACAATACCACTACTCTTTCACTAGCAGTGACTCTAGTAGTGACAGTCTCACTACTTTTTACACTAGTAGTGACTAGAATTGACAATCTCACTACTCTTTACACTAGCAGTGACTCTAGTAGTGACAGTCTCACTACTTTTTACACTAGTAGTGACTAGTATTGACAATCTCACTGCTCTTTACACTAGTAGTGACTAGTATTGACTATCTCACTACTCTTTACACTAGCAGTGACTCTAGTAGTAGCAATTTCGCTACTCCTTACACTAGTGACAATACCTTTACAACCTTTTACACTACTAGTAACTCTAGTAGTGACAGTCTCACTACTCTTTACTTTATTTCTTCACACACGGAGTCATTGTGTGCTGCATTGCCACAGAAAGTGAATCTGCGCTCCTGGAACGATGCCGTTATGTAAAGGTCTGCGGTTTACGTAAGCGTTTGGGTCTGAGAGGTTCGCCCTTGGTGTGTGTGCGAGACCGTGTGGCGTGGCTGATTAGGCGTGATTGTGTTGGCGTGATGGCTGCGGAGGAAACGCTGGGATTATCGAAGGCACAAGAATAACATTTCCGCCGACCGATTTTCGCCGAGCGACACCGCCATCTGCCACTCGTTTGACAACATTCCTGATTGAATTACAGCGGATGCCTTCTACTCTGGGAATGCCGCCGTTTGTCCTCGTAAATCCCGCCGCTCGCACGGAGTCGGGCTTTTACGGGGACCAGGATGTAGACAGTGATAAACACAACATGATACGGTGGAATTATCGCCGGACAATAATGGCTGGTTTGATTCATGGTCGGAGAGAAAAGCTCGTGAGGTTCTAATGAACTTTGCCGGACATACATCAACCGAACGAAGTGTGTCTAATTAACACGATTCATATCGTTCCGTTGTCTCTGCGAATTTGGTGTTTCAATAAAGGAAATGTTTTGATTAAACACCTCACACACACCCTCTCTCTCTCTCTCTCTCCCCCTTCATCTCTCTCCATCTCAGTCTCTCTCTCAGTCTCTCACTCTCTCTGTCTTTCTCTCTCTCTTTTACTCTCTCTCTTTCTCTCTCTCTCTCTCTCTCTCTCTCTCTCTCTCTCTCTCTCTCTCTCTCTCTCTCTCTCTCTCTCTCTCTCTCTCTCTCTCTCTCTCTCTCTCTCTCTCTCTCTCTCTCTCTCTCTCTCTCTCTCTCTCTCTCTCTCTCCCCCTTCATCTCTCTCCATCTCAGTCTCTCTCTCAGTCTCTCACTCTCTTTGTCTTTCTTTCTCTCTCTCTCTCTCTCTCTTTTACTCTCTCTCTTTATCTCTCTCCATCTCAGTCTCACTCTCACTGTCTTTTTCTCTCTCTTTTACTCTCTCTCTCTCTCTCTGTCTGTCTGTCTGTATCTCTCTTTCTGTCACGCTCTCTCTTTTGTTTCCCTTTCTCTCTGTCCTTCTCTTTCTCTCTTTCTCTCTGTCTCCATCTCAGTCTCTCTCTCTCTCACTCTCTCTCTCTCTCTCTGTCTGTCTCTCCTTCTCTCCCCCTCTCTATGTATGTATTTCTCTCTCTCTCTGTAGCTCTCTCTCTCTCTCTCTCTGTATGTATCTCTCTCTTTTTCTCTTTCTGCCTATCTCTCGCTTTCTTTCTCACTCTCTCTGTCTTTCTCTCACTTTCTCTCTCTGTCGCTTTCTCCCTCTCTCACTTTCTATCTCTCTTTTTATCTAACTCTCTCTCTCTGTCTCTCTCCCTCTGCATTCACACTGTGTCAAGTTCTCTTTCGGATCTTCGGAGGTTCAAAAACTACGTAGTCGAGTATCTCAAACGGGATGTACTGTGTTATATTTGGTGAGTGTGAGAGCAGGTTGAGACTCAAGCACAGTTAAAAGAGCGGCGAGTGTTGGTTAAAGGATTTGATGTCTTTCCTGTATATGGAGAAAATCAGAGACTCCGCTAGAGACTCTAATCTGTTGAAAAAGTTTGGAACCCATTACTTACTTTTACTAAGCACATAACCTTTTGTGATGACTGATGGTTCTTTTATACTTGCCGATTTTGCTTTTTACTTGCCTTTTACTACAAGTATATTTAATTAAATTATTATTATTATTATTATTATTATTATTATTATTATTATTATTATTATTCTTTGTTTTGGTTTTTTCTCTCTCTCTCTCTTTGTACTCTTGATTATGCATCTGTTTCTATTGAGGCATTGTGGGATGGGAGGAGGGGCGGGGGCGGGGGTAGTTAAAAAAAAAAAAAAAAGGCATGTAATGTTTCTTCTACATGTGTACATTTACTATTGCCCAATAAAAATTGTGAAAAAAAAAAAAAAAAAAGTGGCGAGTGTTTAAGCAGAAGTCTGAAAGACAGCAGTCCATACCAGAGACATTAAACATGAGCCGTTACATTGATGCCCATGTCATTGATGATTTACTGTTCGTACAATTCGTAAAAAAAAATGTCATTTAAATTTTCAAAAGAGTTTCTTAACTAGTTTTTCCATTTGATTTCGTCACTCCCTGACTGGAAGATGACATTTTTCCTGCCAAATAACCCAAATCAATATTCAATCAAAGCAAGCGAGTGCAGTCTTTACACAACAATCTATTTGCCGTAATTGTCATTAAAGACTCGACACCATATTAATATGTGCAATGAAGCAAACACTCCTTCCATCATTCTCTTCACAGGCTTGGTTGCAACCAAAAACGTTGAATGAAAGAGACCAAAAAACAAAACAAAATAAACCCGATGTTAAAGGGCTAATGATGCGGCGTCACCCCAATATTTAAGTGCAAATGTGATCATGCAGGAGCATATATTATTTGCGAGAAAATATTTAAATGGGCTAAATACCCTTTACACCTAATTATCTCAAGCTGCTTAACACTAAAAACAAATCATGATCCGAGTGAGTGGTATGATATTAAAATTCCATCCAAAACTAAAATGTGATAATCAGAAATAATATGCGTAGCTTCTATTGTGTAATGCAACCATGGCAACATCAATTTGGAGTTAGTTCACAAGATGTTTAAAACGTTCACAAGACGTTAATTTAAAACACGAATTTTATAACACGTTTTTATATGCAGTATTTTATTGTTTATTTATATATTATATAAACAACATATATTATGACATATAAACGACATATATTAACAAATAAAATAAATAAATATGTATATTAGGCTTGGTTGCAAGAGAGATGGAGAAAGTGAGAGAGAGAGAGAGAGAGAGAGAGAGCGAAAGACAGAGAAAGCGATAGAGCAAGTGAGAGACACAGAGAGAGAGAGACAAGCAATAGACAGAGATATGGAGAATGAGATACAGTAGAGAGACAAAAAGAGAGAGAGAGAGAGAGAGAGAGAGA
>MU204372.1:1511446-1522550 GCA_017309775.1 Paedocypris sp. Pulau Singkep | reverse complement strand
CTTTTATTTCTCACTTCTCTCTCTCTGTCTCTCTCTCTCTCTCTTGCCCCCCCCCCCCTCACTTCTCTCTCTCTCACACACACACACACACACACACACACACACACACACACACATTTTCAGAACGATACTTCAGTTGAAAACACAAACAATGTATATCACAGACCTCAGAAAGGATTCCCTGGTATTTCTGCCTCTTCTTCTTCTCTTTTGAGGCTTTCCTTTGGCCGGAAAAAAAAGTAGTTTTTAAGCAGCTTCCTGCCGGCCCATTGATGCGGAAAGCTCAGATTCTGCTTGAAATATAATATGAGATAAATGTGATATCTTTTACTCCGTTAGTGTGCCATACTCTGTGCCAAACAACAACACGACTCAGACACTGGACGCCATCTGCTCTGGCTCGACTGGACTGACTAGCACTTCGTTACTCAATCATGTCCAATTGAATTGGATGGAAAGCTGTGTTATCTTTTCCTTTTTTAGCTCAAAAGGCTCAAATGTGTTTTGTATTCCACGGTTCTCCAACTTTTTCATTTCAAGTATATTTATATAGCGCTTTTCGTTGTCCGATACCAACGCAAAGTGGCTAAGAAGAAAATAAAGAAGAAAATGTGTCTTTTGTCCATCCGTGTTCAAAATTAGAATAAATAGGAAAATTTGTTAAAAAGGAAAAGGTCCATTCTCAATCGGTGTTCAGACTATGGGCTATGACCAGAAGAGCAAGCTAAATCGCGACAGTGGCTAGGAAAACAAAACCTCTCTGGCGTGTGAGAGGAAAAAAGTGAGGTTCGGTTCCGGGATTCTACCTTATGCATCTTAGTCATTGAACATGTTGTTATTACAGTTATAATAATGCTTCATTGAAGAGATGTGTTTTTAACCTAGATTTAAACTGACTAACTGATTCTGATTCACAGATCGTGCTAGGCAGTGTTCCATAATTTTGGTGCTAGATAAGCAAAAGATCTTCCCCCTGTGAAAGTTCTAGAGATTATTGGTTTTACGAGCTGGCCTGCGTTTTGAAAGCCTGGCGGTCTCACTTGACTCATAACACGTGATTATCTCACCGAGATATGGAGGAGCTAGACGTTTAATGCTTTATAAGTTATTAAGAGAATTTTAAATATAATTCTACCAGTTTAGCGACATTAACACTGGGCTAAAATGGTTGTACTTTTTTTGTTCTGGTGAGTAATCGAGCGGCCGCATTCTGAACTAACTGAAGTTTATCTATTAGTCAGGCAGGAGAACCTCCCAGAAGACCAATCCGGGGTCACTGGGAGCTGAGGCCAATCATAGCAACTCAGAGTCTGAATGCAAGACAAACCCCCTCGATGAATTACCAACCAATCCCAGTGCAGGACACACACAGAGTCTTACAGCACGTTTTCTTGGATTCTCCTAGACGCTTGTTCTTTATCACACACTGGAGACTCGGAGGAAACTCACTCTTTACCCACTACGCCTCCATGTAAAATTCAGAGGACACATTATATGAAACTATGTGAGAAATATGAGAGAAAAAACTAAACAAAAGTAAACTCGCAAAATCACACAAAAAACACCACAGCATGTCATGTTGTCAACAGTTGCGAGAAATATTTAAAACTTTATAGAAAATAAAATGTGGAGTATAACAATTAGGTATGTTTATATGCAGTATAATATATTTATATTAACATATACACCAGTATCAATCCATTTGTTTTCCACAACTTGGAACTTTTTTCAGCATCTTTATATAGTAAATATATAACTATAGCAAATAAATAAATGGTTAGTGTGAAGAATATAAAATATTCCTGAATCGACATGAAACAATCAGTCAAATAAGAATGAAATGAGTCATGAAAAAAAGGTCACAAAACTGTCACACAAAGGTCATGCAAAGGTCACTCCCAGACTCAATAAAGGTCACAAAAAGGTCATTCCCCGACTGAGTTCCACAACCAAAATGTCCTTGACAAAGACACCGAACCCCATCAGATTCTGGGGTGTTTAATGGGAAAGTATTCAGATGAAATCAACGCAGTCTGTGTCAACGTTAGCAAGACGTTCACAAAACTTTTATTTCCAACAGTCAATATCTTAAGCGTCTCTGTAGCTTAGAAGAAGTGAAATGAAGGCCTGCAACTCTCCGACTGAAAACCTTGGCCTCCGGTTCACTTCTTCCAAATCTGAGCGTTTGAGATCAGGAGAGTTTGAGATTCGCCGAGATAAGGACGGCTGAGTGTTCTGACCTCTCCACTCCAGAAGAACTTCTCCATCACTCGGTAATTCACATGGAGCCTTTATAAACTTCCAGAACGTTCCCTCTCACACTTTATCTTTTGTTGGTGCTTTTGAGATGGCAGTTCCTACAGCTAAAGTGCGATTTTCAAAACAAAATATATTAAAACAAAGAACAAACATGTATTTATTTGAATGAATGATTGAATGAATGAAAGAATAATACTTTATTTATCCCACGGGGGAGATTTCCGTGGTACAGCCGCAACAAAAATAGTGCAACTAAAACAGTGATGACAGAGTATAAATCAAACAACAATAAAATATATTCAGCTTTCAACTTACTTGTAGTGACAGACTCACTACTCTTTACACTAGCAGTGACTCTAGTAGTGACAATCTCACTACTCTTTACACTAGCAGTGACTCTAGTAGTGACAATCTCACTACTCTTTACACTAGTAGTGAATCTAGTAGTGACAATCCAATCTCACTACTTTTTAGACTAGTAGTAACAATCTCACTACTCTTTACACTAGTAGTGACTAGTATTGACAGTTTCACTAATCTTTACACTAGCAGTGACTCTAGTATTGACAATCTCGCTACTCCTTACACTAATAGTGACTAGTATTGACAATCTTGTTACTCTTTAGACTAGTAGTGACTATTGTAGTGACAATACCACTACTCTTTACGCTAGCAGTGACTCTAGTAGTGACAATCTCACTACCATTTACACTAGCAGTGACAGTCTCAATACTTTTTACCCTAGGAGTGACTAGTATTGACAATCTCACTACCATTTACACTAGCAGTGACAGTCTCAATACTTTTTACCCTAGGAGTGACTAGTATTGACAATCTCACTACTCTTTACACTAGCAGTGACTCTAGTTGTGACAGTCGCACTACTTTTTACACTAGTAGTGACTAGTATTGACAATCTCACTACTCTTTACACTAGCAGTGACTCTAGTAGTGACAGTCGCACTACTTTTTACACTAGTAGTGACTAGTATTGACAATCTCACTACTCTTTACACTACCAGTAACTCTAGTAGTGACAGTCTCACTACTTTTTACACTAGTAGTGACTAGTATTGACAATCTCCCTACTCTTTAAACTAGCAGTGACTCTAGTTGTGACAATCTCACTACTCTTTACACTACCAGTAACTCTAGTAGTGACAGTCTCACTACTTTTTACACTAGTAGTGACTAGTAGTGACGATCTCCCTACTCTTTAAACTAGCAGTGACTCTAGTTGTGACAATCTCACTACTCTTTACACTAGCAGTAACTCTCGTAGTGACAGTCTCACTACTTTTTACACTAGCAGTGACTCTAGTAGTGACAATCTCACTACACCTTACACTAATAGTGAATCTAGTAGTGACAATCCAATCTCACTACTATTTACACTAGTAGTGACTAGCATTGACAATCTCACTACTCTTTATACTAGTAGTGAATCTAGTAGTGACAATCCAATCTCACTACTCTTTGCACTAGTAGTGACTCTAGTAGTGAAAATCTCACTACTCTTTACACTAGTAGTGACTAGTATTGACAATCTCACTACTCTTTACATTAGTAGTAACTCTAGTATTGACAATCTCGCTACTCCTTACACTAGTAGTGACTAGTATTGACGATCTCACTACTCTTTACACTAGCAGTCACTCTAGTAGTGACAATCTCTTTACACTAGTACTCTTTACACTCTTTACACTAGTACTACTCTTTACACTAGCAGTCACTCTAGTAGTGACAATCTCTTTACACTAGTACTCTTTACACTCTTTACACTAGTATTACTCTTTACACTAGTAGCGACTCTAGTAGTGACAATCTCACTACTCTTTACACTAGCAGTGACTCTAGTAGTGACAATTTCACTACTTTATACACTAGCAGTGACTAGTAGTGACAATCTCACTACTCTTTACACTAGTAGCAACTCTAGTAGTGACAATCTCACTACTCTTTACACTAGAAGTGACTCTTGTAGTGACAATCTCACTACTCTTTACACTAGTAGTGACTCTAGTTGTAGCAATCTCGCTACTCCTTACACTAGTAGTGACAATACCTTTACAACCTTTTACACTACTAGTAACTCTAGTAGTGACAGTCTCACTACTCTTTACTTTATTTCTTCACACACGGAGTCATCGTGTGCTGCATTGCCACAGAAAGTGAATCTGCGCTCCTGGAACGATGCCGTTATGTAAAGGTCTGCGGTTTACGTAAGCGTTTGGGTCTGAGAGGTTCGCCCTTGGTGTGTGTGCTAGACCGTGTGGCGTGGCTGATTAGGCGTGATTGTGTTGGCGTGATGGCTGCGGAGGAAACGCTGGGATTATCGAAGGCACAAGAATAACATTTCCGCCGACCGATTTTCGCCGAGCGACACCGCCATCTGCCACTCGTTTGACAACATTCCCGATTGAATTACAGCGCATGCCTTCTACTCTGGGAATGCCGCCGTTTGTCCTCGTAAATCCCGCCGCTCGCACGGAGTCGGGCTTTTACGGGGAACAGGATGTAGACAGTGATAAACACAACATGATACGGTGGAATTATCGCCGGACAATAATGGCTGGTTTGATTCATGGTCGGAGAGGAAAGCTCGTGAGGTTCTAATTAACTTTGCCGGACATACATCAACCGAACGAAGTGTGTCTAATTAACACGATTCATATCGTTCCGTTGTCTCTGCGAATTTGGTGTTTCAATAAAGGAAATGTTTTGATTAAACACCTCACACACACCTCTCTCTCTCTCTCTCTCTCTCTCTCTCTCTCTCCCCCTTCATCTCTCTCCATCTCAGTCTCTCTCTCAGTCTCTCACTCTCTCTGTCTTTCTCTCTCTCTCTCTCTTTTACTCTCTCTCTCTTTATCTCTCTCCATCTCAGTCTCACTCTCACTGTCTTTCTCTCTCTCTCTGTCTGTCTGTATCTCTCTCTCTGTCACGCTCTCTCTTTTGTTTCCCTTTCTCTCTGTCTTTCTCTTTCTCTGTCTCTCTCTCTCCATCTCAGTCTCTCTCTCTCTCTCTCTCTCTCTCTCTCTCTCTCTCTGTCTGTCTCTCCTTCTCTCCCCCTCTCTATGTATGTATTTCTCTCTCTCTCTGTAGCTCGCTCTCTCTCTCTCTGTAGCTCTCTCTCTCTCTCTCTCTCTCTCTCTCTCTCTCTCTCTCTCTCTCTCTCTCTGTATGTATATCTCTCTTTTTCTCTTTCTCTCTCTCTCTCTCTTTCTTTCTCTCTCTCTCTCTCTCTCTCTCTCTCTCTCTCTCTCTCTCTCTCTCTCTCTCTCTCTCTCTCTCTCTCTCTCTCTCTCTCTCTCTCTCTCTGTATGTATATCTCTCTTTTTCTCTTTCTGCCTCTCTCTCGCTTTCTTTCTCACTCTCGGGCTCTCTCTCTCTGTCTTTCTCTCACTTTCTCTCTCTGTCGCTTTCTCCCTCTCTCACTTTCTCTCACTCTTTTTGTCTAACTCTCTCTCTATCTCTCTCCCTCTGCATTCACACTGTGTCAAGTTCTCTTTCGGATCTTCGGAGGTTCAAAAACTACGTAGTCGAGTATCTCAAACGGGATGTACTGTGTTATATTTGGTGAGTGTGAGAGCAGGTTGAGACTCTACTCTGTTGAAAAAGTTTGGAACCCATTACTTACTTTTACTAAGCACGTAACCTTTTATGACGACTGATGGTTCTTTTATACTTGCCGATTGTGCTTTTTACTTGCTTATTACTACAAGTATTGTTTAATTTAATTATTATTATTATTATTATTTGTTTTGTTTTTTTCTCTCTCTTTGTACTCTTGATTATGTATCTGTTTCTATTGAGGCATAGTGGGATGGGAGGAGGGGCAGGGGCGGGGGCGGGGGTAGTTAAAAAAAAAAAAGGCATGTAATGTTTCTTCTACATGTGTACATTTACTATTGCCCAATAAAAATTGTGAAAACAAAAAAAAAAAAAAGTGGCGAGTGTTTAATCAGAAGTCTGAAAGACAACAGTCAATACCAGAGACATTAAACATGAGCCGTTACATTGATGCCCATGTCATTGATGATTTACTGTTCGTACAATTCGTAAAAAAAAAATTTTCATTTAAATTTTCAAAAGAGTTTCTTAACTAGTTTTTCCATTTGATTTTGTCACTCCCAGACTGGAAGATGACATTTTTCTTGCCAAATAACCTAAATCAATATTCAATCAAAGCAAGCGAGTGCAGTCTTTACACAACAATCTATTCGGCGTAATTGTCATTAAAGACTCGACACCATATTAATATGTGCAATGAAGCAAACACTCCTTCCATCATTCTCTTCACAGGCTTGGTTGCAACCAAAAACGTCGAATGAAAGAGACCAAAAAAAATAAAAAAATAAACCCGATGTTAAAGGGCTAATGATGCGGCGTCACCCCAATATTTAAGTGCAAATGTGATCATGCAGGAGCATATATTATTTGCGAGAAAATATTTAAATGGGCTATATACCCTTTACACCTAATTATCTCAAGCTGCTTAACACTAAAAACAAATCATGATCCGAGTGAGTGGTATAATATTAAAATTCCATCCAAAACTAAAATGTGATAATCAGAAATAATATGCGTAGCTTCTATTGTGTAATGCAACCATGGCAACATCAATTTGGAGTTTCACAAGATGTTTAAAACGTTCACAAGACGTTAATTTAAAACACAAATTTTATAACACGTTTTTATATGCAGTATTTTATTGTTTATTTATATATTATATAAACAACATATATTATGACATATAAACGACATATATTAACAACATATATATATATATAGGTTGTTTTTTATGTTGTATGTTCTCCTTCCTATGGACCATGTGAGTCCTAAATAAATAAATATCAAATAAAATAAATAAATATGTATATTAGGCTTGGTTGCAAGAGAGATGGAGAAAGTGAGAGAGAGAGAGAGCGAAAGACAGAGAAAGCGATAGAGCAAGTGAGAGACACAGAGAGAGACAAGCAATAGACAGAGATATGGAGAATGAGATACAGTAGAGAGACAAAAAGAGAGAGAGAGAGAGAGAGAGAGAGAAAGAGAACATATGTAAAAATAAAAAAAAATAAAAAATAAAAAATATATATATATATATATATATATATATATATATATATATATATATATATGTATATATATATAATTAGACTGTGGGTTTAAAATGAAGACCAGGAGGAAAGCCACACAAGAACGAGAGGACATGCAAGAAAAAAAAAGATGTTGTAAAATAAAAAGCGGTGAATTATTAATGGCTGTGTGTGGAGGACGTGGCGTGAGTTTCACCAGTTTAGATAATGCTGGGATTTTCCGACATTATCTCCGTCTCCATCTTTGTTGTCGCTAAATGGTTTTACGTCATAATCCCTTGTGCATCGTGTGTATGATCCCCCGTGTCCCACTAAGAAGTCCTTCCATCAAATTAATTGCAGGGATTTTGGAGACAAACTGACCGCAGGTTATTATCTGCAGAGTTCATAAAAAAAGCAGGTAAAAAAACAATAAGTTACACGAGGCACACAAGCAGTCAATAATTAAATATGCAAATGTGTGTGTGTGTGTGTGAGAGATTAGTGTCAATGTATGTGTGTGCGTGTGTATGTGTGTGTCTCGCTCTGTGATTGGTCGGCCATTAATCCAGGGTGTGAGCCCCGCCTTTTGACCCAGAGCTGATGTGATTGGCTCCAACTCCCCGTGACCCAGAAATGGAAGCAAACTGCTTGCAACAATGAAGGGATGAATAAAATAAGAATTAAAATTTTAAACGCATTGTTTCTTTTCTTTTTTTTTTTTTTTTAAGAAACAATTCGAGTTCAATAATGCAATTCAAGCCAAATGAAATAATGAAATAACCCTCTGCTTATATCATGAAGGTAAATGGGATAATGGTTAACAATTTACACAAAAAACTAATCGATTCAGTTATACAAATTATAAGGCTTATTATAAAATCCTAAAAAAAAATGCTTAAAAGTTGACTGTGCTTCACATAATTTGAAAAAAAAAATGAAAAAAATAAAATAAAATAATAATAATAAAATACACACCTTTTATGTGAAATAAGTTCAAGTTTAAGTTTATTTTTTTTCTTTGTTCCAACGCAAGGTTGCTCTGCGGAAATAGGGAAAAATTGTCATTGAAGAAAAATGACCATTGTACATCTGTGTTTAAAAATTATGGAAAAAAAAAGTTGGTTAAAAAAAGCAGAAAAACAGACATTTAGAAACGGAGCTTTATCATTTGCTGCACATTATAGTCCCAATAATACGGTAATTACCCCTTAGTTCACGTCTATTAGCCTTAGTTCATTGGCCAAACAGTCCCACAGTAAAATCAGACATAATGAATGTGAATCAAATGGGCTTTGACGGGGTCACTGCTTTGTCCACGAGGGGCTCTTTAAAGGTCCAGAGGAGATTTGGGTCGAGTGAAGCTCTTCAGAAGCTAGAGTGCATCGCCCCAAGCCACGGAATCTAAAGAGAACGCTCTCCCACAGTCCCTCGACTACAAATATATGATAAGAGTCCCCGTGATGCTTTATGATGCGGCGCTTTAACAAACACACAACAGCGAGGAAGCCCTGCGGCGAATGGAGGGTGTAGACGGGCGACACTCATCGGGTCGGTACTTTACTCAGATACTGGACGATTCAACTTTCGACTATTTTCTTTCATTTTTAACCCTTCTATTATAACTGTTTTGACCCATTTTTTTAATTTTTATTTAGACACGTTTATTTAAGCAGGTTTATCGGTTTTGACTATTTTTAGGATTTTTTTTTCTTACTGTAGTTTGATACGGTTGGGTTTTATCCTGTTGATTTTATGATTTTTATCATTTATGATTTCATGTAGGACACACACACACACACACACACTCTCTCTCTCTCTCTCTCTCTCTCTCTTTCTCATACACACTGTTTTGGAGAACTGTTTGGTTTCTGACACTTATATACATAATAAAAGCCCCCCGCCCCCCGGTCAAATTGTTAATGGGTTAATGTACAGTACCTAGCATGATACTGTACATTTTCGGGCGAGCGAGTTTGGGATTCGATCCTGACACCAAGTCTCCACCACCAAGCCTCAAATTCAACAAAATCCTCCAAAAAAACCCCAAAAAACACGTAAACGTTCTTCAGGAAAGGATAATGAATGTTTAATGGCCACGCTGCTGCAGAACATGTCCTACTTCAGAGCTGGAGCTTCACTTCTAGCTCAGCGACTCAACAAAATCCAAATCCAACACGAAAACTGGTTCACCAATCCAGATCCAGTGATATTTCAGATTGCTGATAGTCTCCACACGTGAGCTTCAAAAAGCAGACGTCAACTTTATTCAGATGCTCCGGAAAATCCTAGAGTATGAAGGCGCTTTATTGCTTTATTATTATGTGCTTTATTACTTTTAATCTTGTCTTTATGTAATTACAGCCGCACTAATGCCAATAAAAGGTTTCGCCGAGCAGATGTCTTCACATTTCTACAGCTAAGTGTGGAAATAAAGACATCGATTAAATTAAGTAGTAAGGAGTATTAAGCACAAAATAAGGGATGCTTTTTACATTTATGCGTCATTTCAACGTTACTCCACCATAAAAATGTATTTGAACATTTTTAAATAAAAATTTGAAATTAGTGTCTGGAAAATTTGGATAAATGGGGGTTGTCTTTATTCGTTTCTATTACAAAACTTCTTTCTTTCTCTCTTATATGCTGCAGTTGAACACAAACATTTCCACTAGTGGGATTAATAAAGTCGATCTTATCTTATTTTGTTTGATGTTTTGAGTTACATTGTTATAAAAGTAACTCATTACCAGAGAAAGTAGCTGGTTTTTTTTACTCACTTTTTTTTTTTTAATTTTGTCAAACAATTTGGCTGCTCTCATTAAATATTTTAAATGAATGAAATGGACACTAAAAAAAAACAAATAATTTTTACGAATCATTGTACATGAATCTACTCTATTTTAATATTGCTGTGGGACAATGTGAGAGACTCCACCATAAAAATGTATTTAAAAAATTAAAATAAAAATGTAAAAAAAAAATTCAAAAGAGAGTGTCGTCTGGAAAAACTTGGAAAAGTGTGGGATTGTTTGATGATTTTCTCAATTGATGCGCTCAATCCTGGAGATCAATATGCAAGATCTAAATGTGATGTCATGGAATCTGCCAATCAGCACCAGGGGGAGGAGCTATGGCAGCCATGACTGATTGGACCGTCACTCAAAACAGACAAGATGAGTAAAAATGGCGGCAATTTATTAAAAAGTGGAGAAACTTTTAATGCCCATTGACAATAATTTATTACTATAAATTACTTTGTCAGAATTATTGTTTATGTGAAATATAAAATACATTTAGTACAACAGCATGCAAAAAGTGTCTGAGTATATCGCATTTACGCGAATATACGTGCTCTTTTTTATCCATTTTAGGTTTGCAAAATGAAGACATTTTTAGAGAAGTATTTTAAGAGAAGTTCCCTTTCGAACGGTCACTTCGATGTCACATAGGGGTAACAACGTTTCCCGACAGAAGTTTGAAGCCAATAGAACAACGCAGTGACAACTGCGGCTAATGCGACAGATCCCGCCCTCGGAGGCGGAGCCAACGAGGTAAGGGGCGAGGATCTGCCAGCATTGCCCCAGAACAAATTTCTTCACGAAGTAACAGCCATGTTAACCAGTGACTCTTTTGAATTAAAAAATTTTACTCTTACCTGGCCTCTTCAGCGAGGGAAGGATTTTCCACGCAGTCGTCAGGAAGGACGCTGAAGGTTCCGCGGCTGCTGGGACATCTCCCTCGATGCATCTGGAGAGGATGGA
>MU204372.1:1493404-1511346 GCA_017309775.1 Paedocypris sp. Pulau Singkep | reverse complement strand
TCTTGCGGCGGGGTTTTATTGCGTACCCCTATGTGACATCGAAGTGACCGTTCGAAAGGGAACTCTCCAGGTTTCGAATGAAACCCTTGTTCCCTGAGATAAGGGAACGAGATGTCACATAAGATGCCGCAAGAAGGGCAGGAGTGGGCGCTGTTTTGTTTCGCTCAGTCATTTGTTCTGGGGCAATGCTGGCAGATCCTCGCCCCTTACCTCGTTGGCTCCGCCTCCGAGGGCGGGATCTGTCGCATTAGCCGCAGTTGTCACTGCGTTGTTCTATTGGCTTCAAACTTCTGTCGGGAAACGTTGTTACCCCTATGTGACATCTCGTTCCCTTATCTCAGGGAACAAGGGTTTCATTCGAAACCTGGAGAGTTTTACGTTGTTTTTCTGTGCCTGAGAAATCAGGGGGTGCTTATATTTCTGTGGTGCCTATATGTGGTGCACAAATACGATATTTAAAATATACATAATTATTTCATGTAGGTTAAAAATTAGTTTTGGCCACATCGAGCTATGATTATGGATTCAATTATCTTGTCAATCCAAAAATTAGGTATTAACCATAATGAGATACCCTCAGCCAATCTCCATTAAGACTTGAGCATCTTTGTCGACAGCTTTGTGGCATTAAGCTTCAAGACTGGGTGGCATGTGAGGAAGGGACGGTGACAAAAAGACGACTTTTCGGCAGCAAAGCGGGCGAGGAACTTATGTCAGAGGTGACATAATGAGGACAGCAGGGTTCATTAGATAAGCTGCTCAGCCTAGAAGCTTAATGCCTGAAGTTTTAAATGTTCAAACCTTTAATTTGAATGATCAGGGTCCATGATGCAGAGAATGTTCTAGAACGTGTGTGTCAAACTCGAGGCCGGAGGGTTTCGTAATATACTAAAACAATATTACGGTTTTAGTAATACTATTATTAGTGACTCAGCGCTGACAACACACAAACTACAGATCCCACAATGCAGCAGTTTAACAGCTTTGTAGACATTTCAGTTGTGCAATTTGTGACATTAACTCAGTTATTTAATTCTTTTTATTTTCAGGATTTTTTTTTTGCAGAATAAACATAGTTTTTCTTTCATAGCATATTTCATAAACTTCTAGAGTTTGGACGGGATACATTTTTTTCATAATTTTAGGTTCATTTTTTTGTCTTGTTTTAGGGCTATAGTGTTTTTATTCTTTATTTATGTCATAGTTTATGTGATTTGTTGTTACTGCGCTTCATAAATGTGTAAGCTGTTCATATGCTGACGTGCAAATAATTGTGAACTTTCAGCGGTTGAGAGTTGAACTTGTGAACAAAATATCACAGGGTTGAAATAAAAGTAATTAGTTACAATTACAAGTACTTCTCACGCATCGTAACTGAGTTAGTAAATGAGTTACATTGTTACAAAAGTAACTCTATACCAGGGAAAGTAACTTTATTTTTTACTTACATTTTTTTTTCCACATTGTTACAAAAGTAACTAATTTCCAGGGAAAGTAACTGTTTATTTTTTACTTACTTTTTTTTTTTTCATTTGTCAAATAACGTGGCTGCTCTCAATATTAAATATGTTAAAAGAATGAAATGGACACTAAATAAAATAAATTACTTTTATGAAGCATTGTACATTAATCTATACTATTGTAATATTGCTGTGGGACAACGTTACATCCAAATCAGTCAATCTATATCTATTATTGGTCAATGCGTCTATTTTGCACAAATTTGTACAATGGAAATTCTCTTATGAACAGTCTAAAATTACGAGAAAAAATGTACAGCCATACTAAAGTTCCCCGGTAAACACAATGACGTGCGTTAACGTAGATGACAAGCTTTATTCTGGCTCAAAGGCAAATCTGATTCAGACTTTCTCTGACATTTTTATTTGTCTTGGCATTGAGGAGATTCACAGACGCATCCGTCTCGTTTTGAAGTCTCTTTGATGTTGCCTTACAGTCATAAACAACTCAAATCAACACACGGAGCATCTAAGTGCAAAACCGACTAAAACCATCACTCTGTGTTAATAATACAGTACAGTTGATTCTGGCTAAATGGGTCACAATTTCCCCCAATAAACCTGCATTTCCAAAGTGTTTCGGAAAGACCCGCCCCCTTTATGAAGCACCACCTTCTCCTTGTCCAGTAACAGTAGCGATCCCAACACTTTTGTTTGTCATTTTTCATCATTGTACTGCGCGCAAATTTCTCGCAAATTCTGAACTTTCTTGTCAAATTACAAAAAAGCGAGGAAGGGGGGCAATGTGCAGACACAGTGATTGCGTTCAGCTGATGCCAATTAGGCACAATGTTTCTAATCGCAGTATTGATTAAATTGTATTTAATCACAGGTGTTCATCCTTGTTTCTGATTGGTTTATCTGGTTTTGATCTGTGTTCCACTTTGCCTCTTGCTTTATGGACTTTTTATTAAACACCGTCTACTCTGAAAATGAGTCTCGGCCAGCTATTCTGCTATTTAATATTTAATATTAATGACTTTTATTATGACTTAAATGTTGATCAAAGGATACAATTTCCTGTTGTTACTAGTATTTTCACAAAAAAATCAAAAATACCTTACTATTTACCTCAATATTCATAACAAGATTCTACAGTTTCATCTGAAACCAGTTCCTGAAACGAAAAAACGAAAAAATGAAAAAGACAAAAAAACACAGACATATATTCATGAGTTAAAGGAAATTGAGGTTTGGTTTGTCTTTAGTCTCAGATTAAGGTGATATAATGAACTCGTCTGAGCGACACGTCATTTCATCCAGTTAACGTATTCTAGTTAATTCGTATTTCTAGTTAAAGTATTCTAGCATTTCAAGGCTCAAAACCCACAATGACGGTCAATTCTCAAGTGTACGTGCATCCCTTTAGCTGAAGTATATAGACACGGTAGTATTTTAAAGCAGAGAGCAGGAAGGACGTCACCCAACATGACTTGTGTTATTTGTGTGTGTAATTTACGCCATTGTTTGGAAGAATCGCACGTCTAAATACTTTTGCGGCGTGTATTGCGAATTTCTAAGCTAAATCTATGATCTGTCAGATTAAGCCGTCTTAGTAGACTACTCTAAGCCTCCATCTGCAGCGTGATGACTAATGCTTTACTCTGTCACAGACATTTTAAATCCATATGGCACCAGGCGTGTACTATTGGGACACAGTTATCGTTCCAACCGACACATTTGCTTTTCACGTTTTGCACATTTCAGTCTCGCGAAGGGAAAGCGTCTAGGCACAAGTTCAAATTCAGTTTTTTTTATGAAGCTCTTTCGCAGTCTCAGATTGTCTTGACGGAGCAAACCGAGCAAGCGGAAAGACGACAGCGATCAGGAAATAAAACTCATCGTGAGAGAAAAAGAGAAACAAAATAAATCCAGACAGAAGTAGCTAACGCCATCAGTCTCTTCTGGTAGACGTTTTTGTACAAACCTTTTAGTAGCATCATCTCTCTCCTGAGTGGTACGTACGTTGGCGTTCTCTATATATACCGTCTCAAAGTTCCAGATTGATGCCGTTTTAAACCGTTTTTGGCACTTTTTTGACTACTTGTTCTGATTGGTCAAGGTGAACCGATGATAAAAGAAGATCCCTTCAGTTGCCCCGCCCACCACGACAGGTTCTAAATGAGTTACGCAACATATTAGCGACTTTGCGTTGGTCTTAGCGAATTTGCGTTAGTCTGGAACTAAGAAACGCGCTATATAAATAAACTTGAACTTGAAATATGAAGTTTGTTGAGCAACAGTCAAGAGGCATGATCAATTTGAAAATGAAAAACTACAGAAAATCAGTTGGCACTAATGACCTCGCTCTTATGTTTACTCTTTCAGTTTTGTTATATTGCTATTTTGGTAACGTGTGACATATTCTACATGTTAAAATGATATTGACTTTTTTTTTTCTTTATTAAATTTTGTTAGTTATGTTTGTGCTTAAAACCCGTCCAGTTTTTCCATTTCTGGGTCACAAGGGGCCGGAGAAATCCCAGCAACTCTGTGTCTGAAGGCGGGGCTTCAAGGGATGAGAGAGAGAGAAAGAATGGAAGGAATTGGACGAGAGTGAAAGACGGGACATACAGAAAGAAGAGACAGAAAGAGGAAAGGATGGAGAGGAAGAAAAATGAAGAGGGGGGAAGAAAGAGATAGAATAAGGAGCAAAAATGAAGAGAAAGATACAGCTAAAGTGAAAGAAAAAGAAAATAGAAGGCGGGGCTTCCACATTTAATTGGTGGCCGACCAATCACAGACTGACTACACTCCTGAGGCAACAGCGCTACACACTACACCACCGTCTTGCGGTGTTTATAAAAACGTATTTTATAAAATAAGTGTGATTTGGATGATGCCTACAAATCCTCGTAGATGGGAAACGTGATTTTTCTGTGGAACTATTTCGGAAGTAAAATCTGTGAATAATTATTTTAAACTGACTTAAAGTTCAGCTGCAAACAACTCATGCTTTGCTACTGCAGACGTGCGAGTATTGTTTCTACTCAAGTGTGTCACCACGCACACGCCTTTCACGGCTAATTACATTCTTATTATGTTTAATTAAATTAGACACACTCACATCTGTGTGTGTGTGTGTGTGTGAGTGTGTGTGTGTGTGTGTGTGCGCTTGCATGAGTGAGTTAAAAAAATATCTTCTTATTTATTTAATTGCAACTGCGTGTGTTGTTTTAGAGAATTTTAAATTCTTAGTTGAAATTCTCAAGTTCTTAAATTATTAAAACAGAGATAGATATGATGGACAGAGAAAGAAGAGGAATATAAAGACAGAAAAACGCAAGAACTTAAGACAGAGGGAGAGGAAGAGAAAGAAATAGAAAGAACTCTTGAGAAAAAATCCTATAGATGGAGAAAAAAAGAGAGGAAGTGAGGGAAGGAGGGACAAATGGAAGGACAGAGAAATTTGGAGTGAAAGAGTTAGGAACATTAAGACTGAGACTGATAGTCTCAGGTTGGTTGGAACAGAAAGAGAGAAAGGTAAAAGACAGAGAAAGCGAACTGTATAAAAAGAGAGAGAGAGAGAAAGAGAGATGAAGGATGAGTCCGAGAGAACAGAAAGAGAGAGGGAAAGAGATGAAGGAAAAGGAACATGAAGGGAAAAAAAAGAGAATGAGAAGGGAAATGAATAGAAATAGAGAGAGAAAGAGAGAGAGAGAGAGAGAGAGAGAGAGAGAGAGAGAGAGAGAGAGAGAGAGAGAGAGAGAGAGAGAGAGAGAGAGAGAGAGAGAGAGAGAGAGAGAGAGAGAGAGAGAGAGAGAGATATGGGGGTGAGAAGAGAGAGAAAGAGTGGAAGGAAATGGACAAGAGTGAACGACGGGGAAAAAACAAGAGAGATAGAGAGAGAGAAAGAAAGAGAGAGTGAGAGAGAGAGAGGAATATAAAAGAGAGAGAGAGTGAGTGAGAGAGAGAGGAAGGAAAACATGAGAAATAGAGAGAGAAGGAAAGGAATATGGAAGAGAGAAAGAGACGGTGAGTGAAAGAGAGAGAGAGAGATGGAGAGGAACATGAGGAAGAAAAATGAAGACAGTGAAAGAGACAATGGAAAAGGGAGAGAAAGTGAGGGGTGGAATAGGAAAAAGGAAAAGGATGAGAGAGGTAGCGCAATAGAGAGGGAAAGAGAGAGATATGGGGGGTGATAAGAGAGAGAGAAAGAGTGGGATAAAATGGATGAGAAAGTGAGTGAGAGAGGATTATGAAAAGACAGAGAGTGAGTGAGTGAGCAAGAGAGAGAGGGGAAGAAAAAGAAAGAGAGTGAGAGAGAGAGAGAGGAATATGGAAGAGAGAGAGGGAGAGTGAGTAAGAGAGAGAGAGAAAACATGAGAAATAGTGAGAAGGAAAAGAATATGGAAGAGAGAAAGAGACAGTGTGTGAAAAAGAGAGAGAGATGGAGAGAGAGGAATGTGAGGAAAAACAGGGAAGACAGTGAAAGAGACAATGGAAAAGGGAGAGAAAGTGAGGGGTGGAATAGAAAAAAGGATGAGAGAGGTAGAGCAATAGAGAGAGAGAGAGAGAGAGAGAGAGAGAGAGAGATGGGGGGTGATAAGAGAGAGGGAAAGAGTGGGATAAAATGGATGAGAGAGTGAGAGAAAAAGAGAGAGAGATGAATATGGAAAGACAGAGAGTGAGTGAGTAAGTGAGCGAGAGAGAAAAAGAGAAAGAGAGAGAGAGGAAGGAAACTAAAGAGAGAGAGTGAGAGAGGGAGAGAGAGGAATATGGAAGAGAGAGAGGGAGAGAGAAGGAAAGAGAGAGAGAGACAGAGAGAAAGAGAGAGAGATAGACAGAGAGAGAGAGAAAGAGAGAAACACTAAAGGTTATTCACTGACTTATATTCCATAATAAAGTGCCTGAACTCGACTGCTGGTTTCTCCTTCAAAGATCTAGTGACAAAAAGAAAAGGCACAGTTGTGGCCCCCGAATCCCGTGTCCTGGTGCAAGGTTGCCGTGTATTTTCACACTCGCCGACCACATCTGTTCATCGACACTTAAAGGCGACTCTCCCCGCAGACATCGTGTTCAACATCCACTCGCATCTAAATTTAGCCGAGCAATTTCAGTGACTTCCTCATGTTCCCCTGCCACTACTCACTCATGGCAACCCTACAACCTATACTTAATTAGCCGCGGCTGGTCAATTAGAGGCCGCCAGAAATCGCCATGTGCTTATCAAACCTTTTGAGAAGAGATAATGTGTAGAATCGAGTTAAATCGAGCCCGGTTTTTGGGCTTCTTCAAAGGACCATGACACGTTTGTCAGCCGTGTTTTAAATTATTCGAGAATGGAATTGTGCGTCCCAATTTAAAACAATATCGGGCGGCTATTGTCCCATAGTTTTTAATCATTTTTTTAAGGCAGCATCTCATGCGAATCATGAGTAACTGTCTGTGAGGAGGGCGGGGCTTAGAGAGAGAGAGAGAGAAAGAGAGAGAGGGAGACAGGGAGAGAGAGAGAGAGAGAGAGAGAGAGAGAGAGAGAGAGAGAGAGAGAGAGAGAGAGAGAGAGAGAGAGAGAGAGAGAGAGAGAGAGAGAGAGGGGGGGGGGGGGGGGAGATTTAAACCCCGCGCGGCTTAATGTTTCAGAGCTTGTTTGTTTCGGTCAGACATACAATTATAAATTTATTACCTGAAACGTTATTAGTTATATAAACAGTTAATAATAAAAAGTATATAATAGTTTATAAACGATATTTTTTTTTCCCTCAGAAAGAGTTTTGTTTCCTAGTTTCCTTCACTGATCACAGTCTGTGTTAAATTATACAGCTTTATCTGTTTGTTTCAACATCTGCTTTGAGACGCTCCAATGCTGAAAATCGCTAAATAAAGAGAGTGAAGCTGATTTTTTGGGGGGATGGAGGGGTTGGTCCAATCCTGAATAATAATAACAATAATAATAATAATAATTAGATTTGATTAGATAATAATTAGAACTTTATTCATGCCTCAATGGGGAAATTTGTCTTGGAACTTAATCCATCCGAACAAACTCGGAGCAGTGGGCAGCCTCAACACAATCGTAAAATCGTAAAAGCGCATTTTGCAGTTCTATCGAAAATGGTGGAGAATAGGACTCAAGTTCTGTGGGCTGCAGTGCGAGATGCAAGTCTTCACAAAGGAAGTATTTAAATTGTATTACTTATGAAAAATTATGAGTGCAATGATTAGGTAAGACGTGTCCCTTTTGTTCGAACGCAAAAGATAGATGAAAATAAGTAAACATTTTTTCAAGTTGAAGTTCATTTGTATAGCGCTTTTCTTAGTCCGAGACCAACGCAAAGACGCTAAAAATTTAGTAATAATTTATGTAATATCTCCAACATTAAATCATGTAAAAAAAAAAATGACGCTTCATTTTTACACTTATTGTGCTTCTAAAAGCCCAAATAGAAAAGTACATTTTAAAAAGAATGTAATTTCAGAGCTCGGGTCTTAAGAGGTTAAAAAAGTTTCACTGCAACTTTTCAGAAACTGAATGTAAAGATTTTAGCACAATGATTAAAAAATGATTAAAGTCCTGGATGCGGCGGGTGGTGACAGCGATGCATGTGGTAGGCATTTCTCCCAGGATGCTCTGCTCTCGCTCCGCATCAGCGTTTAGCCGCACGTACCTCTGACTCGCTTTAGATCCGGAGCTGTTGTGCTCGCAGTCTCTGGAATTGCATCCAATTTTCAACAGGATTCCCAGCATGAGCTGATCATCTGAAGTGTCCAGCTGTGTTCACTGCGCTGCCCTTCTCCGCCATTAACAGCCGCGCAGAGTCGTTTTAGGAAACGAAATACTGTATTTACACGAATATTAGCACCCTTTTCGAATTTTCCACGCGCAAAAACTTGGGCGATGCTTATAATCGCCGATTTCAAATATAAGTAAGATAATATAAGTAATGATAGTGTTATATTATCATTATATTAATGATAATATAAGCCCCCATTTTTCCATATTTCAAGTCAGGAACAATCACAAATAATCGGAAACACGTCGTCTTTAGTGTTTAGACGTGCTAGAGTATAAGCTTTTGTTAGCTGGAAGATTGTAAGTTTAAACACAGGAAGAAGTAAGATTAAACTAAATACAGTACAAAATTCTATATTACAACAAACAAAGACTGCAAACCACGACCGCTTAGCTTAGCATAGCACAATCGGCTACAAACAAGTCCAATGTGTCATCGCAGGATGAGTCGAAACAGTGGAAAATGAAGAACATGAGCAAGAAGTAAAAATTCCAAAGAACAGACACAGTCAAAACGCTGGGTCGCTGCACAGGGGATAATAATCCTTTCTCTTCACAAGGCGTCAGATAAACAGAGAGCTTGAAACAGACCTGAGCTTGAAACAATTGCTCTGAGCATGTGCAGAGTCTGACTGGAGAGCAAAGGATCTTGGGAAATGAAGTCCTGACCACTATAATCGACTTTTTGTTACCTATTATTCAAGTAAAACGATATAAAAACAATAAGAGTCACAAGTTAGGTGTGATAAATAAAGAAACAAATTTGTATTTCTCAGAGAATATTAAAGTAATTGAACAAAAATGTTTCAAACATCCTCGGTCAAGATGGAGATGAGCCACGTGAATTCTCGGTGTTTATTAATAACGTGAAATTAAATTAAACAGAGCGTGAAAATGCCGTTATGTGAAACTCATGTGGAATTATTGCAGGAAAGGACTTTTATTATATCAATAATCTTTATTGAAGCCCGTTTTCACAGTTTTGAAATCTACTGATTTTATAACTCGGAATTCTGAGGGAAAAAAAAGTTAGAATTCTGACTTACTAACTCGTAACTGAGAAAAAAAGTCTCTTCTTTTCCCTGAATTCTGAGGAAAGTCCGAATACTTTTTTTTTCAGTGGTGGAAACGGGTTAATTAGTTGAACAACAAATATTGGTTTGCTTGAGCTGACATTATCTCAACAAGCATTTTTAATAAACTAACTGCACTACTGCTCAAAGGTTTGTGGTCACTTTGAAATAGAAAGAAGCACTGTTTTTGTCAATGAAAAAATAAAATAACTTTAAACCAATCATAAATACACTCTATACATTGCTAATGTGGTGAATATCTATTCTAATTGTAAATGTCTGGTTGTTGGTGCAATATCTACATAAGTCTAACATAAGTCTATTTCTTGTCTCTCCAGTGTTTTAACGGTACAACGTGTTTGCTAATTGTGTCAGAAGGTTAATGGATGATTGTGAATCATTACATTTGTGGGTCAATCAAAAGCTCAAAATGGCTTAAAATAGAGGCTCTTAACATTCAAAATTAATTGGTTGCGTTAACGCGTTAACTTTGACAGCCCTAGTTAATACCAAATAATACCAAACATTTCTACATTTGAGGGTCAATTAAACGCTCAAAATAGAAAACTTTCATGAAACTCGAGCCTGTCCTTGTTCTTAGAAATGAATCTTGCTATTCCATGATCCCAAATTGTTCAACAGTAGTGTAACTAACGATTAGCAGCACCCGGTTTTTTTTAAAAGTCTGCACCAAAACATTCCGCACATGCAATGAAACGTCGCAGTTGTCCGTGTCGTAACGTGAATTTCCATCACGGAAAACAAAGTACAGTGAATTTCGTTCAAAGCCTTTTCACTCAAGACATTTAAGGAATTGGCCTAATAAGCTTTAGAGTCTTTGGAACTATTCGCTCCGGGGAGACTTCACGTCGAGGTCTGCTGATGTTCCATGACACGAGAACCAGCAAGGGGGGAAAGAAAGTCTAACTTCATCTTTCGCAGAGCTCAAAGAACAAACACACATACAAATCAACCCGACTGGAGCCGAGACCCCTGGGACGTGTGAATCCCAAGCAGACGGCAGTCGTGCCTAGAATTCTCTCCTTGCCTCGGGCCATTTTCCCGTGACTGTGGAAATTTTATTTGTATATCAGAACTAAAATAAAAACCAAATGAAAATGCCTTTTGTGGCGACGTCCAATCATAATCTGAGCTTGTGGAGAAAGGCGGTTGCATAGGCTGAGAACCAATCAGGACACAGAGTCTTTCAGCGGGGAAGGAAAAGCAGGAAGGGATAGAGATATCTTCTTCAATAACCCGGCAGGAAATAACGCTCAGATATATGGATTGATTTTACATTCAACACGACCTTCAAAAACTATCTGTAGCCACGTGTGAAGCAACAATCACGGGCAGAAATACGTACAACACACCTGAAGCGCCATCTGCTGATCAAACTTCTTTTTGTCTTGTGGAACCATTTGTTACTTATAAACGTGAAGCAATTATAATTCATTTTATTTTACCGTATTTAATTTCCTCTTTGTTGAGGTGTCATTTTTGAGAATACATTTATTTGGATTGAAAGAAAAGTGCATAAAATTAAGTTCATAAAAGTAAACGTTTCATCCAAACGAGATCTTTGCATATATTTTATATGTTCATAGTTAACTACGTATTCAGATTTCTAAGACATAGCAACTTTAGTAAACAGTTAGACTATATAGCACCTATACTTTCATTGACTAAATCTATACTGTAACTTAGTCGACGAAAATGTTGTGGTATTTAGTCGACTAAAATTAGACAAAAAATTTGGGACTAAAACAAAACCGAGTCAAAAGACTATGACTAAAACTACATTAAAAATCTTCTGTCAAAATGAACACTGATAATATATTGTATATCTGCACAGCTTCACCCCGTGCAAACGATGACCGGTGTGTCATGTGATCTCGTCTCGGCCTGCTATAGGCTCATCAAATGAGAAGTGGAGAGTAACTGCCTCGGTTGAAGTAGATTACAGTCTTTGTGACGGGTCCAACCTAAAATGCAGCCTATGAAAGGATGGAGTGAAGGGAGCTAAATAAGCGTTGAAAAGAAGATACGGTACATTAGGTTTATAAATTGCAGGGCGGTGATGATGTAGTGAGCCCGGGACGCCTGATGGACACTGATGGCTCCCTGGAGTAAAAGCACCGCTGAGTTTTTGTTGCTCTACACGGCAGTGATGGAGGAAGCATCGGCTCTTTTGTTGTTAGAAGATCTCGTGGTGCATTGAGAGAACGTCGAGCACTTAAGTAGCTTATCGCATCTGTGGAGCTTTTTAGCTGATGCACGGTGAACGAAGCCCCCCGAGTAAAACACTTATCTCCCACGGCATGGAGAAACTGTCACGGCATCCTTTTACCATAGGTCACCGTAAGACCTCTTCTCTTCTGGAGGCTTGGTATTGACTTTTAAAAAACGAAACGTGTCGTATGAACGTGCAATCAAATTGCAGCGTTGGGTAGGGAGCGTTTAACCCTGGTGTGGCATGAATCAATACCTTTTACGCTTCGCTAAAACAATGCTTTGATATGTGTTGTGTGATAAAATTTGCAAATATACTAGATTGCTTCAGCGACATTAGTGATTGGATGACAAGTAATTTTCTCATGCTGTACTCAGACAAAACCAAATTATTACTTGTTGACTCAAAATTAAAGACTAATGCACGCGAATCCAGTATGAATCTTAACGAGCTTGAAATCTCATCATCACCAAAAGTGAAAAGCTTAAGTGTCATTTTAGATAGCAAACTCTATTTTGAAAGTCACGTTCACAACGTCTGTAGAACTGCCTTTTTTCACCTCAGGAATATCTCAAAGCTGCGTCATACAAGCCCGACCGAATGCCGAAAAACTGAATCATGCGTTTATGACATCATGGTTAATTACTGTAATGGTCTTCTGTGGAGGTTCTCCTGCTAAACTAATAGATAAACTTCAGTTAGTTCAGAATGCAGCTGCTACAGTAGATAACTACTTACCAGAAGTTACCTGTTAAATATCGCATCCAGTTTAAAATTCTCTTAATCACTTACAAAGCACTAAATGGTTTAGCTCCTCTATATCTCAGTGAGCTCATCAATTACTACGAGCCTACACGACTGCTGGCCACCTTATAATACCGCGAATCTATAAAATCTACCAGGGAGGAAGATCATTTGCATACTTAGCATCCAAGCTATGGAATGCTCTTCCTAGTCCAATTCGAAACTGAGAATCAGTGAGTCAATTTAAGTCTAGACTGAAGACGCATCTCTTCAACAAAGCATATAGTGACCTATTATAATAACTTACAGAAAATATTAATATATCGTATAGAAAGGCTGCCTAGTAAGTGCTCGGAACTGAATTACACTTGCACCTCAGAAAATTGTCAAAATCTTAAATATGGTACTTCCAGTACTATTGCTTTTTTTTTTTCCTCCTCCCCTCTTCTCCTGAGCGCCAAGTGTCATACGACCGGAATCTTCGGGTTCATCTTCTCTATGATGCCTCCTCGACCCCTGTAGACCTGATGACGCTGTTGGCGTGGAGAAGTGGAGCCGCCTCTTTCACCACTGGGGAGGGAAACATCTTTCCAGAATCATCATTAAAAATGCCGCGGAACAACCAATGCATTAATTTTGAGGTGTCAGAATGCCAGAGGAGACTGGCGCCAGTGATTTCTCCTCGTTAAAGAGGTTTTTTTTACCTGGCCACTGTCGCATATGTGCTTGCTCCCCTTACATATTCACACGTGTGCTTTGAGATGGTCAAAAAAACTGATCAATCTTTTTTTTCTTTCAACGTGGAACCATTTGTTACTCACAAGTGTGATGCAATTATAATTCATTTTATTTTACTATACTTTCCTTATTGTTGAGGTTTAATTTATGAGAATACATTTATTTGGATTGAAAGAAAAGTTCATAAAAATAAGCTCAACAAAAAGAAATGTTTTTCCAAATAAGATCTTTGTATATATTTTATGTTTATAGTTACGTATTCAGATTTCTTAGAAATAGCAACTTTAGTAAACTTTAGTTAGAGGCAACTTTAGTGACTAAACTGTTGTGGTATTTAGTCGACTAAAATTAGACTAAAACTAAAAAAAATTAAGATTACTAAATTGGGACTAAAACTAAACTGAGTTTTAGTGAAAAGACTGACTAAAACTAAATAAAAACATCTCAAAATTAACACGGGAATAGACTGGAATCAGCCCATCGGAGTCCACATCACTCTTGCTTGCATATACTCTTATTTATCGTCAAGCCAACTCGACCCGTGACAGCTGACTGGCTGTGAAAAGTGGGAAATGGAATTGTAAAAGCAAGTGTAGTAAAAGTATTTACAAAGCAGCACTCACTCGGTCTTTTACGTAGCGTTCACAGCAGCATTTCCAGCCGAAGGCGAGAAGACATTTCCTTTGTCTCTTCTGTGGCGCTCTAGTATGTCGGATAATGAAACACTTCCGAGTGAGTTATCAAATCAGCAGGCTTGTGTCGATTTTACATTGGCGGCACAGAAGGTGTCTAAAGGTGAGATTAAAAAATATAAACCAATACGCCGTATTATACAGACCGATGCACGTATTTCAAACACGAGGTGGCAGTCAGAGTGATAGGAATTCATTGTGTTGATTTGTACGTCATCGGAAACTTGTACGTCATTTTGTTTGTCAGGCTGAGTTTTATGACTTAAAAAATGCTTCCTGGGCACTTTCAGATTAGAAATATGGCACAACCGATTCTACAATGCATATATTGTGATAGAGTGCGATAATGTCATTTTACGTAGGTGTGATGTTTTTCTTTTTTTTTTCAGATGCTTATTTTAATAAATGTTTAAAAATTGTTTTTTTAGGTACATTTATACGAAAGTGAGAAATATTTTAAATCAATCAATACAAAACATTTGCGTGGTTTAAAAATCTAACTGTCACGAAGGAGTGTTTGTTGTTTTTTTGGGACTTTTAGTTTGTCTTTATTTTGAAATCGTGTCACTCCCTCTCTGTTAGACGTCACATTGTTTTGTTTACTTCCGGGCTTTCCCCGCTGTGTTGGTTTGTGTGTTTACTTCCTGGTGTCTATGTTTCTGTGTTTTGTTCCCAGCTGTTACTCGTTTATTCATTAATCACTCCTCGTCATGTTTTATTCTTTAATCACAATCGCTTTTGTTTTAGTGTCAGCTGTGTGTATTTTGGTTAATCACTAGTCATGTATTTATTTCCTGTGTCGTGCTCTGTTCTGTGTCAGATTGTCAGATGTGAATCCTGTCCTCGTGATCTTGTCTTGTTTTCTAGCCTTGTGTTGCCTTAGTGCATTTCTAGCCTTGCTGGCTCTGACCTCGTGCCTGTCTCCTGATTTCCCCACCTTGCCCAGCGTTTTTTTGGCTTATTGGATATCTTGTGTATGACCTTGCCTGCCTGACCACTCTATTGGAATAAACCCCTTGAGAGAAAGAGCTCCCTTGTGTTTCTGTGCTGTGCACGTGGGTCCTTCCCTCCAGCTCTGTCCGAGTGACAGTCGCGCCGTGTCACTAACAATAAAATACAAATCTAAATATATTTTAAACAGTGAAATAACACTTAACTGGTGTTATTAATCCCAGTAGTGTTACATTTTGTTAAAGTGAATTTCTTTCAGTGTTAATTCATAGCAAAACTCTCCAGTGTAGAGCAGAGTTCATTTTTAACTTTTAACTTTACTCTGAAAAAGTAACACTATTGAGCCATTTTGTCACCAATTCTGAGTGGGACCAAATAGAATCGGGAATAGTGTTAAATTCAACTCTTAAAGAGTCATTTTAACACCGCAAACTGTACAGTGTAGAGAAAATATGAGTTTTTCCTCTGCTTATGAACTACTCCTTGGATTATATTAAAATCTTTAAAATGTATACAATGTTTTGTCAATATAACTGGTTAATTTTATTCCGCTGTTTTGGTAGAGTGCTTGAATTTGATTTAAGGCCACTGGCATACAGAACTTCAAAGTTGAACATACTCAGGATATATTGACAATTTGTTCAAATAAATGCATGTAGGCTACATGTGCCTTAGTAAAATGCCAACACGTAAACTCACTCAGATGAGTGTTATAATTGCTAGGCGACCTTGAGTGTCTTGAAAGGCGGCGAAAAATAAAAAATCGAATGAATTATTAATGAAAAAAAATTGTATAATACAGAATAAGTGTTCTGGCGGTGCCTCTTCACTATCTCGTTTAGTTCAAATAAATACTGATATTTTGGCAGTCCTTTCACAATCTCGTTTGGTTCTGATAGAGACCCCTGGTGTTCTGGCAGACCCCCTACTTTTTTTATCTTTTCTACATTTTGGGTTCGTCTCCTTTATAGCGTATCAATGTATTGTCATTAAAAAAAGATGCAAAAGTTAATTTTAAAGTTCGCACATCAACATGTAATGTAATTTCACAAATCAATTTGTAGTAACTTACTTTTTTGAAAAATTAGGCCTGGTGTTATTTAAGAAAAAAAAAGTATTTTGTTTACACGTAATTAAAGGTTTTAGAGCTTTTACAAGCACTGTTTTAGTGTAAATCAGGAGCCATCAAATTTTGAGTTCTCACCGAACAAGAAAATGAACTCTGGTGCGATTCAATCGAACTAATCGAGCCAAGTATAGGTGTGAAGGAGTCGTCTCCATCAAGAAAGCCGAGCTAAAAAAGTCAAATCTTCGAAAAGAGCCGGACTTCCCATCACTATAATAAAGTCCTTCTGTGTGAAAACAATGCTGCGGTGGATCAAACTGATTGATCGAATTTGCAATAAATCTGCGGCGATTGGGATGAAATTGCAAGGGCGCAAAGAAATGGGCCAAAGTCGATACTGTGAAATCCTGGGACTGATAAGTGCGCTATTTGAGAGTAATTTGGCTTTCAAATAGAGAGATATCTAAATAATTTTTGTTTCCTCTGTGTCGTAAACGTGCCTCGAGTCGGGCCAAGAGGAAGTGGTAGGAGCCACACAGAAGACGAACTTCAGTGACGAAAATTAATTTACTAAAAAATAAGAACTTAAAAACGGGAAAAAATAAAGAAATCTCCTCAAAGCAGGAATAACAGTTAACAGATTTACGTTCAAACCTAAATGTTTCTCCTAAATGCAAAAGAAAAGTTCACTTGTACGATACACGTCCTTGGTTCAACTCAGTCCCTCACAATAAAAATGGACTGGCTTTTATAGGCCAGTTTTCCCGCCTAAACTGATTGGGTGACACCACATTTGATTTGGAGGGGGTACAGGAAATAAAACTAAATCTTACAAAATTAACCTTAACAACACAAGGCAAAATAACGCAAAACTAAATAAGGAATACATTTGAATTAGCCAAATAATACACCATACATACATCTGCAATAAAACAAATAGGAAAAACCACCATCACCCAACTAACCAAAATGGACTCAGCCCAAGCCTTTAAAATGGCTGATAGAAAGGCCACGCCTTTCTTTAACCAAACAAAAGTGGTGAGTTTGCCGGATTTTAAACTAGTTTTAATAAAATGATTTGAACGGGATGCATGCATTTTTTTTTTACCTAAAACATAGTGACCAGAAAAATGCTGACTGTAACAAAAATCGGTGAACACAGAACATTAAGGCCCTCGTCATCACACTCCTTTTATTGGATGAGTTGTGGCCAATCACACACTAACTCAATGCCTGACCAATCAAGGGTTGAGACAGACTCAGTCGCACAACTATGAGCAATTTATATACCCTATTTGATAAGTGTCTAGATGTTTCATGACAGTAATGGTGGTTATTAATCCATCTCCGTTTGATGTTTGGAATATAAATCAAGATCACAAAAAGCTCTCAGCCAGATTGAACTATGTATTTTAAACAAAGCAGCTCGCAGAAGTTGTCAATGTCAATTCGCATCTCACATCAACGCCTTGTTATCTTCCCGTGAAGTTTGTGAAGTTTAATCGCCCTCCGTGCAATCAATGGAGCGGCTGCTTTCGCACTAAAATAATACTTCCCTCAGGGACACGACCGAAAAGCCTAGAGTTGTATTACCATTTTGCTCGAGAGCATAAATCATCCAACACTCGTACATGCTTTCCGATACAGCTGATGCATATTTCATGAATGGAATTGCACCTGCAGAGATGTTCAGCCATGCCACAATATATCCACCTCACGATAATCAAATCCACCTGGACGGACGGAACACCTTCTCTCGGGTCAAGGAGAAGCTCAACTCCATGCATAAGATCTAGACGACGTTCAAAATTCTGTTTTAAGGTGATCACGCATGTATTCGCTGGCTCTTAGTTGTGAGGCACTGTCGTATTGTCAGAGGTGTAAGGAGTACCAGACAGCCATACTTGAGTAAAAGTACAGACATTATTGTAAAAATGACTCACCAATTTCAAAAAGACTTGAGTCAAAGTAGCAAAGTATCCCATTTTAATAGAACTTGAGTATTTTACTGCCACTGAAATTAGGCTGAAAAAAACCACCAAGAAATGTGGAAAAAAAACTATTCGGACGGAACACCTTCTCTCGGGTCAAGGAGAAGCTCAACTCCATGCATAAGATCTAGACGACGTTCAAAATTCTGTTTTAAGGTGATCACGCATGTATTCGCTGGCTCTTAGTTGTGAGGCACTGTC
>MU204372.1:1448719-1491193 GCA_017309775.1 Paedocypris sp. Pulau Singkep | reverse complement strand
GAAAAGGGAGACGTCGTCTTTCTGAAGGATGATCGTACATGCCGGAATGACTGGCCTATGGCACTCGTAACTGATACCTTCCCGGGTGGCGATGGAAGAGTCCGCAAGATCGAGATCAAGGTCGTCAAGGACGGAACGGCCAAGAAGTTTCTCAGGCCTGTGACGGAAGTTGTTATGCTTCTAAAAAACAAGGCCTAAAGGTTAATTGGTTCATATAGTGGTTTGAGCATTTATGTGGCATCTTAACAGATACCAGGCGAGGAGTGTTCTGCCTCGAATTTTGGGCGTCGTATTAATGCTTTATGTTAATTTAGAGCCCGTTTTATATAATTAGGTCTTTTATTTTGAAGTTCCGGTTCGGGCCGTCAGACCGGAAGTCGGCCATTTTGTTTCGTTTTCATGCAAGCCGCATACGGGGAAGTCCATCAGCTGCCATCTGCCCTTTGTTTATGCTATCGACACCACCGTCTGTAAGTTTTGAGATAATATATAAGAGGACTGTTTAATTTTACACTTATATGTGAGCAATGTTCATCAGATACGTGAATTTGGTTATTTTAAAGACGTCAATTGGTTTACTGAGTTCGTGCATGCTATGCTAATACGGTATGCTAACCTATGTTTTGTATACTAATGCTAATAGTAGATGTTCTGTTTGTGTCTACAGTTTTACTCCATGTTGAAACGTTTACGTGGTACGTCAAAATAAAGCGGAGCTAAGGAAGCTACATCCTGACTTACGTACTCATTTTACTGGAGTTAGGCCTGCTGCCAAATTGTGTTAGATACACACAAGGAGGGCAGTATATACTGTATTTATTTAATCTTACTTCTTCTAGTGCTATTTTGTCTCTTAAGTGTCACGGTGTGTCTAAAGTTTCTTTATTTCTGTTATTGAGCCAACAAAAGCTTATACTTTTATTAAACATAATATAAACATAACATTATATAGATTATATAGAGGCTGCATAAAGAAGACGTGTTTCTGTTCTGAAAAATAGGGGCTTATTTTTACCGATATATTTTCAAATATTTTGACAATATTTGAAATCGGCGATTATAAGCACCTTCCCAAGTTTTCGAGCGTCGAAATTTCTAAAAAAAATGGGGTGCTTATATTCGAGTAAATACGGTATTTCTTTTGAGTCGTCATCTCTTGCTTCAATTTCAGGTTTTCCAAAAGATTTGCAAAAGACTTGGACCAGATGTGCCATGTCAGCGTTTTAAAGCCCAAAGCAAAACTTTTCCTGTTTGTGTCCAAGTTCGGCTCTGGGCAGGTTTAAAAGTTTGCAGTTAAAAATACCAGGAGTGGCATAAATCCACAGGGATATTTACCATCATCTGCCAGTTTTAAGAGCTTTCTATTGGGTCTCACTCCGTCTGACAAATGCTCCTCTAATTCCCGCGGCTCTATCTTCCGGAAACAGACCCAATCCTTCTGCTGCAGTCAGCGGCTTTGGCATCTCATTTACACTTTGAACCTCATGTAGTAAGTCTCCTCAGGTCTCGGGCCGTTCACCTCAGAAACTCCTTCTTGAAATCTATTGTCTACACACGGGTTCTGTTTAGATTGCAGACTGATTTATTTTATTTTTCAACCGAGTCCGACCGAGCGATCCATCAGTCGCAGCCCAGATCTGTGAAGAACCATTACAAGGCAGGATTGAAAATACTCAGTCTGTGTGGCACAGATACCTTTAATTCCATATTGCTTTATATCGTATTTATGCGAATTTAAGCACCTCCCTGATTTTTCAGGCACAAAATAAAAATTGATCAATTTATCTAATCAATTGATCAAATAATTTTTTATTTCTGGCAAAACTTTTACAATACAAACAGTATTTATGCGGATATAAGCACCCTTTGTTCGAATGGAAAAGACACAATCAAAACGCTGGGTCTGCTGAACAGGAGATAATAATCCTTCGCTTCGATTCTCTATCAGCATCAGATAAACAGAGCTCGACGGGCCTCACACAGTTGCGCATGTCTGACTGGAGAGCAAAGAATCTTGGGAAATGAAGTCCTGACCACTAGAATCGACTTTTTGTTGTCTATTATTCAAGTAAAACGATATTAAAATGATACGAGTCTCAAGTTAGGTTTCGTAAATAGAGAAAAAAAATTGTATTTTTAAGAGAATATTAACGTAATTGAATCAGAAGCGTTAATTTTAAAAAAATTGTCCCTGACTTGCAATGTGGAAAAATTGGGGCTTATGTTTACATGCACATTTGAAATTGGAAATTATAAGCACCCCGCAAGTTTTTTAACCACTACAATTGGTCAGCTGCTCATACTCGCATAAATACCATATGTTGTCGTGAAAATTATGAGAAAAACACGCATATGCAACAATTTAGTGGACTTTTTATTATTCGTTTATTCAAATATCCAGCATGAAGCCGTAGCAACAAAGAGAAATGGGCTGCGGTGCTCAGTCCAGATGATCTCGAAGATCTGTCTTCTGATTTAACTCTAAGATATAACGCATGATCAATCCGACAAGGAAACCTTGGTGCGAGTCAGCTTTACGACTGAATATACGGACGTCCTGTTACATGGCGTGTCTTTTATTACGGCACAGGCAGCAGCGTTGGCCCAAATTGATGTTCCTACGGTGAGGAAAATGTAGAGTATTCAAATAAAGGCCTCAGGCGAACGGCTCTGTGAATAAATAGCTCTAGTGGGATGATCATCACTAAAAGCTTTCTGAGATGATGTGGTTTATTGAGAAGACGGGAGGGAAAGAGACGAGCCTTTCCATTCAACGTCTTTCTCGAACCCACGAGCCACTTCCCAGTGCTCGTCAAATTGGAAACGGCTCTATTGATCACGCAGAACAAGCAACGATTGGTTAAGTTGGAGTTTAAAGTAAGTAATGGAGTAAAGACCGAATGCTTGTAATAAATGGACTTCCAAAAATTCTACTCAAACGCAACAGCGGATTTAGATTCAATTCGATTCAACTTTATTGTCACTACACATGTACAAGGCAACGAAATGCAGTTTAAGTCCAACCAGTTATACGTTGAAAATATACAGAATATAAACTATACTTACAGATACTGTACTGTGTCTATACAGGAGAAGATATGAATCCTATTTATAGATGCTATGAAAATCGAGATAGAGAGAGACAATGATAGAAAGAGAGATTGAGAATCAGATTGAGAGAGCTAGAGAATCAGAAAGAAATATAGAGAGAGAGTTAGATAATCAGAAAGAGAGAGAGAGAGAGAGAGAGAGAGAGAGAGAGATAAAGAGAGAGGAAGAAAACCAGATAAAGAGAGAGAAATAGAAAGGTAGAGAATCAGCTCAAGAGAGAAAGAATCAGATAACGAGAGATAGAGAGAGTTAGACATTCAGAAAGAGACAGAGAGAGAGACATGTAGAGAAAAGAGAGAAAGAGAATCAGATAAAGAGAGAATTAGAGAGAGGTAGAGAATCAGCTTGAGAAAGAGAGAGAGAGAGAGAGAGAGAGAGAGGAAGAGAGAGAAAGGGAGAGAGAATCAGATAACAAGAGATAGAGATAGATAGAGGTAGAGATTCAGAATGAGGGAGAGAGAGTTAGACGATCAGAGAGAAGAGAGAGAGGAAGAGAATAAGATAAAGAGAGAAACAAAGAGGGAGAGAATCAGCTCTAGAGAGAGAGATACAGATAACGAGACAATCAGAAAGAGACAGAAAGAGACATGTAGAGAATCAGAAAGAGAGATAGAGAGAGAGGAAGAAAATCAGATAAAGAGAGGGAAATAGAGAGAGGTAGAGAATCAGAAAGAGGGAGACAGAGTTAGACAATTAAAGAGAGAGAGAGAGAGAGAGAGAGAGAGGTAGAGAATCAGAAAGAGATATAAATTGAGGGTCAGCTCGATATAAATTGAGGGAGAGAGAATCAGAAAGAGGCAGAGAGTTAGACAATCAGAGAGAAGAGAGAGAGGAAGAAAATAAGATAAAGAGAGAAATATAGAGAGGTAGAGAATTAGCTTGAGAGGGAATCAGATAATGAGAGACAGAGATGGAGAGGTAGATAGATCGTCTCTCTTTCTTAAAATAGCATCTTTCCAGTCTAGCGTCTAGTACACTAGTAAGCGTATTCATCGAAATCCCCAGAAACAGGCGAATCTTGTGTGTTTCGCTGCCACATTTTCAGAGAGCAAAAGTTCAGCAAATATTGAAACTCGTGGTAGTCGTTTCTGTGGCTTCTTCATTAAGGAGTTGTTAATTATGTATGAAACGTGCTGGTGGCTGTAGGCGAGTCAACCAATTTATTTTCCCATTGTGTTGAGACGTGAGTTTTTCCCTCTGAGATCCTACAGAGTTTCTGGAATTGGACTTCACGGAATTGTTTACGCAGTCGAGAGGGAAAAAAATGAATCCCAACCTACAGGGCGGCGCTGTTGCCTCATGGTAAGGGGAATAGTGATTCATAGTCATTCTCTACCTCTCTCTATATTATTCTCTGTTTTCTGATTCGTATTATCTCTCTCTCTCTCTCTTTATGATTCTCTTTGTCTTTCATTCTCTCTCTTTCTGATTCTCTACCTCTCTCTCTTTCTGATTCGCTACCTCTCTCTCTCAGTATGATTCTCTACCTCTCTCTCTCTCTCTCTCTCTCTCTCTCTCTTTCTGATTCTCTACCTCTCTCTTTCTCTCTCTCTCTCTCTCTGATTCTCTACCTCTCTCTCTCAGTATGATTCTCTACCTCTCTCTCTCTCTCTTTCTGATTCTCTACCTCTCCCTCTCTCTCCCTCTTTCTAATTCTCTCCCTCTCTCTTTCTTTCTTTCTTATTATATACTCTCTCTGTGATTCTCTACCTCTCTCTATCTCGTTCTTTCTTTCTGTCTCTTTCTCAATCTCTCTTTATCTGATTCTGGACAGAAAAACGATACAACGTGTCATTTGTTACCCTTGATCTGGACCAAATGAACCGAACCACAGGAGTGTATGAGTCCATCACCAAACATCACCAGAGAGGGAAACATGTATCGAGTCTCAGGCTCCAAAGACGTTTCTCGAGTAGGTTTCTCAGACGGTCTCAGATATCTGAAGCATTTATTAAACGTACGTATTGTGAGAGTGTAAAGGCTGAACAACTGAATGCTTTTCCACACAGAGGGTCTCGCTGGCAAGATTGTTCAGAAGCCCATTACTGTGTTTAATGGTGGACGTGGTGCAATTAACGGCATTTTATTCCACCTCGACATTACAAGCAGCGAATCCCCACGTCTCTGATCCTATTAAACTGTTGGAGTGCAGTGGATTAAACGCTCGGTGAGGAATCGGTTTCATTACATCTGAGCTCGGCTGGTTTCCTCTGGCTCCCCGAGAGCAGACCACTGACCTGAGGAACATTATTGTGTACTTTGTTGGCGTGTTTGCTGAAGTGCATCCACACACACACAAACAAACACACACACACACACACACACACACACACACACACGCTCTCTCTCTATCTCTTTTTGATTCGCTTCCTCTCTTTTTCTCTCTCTCTCTCTCTCTTTTACTCTCTCAAGTTGATTCTCTACCTCTCTCTTTTTGATTTTCTAGCTCTCTCTCTTTTTCTCTCTCTTTCATAATCTCTACTTCTCTCTCTGTCTCTATCTTTCTAATTCTCTCTCTCTCTCTGATTCACTACCTCTCTTCTGATACTCTCTCTTTTTAATTATCTTCATCTCTCTCTCTCTCTCTCTCTCTCTCTCTCTCTCTCTCTCTCTCTCCGATTATCTACCGTTCTCTATCACTCTTTCTATCTGATTCTCTACCTCTCTCTACCAGATTCTCTACCAATCAAAAAGAGAGATAGAGAGTATCAGAAAGAGAGTTGATACTCTCTATCTCTCTTTTTGATTCTCTTCGTCTATACCTCTCTCTCTTGCTGATTTTCACCCCCCCTCTCTCTCTCTCTTTCTGATCTAGTTCTCTATCTTTTCTCTATCTGATTCTCTAACTCTCTCTTTCTGATTATCTACATCTCTCTATCACTACCTCTCTCTATCTCTCTTTCTGATTATCTACCTCGGCCTCTCTCAATCTGATTCTCTACCTCTCTCTTTCTATCTCTCTTTATCTGATTCTCTACCTCTCTCTCCATCTCTCTCTCTTCCCTCCACCTCCCTCCGTCACTTTATGTTCCACATTCACGGTTTATTACCTTTATATCGTTAATCATATCAGACGTACGTATCAATTTAACATTGCATGGATGCTTCAGCTATGCAAATGTACAATGGATCTGTAAATGATTTTCTTTTCATGTTAGAGCTATTTATCTACTCAAAGCCACTTCACATGAAACTAAATGTAATGATCAAAAAGTTTGTGCTGTGCATCACATGTAAATGAGTCGGATAATTGATGCTTTGAAGTATTGATAATGAATTCCGCCTCGTGAATCCAAGAGTCCAAACCTTCTCCAGCGTCTCATGTCTCGGACACGGAAGTCCAGCGCTTTCTTGTGAAGCTCGTCATTAGATTCATTCCAGGTTAAGTGACCAATATAGAACGCAAAACGCTAGTACGTTCTTCCTTGATGTTCATAAGCACTTTAGTTACAAACATTTTCATTTTCTTCGTCTTCAAATGAAGATTCTTCTGACACCTGTTCATATTTCTCTCTCTCTCTCTTTCTCTCTCTCTCTCTCATAAATGTTGTTCATAGACTTCAGTTCATCATTGAACACAATCATTCCTCAGCAGCTGATGGAGAAGGTCCTCAACACCTCTACAACTGGATCCTGGACTTGAGTGCGCTTTGAGACAGTTAAAACGGTGAGAAGCGCCTTACAAATACTCAAATAGCTCAGTCAGTCTGGATCGGGAACAGCATCTCCAGCACCACCACTCTCTTTCTCTCTCTCTCTCTACCACAGTCTCTCTCTCTCTCTCTACCACAGTCTCTCTCTCTCTCTCTCTCTCTCTCTACCACAGTCTCTCTTTCTTTCTCTCTCTCTCTCTCTGTCTCTCTCTCTCTCTCTCTCTCTCCCCCTATCTCTGTCTCTCTCTCTCTTTATCTTTCGCTTTCTCTCTCTCTCCCCCTCTCTCTGTTTCTTTCTCTCTTTCCCTATGTCTCCGTCTCAAATTTTATATTCTTTCTTTCTCTATGTCTATTTTGTGGTCTTCCTCTCATTTTCTTGATTCCTTATTCTTACTCTTTCTCGTTCTCCATTTCTCACTCTTTTTCTCTCTGCCTCATTTGTCCTCTCTCTTTCTCTGATTCTCTGTATCCATATATTTTCTCTCTCTCTCCGCTGTAAACATAAGTTTATACTGATCAATTTACAACATAAAAATTAAACCATTATGGTGTGTTTGTTTGTTTGTTTACAGTCTCTATGGCTAATTGACTATAAAACACTTGAATTGCATTGTAGTCGTATTTGCAGCGCTAAGAGCATTTACTTGTCTCTTTAAATGCAGAAGTTTACTTTATAGTCAGCAGCCTGTTCCTTTAACTACTCGTCTGCTCTGCTTTTTATTCGTTTATCTGCTGCTCAAACACATCAGCGAACATGCAAGTGGCCCAATAAACATGGTGAGTGAAGAGGTTCTTGCTCCATTAACTAGTATAAGTGTAAGTTCATTAACCCGGCATGTCCACTACAAAAAAAAAAAAAAAGCCAAAAAATCTGGAAATAAAATTTAGGTCTTAGAAAATAGGTCTTGTTTCAATTTGTCGTATCAAGTTAAATTTTCTCACCCCATTGGCAGATCATTTTACTTGACCAAGGATTTTGTTTTTATTTTCCATTTTTTAAATATGGATTTTTTGCTGTTTTGTTCAGCACTGAGGGTTTATTTCTTTCTGCAAACCCCACATTTTTAGGGGTTCCATCCCAATAAGCTGAACCCCTAATTTTATTGTAGTAATAATAACAATAATAATGATAATAATAATAATACTATTGTTATAAGAGTGTAATATGGCTATTATTAACACATAATATATTATGGTTATTATGATTACACTACAAAAAATATATTCATAAACAATAAACGAAAATGTTCATAATTCCTTTTCGTGAATAAACACGTGTTTGTCATTGATCTGCATGATTTCGTTATTTGAGCTCGAGCCCCACAGCTATTGGCCCCGCCTGTAAGCCCATAATACACACTGGCCAATCAAAAAGCAGCAAATTTGAAACAGTGCCATCTGACCACTAGACTAAGAAGAGAAAGAAAACAGATAAGCAGAGTTTAAGTTCAAGGAGTTTAAGTTTTAAGTTTAAGAAGCGCTTTTCACAGTCCCAGACCAACGCAAAGCGATAAATGAGCGAAAGAAACAGAAATTGCATTATTCTCAGTTTGTTATTATGCCTCATGAACTTCAGAAAAGTCAGAAGACGTGTACAATCTTCCAAACAGTCCTTAAGCTACACAACATTGCGTTCTACTGGAGGTAAAAGGTACGTTCTGTTATTTTAGGACGCTAATTTCGACTTCCGTAGTTATTTTGGTGAAAGTAATGGTTTCTGTGGAAATGACTTGATGAAAAATTAACGACACTGTCTTGGTCTCTTTGAACTCTCTAAAGCTGATGGTTTTACTTAATAGCTCCAAAGAGAAATTCTTGGAACAATATTGAGTACGAATCGGTGAAGATGTCTTTCAGAGAGGAAAAAATTTACTTCATGTTCACTGAAGAGAAAACTGTCAAGTGACTGATCTTACTCCAAAGAAATGTAACGCTGCTCTGAACCTCAAATAAATGAAAGTTGCGTTTTCTAGGACGCTGTGGTCTGTTTGTTCAATGACGATGACTCTTCTTCAATGGCTGTTAGGCAGAGGAACCAACAAGGATTCATCTGGGGTTCCAAGAATAGGTAGAAAATGGAATGAACCATCAGATTTTACGAGCCAACGAGACAGCTGCGCTCTCAAATCTCAGCCCAGCTTGTAATACCAAAAATCTCTAAACGCTTCACAGGAAGAAGATCTTTCACTTATCTACCACCAAAATTATGGAACACTCTAGCACGATCTGTGAATCAGAATCAGTTAGTCAGTTTAAATCTAGATCATCTCTTCAATGAAAAAACACATCTCTTCAATGAAGCATATTTATAACTGTAATAATAACAACATGTTCAATGACTAAGAATAGAGAATAGGAAGGCTGCATAAGGTAGAACCCTGGAACCGAACCTCACCTGCACCATAGCATCACTACTATTTTTTTACTATTATTGCTAATAGCTTTTGTTCTTGCTCGTTTCACTCCTCTGCCGAGATCCTGAGTGATCCACATCCCTGCCGGAGGAGACGACGCCGCATCCCAGTCAGAGGAGTGTCGATACCATCGGATTGGAGACATTGGGTGCTTCTCAATATGCCTCCTCATCTCCTCGATACTCCGTCCTCCTCCCATGACCCGGAAATCGATCGGACATTCTCAATCGAATTTCTCCGACCTTGCGGCCTTTCCTCTCGTCCTTCTCCCGCATCCCAGAGGGGTTGAGCTAAGGAGCAAGGAAAGGAGCTAGGAAAGGATGCGAGGACGCACAAATAAAGAATTGAGAAGCACCCAATGTCGCATGAGGAATATTGTACCCCTGGGTCGGTTATGACATCGAATGGAGGAGTGTCGTACTACCTAGGCTTGGGGATGATGTTTAAAGGAGTTTCAATCAGGATCCACTACGGATCCATCAGGATTTTAAGATGTTGCTTCATCAACATCTTAAAACATCTTCACCAATGACTTTGTAATGCCAGAGGAGACTGGCACCAGAGAGTCGGGTTCTCCCTAGGATTTTTCCTGTCACCCCACCAGTAAGGTTTGTTTTCCTAGCCACTGTCATAAACTAGCTTGCTCTTCTGGTCATAGCCCGTAATCTGAACAACGATGAACTATTTTTTTTTTAACTGACTCTTTTTATTTCCCCAATTTTTTTTATTTCCCATAGCGACTTTGCGATGGTCTGAACTTGGATCTGCAAGGTTTTGCAAGTGATGTGTCAGAATTCTCACATTCAATGTGAGATCAGACCAGACACTGATTCATGGGAGAAGAATGGACTATAAAGACTATAGTCTGTGATCATGTCCTTGTCATCTTCTTTGACATCATCAGGATCTGCTGTTGAGGGAGGTTTGGTTCTACAGAGATGTATCTCCTTTGGCGGAGGTCTTCGAGATTGGTTTGTGTATGCTCATATTTGTCTTGAGAAGATCTACCAAATACATTCACCAGCCACTTACCTAGTACCAGGTTAGACAAATAGGTTGCTGGCATTTGCTGGGTGCACATCTACATGATGCAAAACTCCTTTTGGATTACAGTAAACTCAGTCACTGAGAACAGTCAGGAAACAAGTCTGGGATTATTTTAGCCTATGTATTCTATTGGAAGTAGCCAACAGAAGATGGTACTTTGTGGTTATAAATGAAAGGAAAAGAAAGCGTTCTAAGAAAGTAGCCTAGCCCCTCCATTGCACCACCATCAGCCTGAACTACTGATACAGGCTTTCATGTTGTTTCCCTGTCACATGTCACATGACCCTATCCAATGTCACACCATAAATAAATCAACACTCATCAGGTTGTCCAATTTTCTAATGATCTATTGTTTTAATCCTGTGAGATTTGTGGAGAGGCTGCCGGTGTGGTCTTCTGCTGCCGTAGCTCTACCGCCTCAAACTCTGAGTGTTGTGTGTTCTGACAAGCTCTTCTGCAGACATCGGTTGCACCATAAGATTTTTTGACCTACTGTTGCTTTTTCAACAGATAGTCCGAACAGAACCCGAACCTAAACTCGGTTCATTAACCAGCTTGAGGAACTGTTTCTGCTTCATCTGTCACATCTGTTTCAGCAAGTAGCATATGATCCAGCTTCTGATAGTGTTCCATTACAATTAGATCACATATCAGGATACCAAGAACATTGCAATCGATCGTAAAAAAGTGGTAATTACCTGATTATCTGACAGAATCTGTCAATGTGCGTGATTTCAAACGATTAACTAAACCTCCAAGCTAAGACGCTCTTTAATTTGCCATGTTTCTCAGGCCTGGTTCTGCTGATGTGAAGGAGTGGGAGATAATCTGCGTGTTGTTTAGTGGCTTTTATTGCTCTACAGAGAAAGCAATTTTAGAAAGGATAAAAGAATAATCCTCCATGACGCAGGGATTATGGCTATGAATGACCTTTATTTTAGCGCTAAGCATTGGCTGCTTCTGAGATGGTTTGGCCTTTGAGTCATCTGATTACAACTGGATGCTGTTTAATCTCTAGGAGCTTTGGGTAGAAGAATGGCAATTCACCTGCAAATTCACCATGAGCTCGGATATTAAATTTAGTGCCTCCGACTTTGACCTGCTATAAATGTCCGTCTTAATCCGAAGTCTCTGTGTCATGATCCAGTCATCTCAGTCATCGTTACTATGACTCCAATTCTTCAAATGTCCATGTCACTCCTTCTCATCCTTCTTTATCTTTGATTTTCCCTCTTATTGGTGTAGTTTCCTCACCAGGTACCTTCCTCATCTGTTGCCCTATTAGATCGATGATGATATAAAAAGGAAATGAATAAAAACAAACCAAAGTGAAGTAGGAGATGCGCGCCTAGTTTTAAAATGTAAGGAGTAGAAAGTACAGATATTTGCATACAAATTTGAAAGTTCATGGTAGAAAAGTTAAAGAAAGAAAGTTAGAAAAGAAAGTTAATGGTGAAATATACACACTGATTATACAATGCTGATTATTATACTGGTGCACGTTAAGACAGTTAAAACTGTGAAAAGCGCCTTACAAATGCTGAGAACTTGAACTTACACTGATTACACCAATATAGATAACTACAATGGATTCAAATATGGTCCAAAATATAGAAGGCAAGAAACGAATTAAATATAACACAAGAGACAAGAACTAAAGTAAAAAGTTGAAGTAAAAAGTAGGTGGGGATATTACTCAAGTATAACTAGCAAAGATTCTACTTAAGTACTTTTTAACTTTATGTTTTATACAATCGAAATCACTGCGTCTGTTTGTCCGACGCCTCCATTAGTGTTGTAATAATGCTTAACGTTTTGTTTCGTTTTGCAACTTGTTGAGACGCTTATGATTGGTTTCTTGGTTGATGTTTGGGCAAAGTCAATCTTCAGTACGCACGCGTAAACCTATTCGATTAATTTAGTGTATTTAGGTGGAGGCTACATCAAGTTTATTTGTACTGTATCTATTAAATTGCACGTTTCTTGTCACAATCATTGTCTTGTTTAGTATAAATACTTTTGTTAATTTTTAAGAGTAAAAGCTTATTTAATGAAAGTTTTTCATTTTGGAAAATAAGCCTCTATGTCTTACAATAATGCCATCTGTGACTATTTAATTAATCATCCATTCATTTTCTGTACTACTTTTCCATTTCCTGGTCAAGGCGAGATGTAGATCTGGGCCTGAAGGCGGGACTCAGTGGCCAACCAATCACAGAGCTGGACTATTTCATTATAATTATATTTCGATTTTGTGTTATAATAGTAATATGTTACTATTATAATAATAGTAGTATGTAATAGTAGTATGTGTTATAAGTTACATTATTCAATATATATGCAATATTTTTTTAATGCTTTTAGTCTCAAGTCTTCATCTTCAATTTTATTTACTTCAACAAAATTGTGCAAGATGAAGACTTGAGACCAAAAGCATCTTTTAAAACAATTTCACATTATTTATTTTTGTAATTTAAACACAACATCTAAATTAAATACTTTAATTGAATTAAATTCCATCTGATACAATTTAAATAAAAAAAGTGGAGTCTACTGAATGTTATACAATTGTTACATCTTATATCTTAAATCTCATACAAATGAAATTTAGAGAGATTTTAATGGCGGGAAGCAATGAGCAATTATTAAGTACATTTTATCTGAAGCGAAGCTTTAGTTCTTCTTCATTCCAGCATTTGGTTGAACAGGTCATGGGTCAAAGGTCAAAAATACAGACTCAAACTGCTTTTTCACAGATAAAAATATGACACACGCAAAGAAAACCTTCTTTAAGCCACTCTTAACATGTCATAAGATAGCAACCAGACAAACTGGTAACACAAGCCAGAGGTTACGTATAAAATCATTTATTGACCTGCGCTTTTCTGAGGTGAGAATGGCAGATATAGAGTTTCAAGCCGACAAAAACAACAAGTCCTGATCCCGTCAATATTTCATAAGAACGTCGTCCGCGAACGTGGGTGTAGACATGCTGAAAAAGCATGAACTAAAGGCGGAATATTCCACGACATTCTCCAGAGTCTCAAGCGAAGACAATATTCTCGAGGTGAATCAAACAAAACAAGTTATTTACAGCATTCACATATTCACTCGAGTTGAACATTGCAGCTTTATTAGGCGTAAAAAACATCACACAAAGACACCAACAGAAGGGTGACATTTTCCTTCTCTGAAATAATAAATACGTGTTTTTTTATTCTTCTCGAGCGAGAAGATTTCACTGTGTGGGATTTTTAAAGCCTTGACTGGAAGAAACGGTTTTATTTATTATTAATAATAATAATAATAATAATTTGATTTATATTTTGGCACAGTTTTCCCAATGCAATTCGGGATTCACTGTGGGGGAATATTACACATATTAACGAAAAACTGTAAAATATGATTCGGTTTTTGGCTTCATTCTAACACATACATGTTTTTGTAGTAACACGGACATAATTGTGTCGGGTTTTTTTTCGTTGAGGTGTGATCGGACCTTCGCTTACATCACACGTCGGTGAAAATTGAAAAAAAGTGAAAATGTTACCTAATCCAACGGCAACCTCACACGTCCATTCTAACGTGTGAAAACCAGTAGTGTTTTTGTTCTGTTTCAACACAGCCGGATGAATAGAGAACAAATAGAAATATACTTTTGGATTTTTACAGTCAGAAATGGCACTTCATGTCAAAGAAAACGTACGGTAGGTAATTGATGAAGCGAGAACTCAAAGAGTCAAAGAGTCAAACGGGTCATTTGAGAATCAAATTGACCCGTTTTCAGTTTAAACATTTTTATAAAATACTTAAAAGTAATTTTTCACTTTGAAACTTCTACTGATTGGCTTATTTGGTGTAATAATAAAATAAAAAATATAACAATTCAGTTGTCATGTGTAACACCACGCTACGTTTTGTGTTACAAAGATACTGTTCGGGTCAAACTGATCCGTGTTAAAAGTTAAAAAAAAAAAAAGTTAAAATACTTTAACTAAGACAAGCAGTTTCAAAATTAAAAAATACTTTAGTGTAATCTACATATAAACAAACAATTTTTCAGTTGACATATTTGTGACGACCTACATATTTACATATATGCTAATATGCTACATATTTTTGTTTCAAAGATAATGTTTGGCTCAATTTGACCCTTCAGACAAAATAGAAGCTAAAAAGAGTCAGAAATATCAAATACTATTTGTTTCTTTGCAACAATGAGACATAATACACCACTGTCACAAAAATCCACTTAATTGTTTGTGTCTCTATTTATTCTGTTCAGCGTCCTTGGGTGTCCTGAAAGGCGCTTAAAATAAAATGTATTATTATTATTATTATTATTATTATTATTAAAAGCTGCAGTCAGTATAAAGCAAATTCGAAAACGATTCAGTAAAAATATTTTTTATTAAAATAAAATAAACAAGCAATTTTGTGGGTGGGGCAATGTTATGACATCACCACCGGGAATCCGTTGAGCTCGCCAGACGCCCTGCGCCCGTAGCCCGAGTACTCGCCGATGAAGGATCCGTCTTCGTTAAACTCGCAGTCGTCGTCTTCTGAGACTAAAGAGCTGTCCTCGCTGCTCACACAGTCCTCGCCGAATCCCTGCTCGCCGCTCTTCAAGGGTTTCTCGTCGTTGTCACTGCGAAACAGCCAGAAAAATGAGTCCGAATCTCTACAACAGACTGATAGAATATGGCACTGTACTTAGAAGAGTAGAACAGACGCGGATAGACTGATGAATTTAACGCCAATTAATGTTTCAAGACGATCAAGAAATTGCAAATTTTGTCTTTGAACAAGTTCTGAGCATTTGTAAACCGGTAAAACTGGTTGTTGGTGTTTAAGTAAATGACTGTGATTATCTCTATGACGAAGACAAAGAACCACAAAACAAACGGCAAAAAGGCTTTTAAAACATTTAATTATAACGATCCTTTCGAATGAGTATTTAAATCGGAATACTTTTGGATTTTTCGGGATGGATCCATCCATCCATCCCTCTGTCTGTCTGTCTGTCTGTCTGTCTATCTATCTATCTATCTATCTATCTATCTATCTATCTATCTATCTATCTATCTGTCTGTCTGTCTATCTATCTATCTATTTGTCTATTTATATATATCTATCTGTCTGTACCTGTGTTTCTATCTATCTATATATCTGTCTATCTATTCATGTATCATCTATCTATCATCCATCCATCCATCCATCCATCCATCCTTACTTCCTTCTTCCTGTGCATCTAAGGTTTATCTTTAAATCCCCTCTTCTATGCATCTATTGAAACATTCCTGCACATGTGCAACTTGAAATCACCAAATCACTTGAAATCACCAAATGACTAGTGCAGATCTCAACCGCGGGTCTCAAACTCGGCTTCTTCAGGTCCGTGAGCGCGACCCACTGCTCCAGCTTCAGTCCGTGTTCACGTGTTCAAAGCCATCCACTAGTTATATTACAGTTTCTTTCCTCATTATCTCTACCTGCACAATCCACCAGCGATTGATTTCTCTTCAAGCCTTTTCCGGCCCAATCCAGTGATTTTTCAGGCACAAAAAAAATAGTTTTGTTTCTGGCTAAGTTACCTAAATTTTTTCTTTGAAATACGATTTTTTTCTTTATTTAACGAAGCCAGTTATTAAATAAAACAGTAATCTATTCTTGCGATTGTAACTACACCTCCCATCATGCTTTGCTGCTCACTGCTTCCCATGAGCCTTTGCGCTAAAAGAGCATAGCGTAAAGCTGACTGAGCTGGGTTTTTGTAAAACGTAAATATCAGAACAGTATTTTTTTTCTCTGTGCAGCAGACAGAGCGATTAGATTGTGTTTGACTGCGCTTTTCTTTGTTTTCTGTTTGCGTCGAAGCTTTTGCAGCTGCTGGTCTCGTTTTCAGACGTTAGCCGTTAGCATTTAGCGTCGTGATTGGATCACCAGGTGGCAGCAATTTGTCATGGTGTTTTAACATGGTGTCTGTTTATAGTAGTGGTTGTTATTTTTTCCCCTCACAGTTAATTTAAAGCCACATAAAAACAATTTTTGATCAAAAAAAGCTCTATTTTTTACCATTTTTTTCAATGGCTAAATAAAAAAATAGATATTAAAAAATATGAAATAACTTAAAATTTTGGTGAATTAAGCAACAGTGAGATTAAAACGACTATGTATATAAACACAACACGTACAATATAATTAGTTTAAAAAACAAGTGTAGAATTTGAAATGCATCCAAATATAACATAGACCATAAATAGCACTATATAATGCAATAAAACCAAAAATACCAAAAATAGCACCATATAATGCAATAGATATTAAATATATAGAAATATGTACAGTGGACATTTTCCTTCTTTTAAGACTCTTTTCTTTCCTAATTTTGCGTAACAACTTTCGGTTGGTCTGGGACTAAGAAAGCGCTATATAAATAAACTTGAACTTGAAACTTGAACACACACACAAACACACACACACACACACACACACACACACACGTACGGACGCACATGCAGTTACAACTTACATTTATCAATTTCTTCCAACTCAAGTTAATTTTGCACAAATAAAACAAACACACAAACACACACACACACACACACACACACACACACACACACACACACACATAAACAACAGTGGTTCAGTTTCTTTGTCCCATCAAGACATTATAACAACATTTTTTTATTTATTGGTGACGTAGAGCTTAAAATAATGGGAGTTTAACCAGCTGGATTCACTACGTAACTTTACACAAGTTACGTTTTAAGTGTTTAAGTAATAGTGTTTGACCGATTCAAAAAACTGTTTTCAAGATTATCATTGAAAATTTACATCAATAAATGACAAAAAAATGTGAGATTGCGGTGTAGATTTGTTATCAGAAAAAACCCCCAACATGTTTATGCTTAAATGTGTCGAATACCTGTTCACACAAAGTGGCTACAATTACAGAAATTCTGCTTCCACATTGCCCCAACGTTGTAATATTACAACAATTTCTTAAAAACTTACCAAAATATAAAACATGTTAAAAAACTTAACTTTCTTCCTCAAAGAACCCCCAAGACAATATCAGAGAGGTCTAAAATTTTTTTTTCCTTTTTTTTCCTATTTTTGGGTCTTACAGGGTTAAGAGTGGAACAAAAAACTATGCAGAAAGGTAAAAAAAAATATACAGTTGTGACGATTATATATATTATAGTTATAATGTTTTAGTTTATAACTCGCGGGAACCGTGTAATAAAAAAAAAAAAAACATGCAAAGCAAACATTTTCGAGCTTAAAAATTGGTCTAAAATCCATAGCCAAACAAAGCCATTCTTGTGGTCATTTTCAAGCTCAAACAGACTATTTCCATAATAATACGACTAAAAATAATTCTTGATGGGCCGCAGAAAGAGAACCTCTGGTTTAGAGGAAGAGAAAGCTTCACTACCTGAGTTCGTTTCCATGACGCTCCAAGCAAACGTCACGCGTGTAAGATTCGTTCGCAAGAAATCAAGGCATTTAGAGAGTGTGGTGGGAAATCAGACAGAAGAAGAACCGGTGTGGAGATTTACGGCTGACCTGTACTCGCACGCCGTGTCTTCCTCCACGCTGTGAGATTCCGGATCAGCTGGAGCGTCTTCCTTTTCCTTCACTGCCGAGAGAAAAGTGATTCAAATCTCACATCAAAACTTCCACAAGGCAACACAACCACATAGTAAATACTTTCCCAATCACGACTATATAAAACAGCCACAATGAAACAACAAGTGCAGGAAATCTGCGGTGCCAAAAATATCAAACAAAAATTTCTAATCAACGGATGAAAACGTTTGGTTTTTTCGTTTTTTGCTCGCAATTTTCACATTTTCGTTTGAATTTTTTTTTTCACTTTGAATTTTTTGTTTGTTTTTTCCGTTTGGATTTCTGTCCCATGTGTCACGTGGGGGCGGTTCTTACTCTGATTGGCCGATTTACGTTTGAAATGTTCGGCCCTAATCTGATTCCATATAAAATCTTTAAGTGTCAACACTGCATGGACAAAAATGACAAAAACGAAAGAGTTCAACAAAATCCAGTACAAAATCTAAAATCAATCTGTTGGTAATTGGTAATCAGATAAAATCAATTAAAATATACTTTGGTTTTATAATTCAAAAATCACATACCTGAGTCTAAAATTAAAAAACAGCATAAAAAAATTCATCCACTGATATTTTTTGGATAGAACGAAAAACACTGACAAAAGTCAGATTCCAAAAAGACTAGCAGAAAATCCAAAAGTCAAAGCCAAAATCCGACCAGCAGCACACACAGGAAACAAGACACAGCTGAAAACAATCAACCATAAGCAACAAAAACGGGAAAATGGCGACATCTAGTGGCCGAACAGGTCCATAATCCTGATAATTACGTTCTTATACCTGGGTTTCAGATAAAGCTACTCACACTTTTCGGTCTCATTTGGGTAAACAATTTAAACAATAGGCAAAAAAAACAAAACAATTTCTTTAACGATAACCTTTTTGAACATTCTTCAAAGGTGAATGAAAAAAAAGGCAGAATAACAAGAAGGCGGAGAAAAGATGATGGTGGGGAAAACAAGAAGGCGGAGAAAACAAGAGGGCAGGATAACAATAAGGCGGAGAAAACAAGAGGGTGGAGACAAGATGGAGGAGGAAGCAAGTGGGAGGGGTAATCAAGAGGGCGGGGAAAACACGAGAGAGGAGGTAACAAAAGGCCAGAGGAATACGAATGGTGGGGTAGACAAGAGGGTGGGGTAAAAAAAAAAAGGGCGGGGCTTTTTGTTTCTAAAAAAAAAAAAAAAACAATGAGAGGGAACAATTTTCAAACATAAAAAGAATGAACAATTAAGAATTGGGCATTTCCAAAGGTTTGATTGTCTTTAAAATCTGTACTAGAATCCCTTTGCTTCATTAAGTTTGTCAGGCCTTTTTTTTAAGACAAATATAACTGAGGCTAATAGCGATGCCAATATCACTCATTAAAGTCAAGCTCTCTTCAGACGGCCTTACACTTTTCGTTTCTATTAAAGCACAAGATGCTCTTTAGAACAGGTCAAATAACACAGTCATGATTAGTTATTACCACCAAGTGGTTATTACAACACAATAAATAAAGCCATTACAAACAGCAGAGCCATTTTTATTGCATAATAGATGTGCCTGCCGGGCCAAATCGGATTAAACCAAAAAATAAATCGAAAGTGTGCTTTGCAAACTCAAAGTTTATTAGATTAGGATTAGGACCTGCAAATATTAAAATTGAAATTGCTTAAACTTAAGTTGAAAAAAAATGCAAGGAATGAGGACATCTTAACCTTTGATCCTGCCAAAGATTGTTGGACAATTAGCATATTCAAATTAATTCTTTTTTATGCAAAAAGTGTGCATTCGGGAAAATTTAAATGAAAACATAAAGTTAAGAACTTGTAGGTGTAAATGGCACGTCAAATTCCATATACACTTTCCAATGCCTTTTTAATGAAAACATCAAAAAGTAATCAAAGAAATTTTGTACAGGGTGTGGTGATTTTATGTCCAACAGATGGCGCTGTTTCACAAAAAAAGGCTTTTTTACCTGTTGCAGGTGTGACATCTATATAATTACAGGCATATAAAAACACACACGCAAAATAGGCGTCATCAAATGCAACGTTGTGTCGTCGCTTTAGTGCAACTGGTGAAGAACTTTCAGAGATTGAAGATTTAAATAAACAAAACATCCTCTTTGTAGCACTGGTGATTAATTATTTTGTTTTTGTTTTTACTGGTTCAAATACTATAATATTCTCATAAACATACATTTTATTTCTTTTTTTAAGAAAACCTAACTTGTGACTCGTATCATTTTGATATTGTTGTAGTTGCATGATAGATGACAAAAGTCGATTCTAGTGGTCAGGACTTCATTTCCCAAGAGTCTTTGCACTAGTCCGCGCGTGTGCAAATCAACTACGTGAGGCCCGTCGAGCTCTCTGTTTATCTGACGCTGTGAAGAGAATGGAAGCGAAGGATTATTATCCCCTGTTTATCAGACCCAGAGTTTTGATTGTGTCTGTTCCTGGGATTTTTTTACTTCTTGCTCGTGTTCTTCATTTTCCACTGTTTCGACTCTTTCTGCAATGACACATCGAACCCGTTTGTTAGCGCTAAGCTAAGCTAACCGGTTGTGGTTTGTAGCTTCTGTTTGTCAAAATATTAATCAGTGTATTTAGTTTAATCTTACTTCTTCCAGTGTTATTTAGTCTCTGTTAAGTGTCGGGTGCGTGTCTAATGTTTCTTTATTTCTGTTATTGAGCTAATAAAAGCTTTTACTTTAGCACTTCTGCGCATAATTTAAATACGCACACAACCGCCACTGAATAAAGGCGACATGTTTCCGTTTATTTCTGATTGGTCCTCACTAATATACGCACATATTTGATATCAGCGATTATAAGCACCTTCCAAGTTTTTGAGCATGGAAAATTTGAAAAAGGAAAAAAAATGAGGTTCTTATATTCACCTAAATACGGTAAAATAAAAATTTAGGTTTTTTTTGTTTTTTTGCTTTTTTATTTTTTTAAAAGAACCATCACATAGAATTGAAAAATAAAAACTTTTAAGCTTTCCCGAATTAAGCTCAATGAATCTACTGGAAAGTCTCTGAAATCATGACTGGCACTGGCACAAGGCTAGAAAAGTAAAGTAAAGTTGGTCTTCTTGGCCAGTTGTGTGAGAGCTTCCTTACCTGAATACTTGCCACCTTTCTTCCTCAGCACAAAGCATCCGATAAGGGCCAGAAGGGTAAGAAGTGCCACGGCACACATCAGTCCCACAAACCACTGTGGGGAAGCCACGACCTGTTTACTAGACCCTGGAGAAAAAAAGGGATAATTATATTTCTTTTATTCCGAGTAATTGATGGTCACAAGTCAACAATTCTGGCCTACAAGATAAGAACACAGTCTGCAAATGGCAATTTCCCCGCGTCAATGAGAACACAAAGAACCCGACTCTGGACAACACACTTGACATTTCCACGTTCATATTTTCGTTTCGGAAAAGTTGATGATCTCACTGGTGATAATTTATTGTTGTTTATGTTTATTTCAGACTCACAAATGGGCAAAAGGAAGCAGAGCATACGAAGGGAAAAAAGGACCAAGTTATAAAAAAGTAACTTTGTCCTTTTTTACAGTCAAAAAGGAGATGATCAGAAATACAAAAAGAAAAATGTTTTGAACGTGTAACATGTGAAATACTTATTTTAGAATTTTACATAAGAACAAAAGTAGTCAGGTATCTTATCTGCAAAGTAACAAAACTTGGGAGTAAAATGACTCCGCTATATAATTATTATACATTTATATATTTATTTGCTAATAATAAGTTCTATTTAGTTTTTAGCATTATACCATAAATTGAGATAAACTTGGACATTTTAAAGTAAAGTACAATTATTAAACACATTTTTTTTATTAAACTCCAATGTACAACACACAAATAAACACTCTAAATAAACAATCACTTTTCATTCAGACAGAAAGTGTGTATTCAAAAAAAGTCACCGTTATCAATATAAATCTTAATCTCTCCATTGTACAGTCACAATTTTAATATCAGCAAAAACTACCGTTTAAGCATAAATTAACATAATTATGAATTACATTTTTAATAAATAATAATAATAACAATAATAATAATAATAATAATAATAATAATAATATGAGTATTTGTAGGGCGCTTTTCACAGTTTTAACTGTTTTTATAATGTCGTCAGTAGTCACTCTAATGTCAACAAATCACATTCAACCAAAAATAGCTTTTCTCAAGTCTCTGTTTGATTTAATGCAAATCTATTTCAATCCATTTATTATCTTTGTAAACTAGTGGTAAGAATCAAACGCAGAAGGCCAAACAATATCTACTAATTTTTGCATTGGTCATTCTGTTCCATATTTAAAAAAAAAAAAAAAAAAAAAAAACTTTGGGTAGAAAAATTGTTACCATCTTCTTGCAGTGAGGACAACAGGAAGTGAGTGCATCATTTTTGTTAACATAATGCTAAGTGATAAAAATAGGTTTAAATATTGTAACAATATTATTGTAAATATTTATTTTTTAAGACGTGAGTAAATTTTTTTTATTTCGACTTTTCAAGGATTTCAATGTTTTGTAATTAATTTTAGCAATTTTATTTTTGTAATAAGCAACAATTACATAAGGGGTTACGAAATTATTCTAATCTAATGGCTACATTTATACTTAGTTTCAATTGCCTACAACTGTTGCTTTACATTGTACAGTATATGTAACTTTTTAAACTATTAAACAGACAACTATTTCAATACATTGTATTGAAAAAAGTTTACTTGTTGCAGAAAGAACAGACCTAATTGGCGACACACTTAGTCCATTTTATCATTTACAAATCGTTTAGTGTTGAAACTAAAAATTAGCATTGCAAGAGTCATCGAGTGTGTTAGGTCTTTTATGACCAGTTCTTTGCCTAAACTGCTGTACTTTTTAGTAATAAATCACACAACACGATGGTTGAAGTTAATCTCAAAATCACAGATGAGTGAGCACAGACTGAGACCAACTCGTTTCTGCTTCTGCTCCTCAGTTTTGCTGCTCAAACTTTATTCATAGAGGAAAGATCAGGTGACTGTAGAAATAACATGCTGTTGCACCCAAGACAGGAAATATAGAGGAATCAAATCACTGCATATAGTCGTTGTGAGAGAGTCAAGAAGAACCTTAGAATGCCGTTTAAAGACATGGCATGTGAGCAAAGAGACAGTTACGGGAAGTTTGCAAGACATTTGCTGACTTTTAGGATTTAGTTCTGGGAAAATCTGGTTGAGCGACAAACACACACACACACACACACACACACACACACACACACACACACCTAGAAAATGTCAACTTAACCTTTTCATCCACATTTCAAGCTTACTTAATATTCAACGTTTAAGGCGTTTCAAAGCATTTTTCTCATTTTTCAACCATCTCACCTGTTTTGGTCTTGAAAACCTCTTCAAAAATACTAGAGACACCGACCCTGCGTGAAGCCAGAAGCCGGACCGTGTACACAGTGTCTGGGCTGAGACCGTCAATCACGTGGAAACCTCTAGAAGCATTTAAAGCCTCCGAAAACTGCCAGATACCATCACCTGAAGAAAGAACCGCAGCGCCAGACTGCATTAGGCCACGACCCAGAAGCAGAAGAAGAGGTGAAATGTGTGATAATGAAGAAAGAGAAAGTCCCAATGCAGCGTGTTTAATCATGCATGGAGTGACAAATACCGTAGTTACGCGAATATAAACACCCCCCTGATTTTTCAGGCACAAAATAAAAATTCCTAACAAATTTTTTTTTTTTCCATTTCTGATAAATGACGTAAATTTTATCTTAAAAATACTTTATATTATACTGTATTATAATTTTTTCTAATAATTCTTCAATGTCGTTTTTTCTTGAATAATAGATACGTCTATAATTAATAATAGAAAATTTACTCTAGTCGTTTAAACGCCAACTCCCATAATCTTGTAGTATTGTAATTATAATTTATTAATTTAGTTTAACCGCTGCATAAAGACAATGTGATTCTATTTAATTGTGATTGTTCCTGACATGAAATATGGAAAAATGGGCGCTTATATTTACTTGCTTATATGAAATCTGCGATTTTAAGGACTGCCCAAGTTTGAAAATCGAAAACAGGGGTGCCTATATTCGCATAAATACAGTATACCATAATAAATACTGCAGATAAAACCCCACACAATAAATAGTGTAAAACAGTTATTAGAAGGCCACTTCTAATAGAAGACAACCATGGCGGAAGAGTTTAAAAACAGAAGACTATGACCTTCTAATAGAGGTTTTACGGAATTTTCTCCCATAGTTGGTCAGTTGTAGCAATTAAACGGAGGATGTGGTGTGAGATGGTTCTTACTTTGATTCATCACTCCAATATAGAGCTCTGAATCGGTAAGTTCTCCTCTAGTTCCCCAGCTGATGGTCGCAGAAGTGTCACCAACAACCGTGGAAGTGTTGAACACATCTGACATTTGCACAGATGAAGGAGCAAAAGACAGGAAAGACATGTTGAAATGCCACCAAAGCGAGAAACTCGGAAAAAGAACCTCAAGGAAATGTATTCTGAGAACTGAACGGCAAGAATCAAACCTGTGATTTAGCGAAAGAGACAAGTCAAGAGAGACAGAAGACAAACCACAAGAGGTTCCCACGAGAAGAGAGAAGACCAATGCTTTCTCATTTTACTTCTACTTTTCTATTTCTGGGTCACGGGGAGATGGAGACACACCTATGGGCAATTTTCCAGACTGATTCTCCTACAAATCGGACTGTGGAAGGAAAACGGAGACCTGGAGGAAACACACGCATTTGGAAAAGACTCCGACCGGGATTCGAATTTGAGTCTGGATTGTGTCTTTCTCGATGTGAGACGACAGTGCCAACATAAAAAAAAAACGGAAATGAACGTGCTAATGTATTCGCCGAATCACCATTGAAACGCTTAAGAATGCTACAAAAATCTCTTCAAGTAGCTTGTCAAAATCTGACATTTACTAAATGTCATTTTTTGTATCTACCCGAGAGGCAGATGAGTGTTCGGCGGCGCTTTAGAATACCAAACTGTCAGGAATGATCTGTTCTTGTCAGCAGTCAGACGTGTTTCCTCAACACTGATAAAGACACGACGGCTTTGTGTTCCAGGGACAAAACATTCTCACAGATCCGCATTTACCGGATCAAATCAAACGTTTACAGCGCCCAAGGTGAAGAGGGAGACCGTCCTTATTTCATCCGGTTCTACCTTTCTTCACAGGATACTTTTCTAATTTCAACAAAACTGCAATAGTAATGGCTTTTGATACATTTGCTGCCACTATTGCAGACGATTGCTATTAACTGTATTTGTAATAGTGCTGTCAAATGATACATAACGAATTATTCGTACTTTTCTGACCAATCGTGATTAATCGCAATTAAATGACTGATGCTATCTTGGATATTGAGAAGTAATATGTAAAATAATGTAAACTCAACACTAAATAAACACTCATTTAGATACTGTAATAGAGTTTAATTCAACTTTTGTTCAATTTGCAATGTATTTTCTTTGTTTTTTAACCCTCCCAGGTCAGGTGGCAATTTTTTCAAGATAAAATGCACAAAAAAAGACAATTTTGGTCTTACTTATAAGTGTTACATGAAATACCTATAATATTAGACTTTTTATACTATGTTTTTTAGACCCCTCGTGTTTTTTGTAAAAGTAATAAAATAATAAAACTAAAATGTGAAGCGCGATTTGGCTTCATTTTGTCAGCTCAAAACGAACTGTTACTTAATATATACTTCAGTTAAGGTCGTCAAGCCGAATGTGAAAAAAAAACTGCAACTGTGATTAACAGCGTTAAAAATAATTTACCCAAATTAACATTTAAAATCAGTTAACGCGTTAACTTTGACAGCCCTAATTTGTAATATTAGACAGTTGTTGGCACAATGACGCACCGATAGCAATTGTTCGCCTTCAGACCCAGAGTCCGGCTCCCTGTGACCCAGAAATGGAAAAGTGGGTTCTGAAAACGGATGGATCTATAGATAAATGGATGAATATTGTGCCATCTTTTAAAAACTTGACAAGATCACTGGCTAAATTGATGAAAGAAAGTGAGTGAGACTGTCAATAAGGTGCAAATACCACATAATGGCTCAATGCAAATGACATATATAATTGAAACAAGTATAAGATCAAATACTTGAAGGAGAAAACTAGAAAAATGTGCTGCAATCGTCTCTCTTTTTGCTTGTCTTTTATTTCCTTTATATTATTTCTTTTGTGCGTTCTGTAATTTTACAATTTTGTTGTATATTTTTGTCATATCGTTTTCGTATTTCAAATATACTGTACTTTGTTCTTTTGTATTATACTTTATATTATACTCTCTTTGTATTATATGCATCGCGCTTTGTCAGCAAAAATACGGGTAAAACGGCAAACGAATGTTCAACATATCGTCCCAGTCGGGACAAGTGTGAGGCGCAGTGACCGTGTGTAACGCTCAAGTTCAAGTTCTGAGCATTTGTAAGATGCTTTTCACAGTTTTAACTGTCCCAAGATCTCAAAGCTCACGTGAACACTGAAAAACATTTCGGTTAGTGTCTCTGTGAGACTGAGAGATATGATTTATCTTATACTAGATATAAAAGAGATAATGTATTGTTGAAGCTAGATTTTCGAACATATAATAGTTCATATTTCATAACATGTATTTGAAAAGAATCTATTTTGTTACAAGTTTTTACATATTTATCAACCTCCGAGAAGCCTGTGTGAATTAGTGTCTTGAGGCCGCTCAGATTGCACAGAAGCTTTGTAATAAAATGCATTAATATTCAAAGTAATTACAACAATTTAATAGAACAAAAAAGTTCTATAATGCAATTTTATTCCTCGCATTACTTTTACTTTTATACGTAAAAGTAGTTTTATCAGTATTAGTAACGCTACTTTTACTTTAGTAGAATATTGGGCATTTTACTTTTACTTTCACAAAAGTACTTTTTAACTCTAATATCTATACTTCTAACGAAGTAACGAAAGTGACTACTTTTGACAGCACTGCGACTTACAAAGGCGTCATTTTTACAGTAAGGTATCCGCACTTTTACTCGTCTCTACACCTCGGGCTGATTTATCACTCTCTTACGTGGCTCAGAGATGGTAGCTCCTTCCTCGCTGAGGGCCGACCCGCAGCCCGCCCCGGTGCAGGCGCTGAGGTAGAACTTGTAGACACTTTCCTCCTGCAGATCATTCAAGATCCAGCGTGTGGTGTCTGCATCACTGATGTTCACGCTGCTCAGCTCGCCCAGGCTCTCGTTCACTACAACACACCAGCTCATAGTCACACGCACAGTCCAAGTGCTTTTTTAAGTATATGTGAACCAGGGGTGTAAAGAGTACCGGACAGCCTTACTTGAGTAAAAGTACAGATACTTACTGTAAAAATTACTAATTAAAAAGTAACAAGTCACCAATTTCAAAAAGACTTGAGTCAATGTAGCAAAGTATCCAACTTTAAAAGAACTTAAGTATTAAGAAGTATTTTATTTATACTCAACATAGGCCCAAAAAAAAGAATTGTGAAAACAAACTTGTCGTTTTCTATACAGAAACAGAATTTAAAATCTCAATGTTTGAAAAAAGGTAGAACAACGTAGATCAAAGTAGAACAAATTTTTTTTCTAGCAAATATAATGTTTTAATCAGCAAAGTTGCTGCCGTGTTAAAATACAGATTAGAAAAGGATCTATTTAGTTTCATACATGTACATTTACAATTCAAAATTGTTCTGTTCCTGTAGTAAATATCTAATCCAAAAACATACATATCTAAGGCTTGCAAAGGTTTTTTTATTAGTGTGGATGCGGCTTGTATGCAGGTGCGGCTTGTTTATCTTTTTTTATTTTATTTTTTTTAAATAGAGTGGATGCAGCTTATATACAGGTGCGGCTTGTTTATCTTTTTTTATTTTTTAAATAGAGTGGATGGGGCTTATATACAGGTGCGGCTTGTTTATCTTTTTTTATTGTGTGTTTTTTTTTTTTTAATAGAGTGGATGTGGCTTATCTACAGGTGCGGCTTGTTTATTTTTTTTTTATTGTGTTTTTTTTTAAATAGAGTGAATGTGGCTTATATACAGGTGCGGCTGATAGTCCAGAAAATACGCTATATGTGAAAGCACAGTGAATGTCAGTTTGTGGAGACGCTGTGGGCTTCACACCTATCTGGTATTGCAGCAGGTATCCCGTCAGATGACCGTTGGCCTCGTGTGGTGGTGCCCACACCAGGGTGATGGAATCTCTCTGGAAGTTTGTGGCTCTCAGGATGGGCGGCTGGTCCGGGACTGTGGGACAATTTCCATCATTAAGTCATGGAGTTAGACAGTGGTGTACAACTAAGACAGACTTGGACAGACAGATGGGGTGATGCGGATAGACAGACAGATGTGAGTTGATGAACGTGTAGATAGACAGATGGATGGACAGACAGGCAGTCACAGATAGGTAGAGGCAGACAAATGGATGATTGAATTGAAAGAAGGACAAAAAAGACAGAACTTATGATGGTTTGACAAACACGACGGAGAGAAACAGACTAAAAAAAGGATACTGTAGCTGAATGGACAGACAGACAGACACAGAAAGACAGACAGGCAGAGACAAAAAGACAGAGAGACACAATTGGACAGAAAGTAAAAGAAAAAAGCAGACAGATGGACGGACAGACAGGTAGAGGCAGACATACAAATGAATGAATGAATAGATGAATGGACAAAAAAGACAGAATATTTGATGGATGGATGGACAGTCACATACAGTAGATGTAGACAGACAAATGGACGAATAGGTAGAATATTCCGACAGGTAGAATAATCAGACAGAGAGACTTTATGGTGGATGGAAGGATGGATGGAAAGTGGGATAAATAAAGACGACAGAGACAGACAGACACACACTCAGAAAGACAACACACACATAAACACAGATAGACATAAAAGGACAGACAGACAGATACAAGTTGATGAACGGTTATATAAACAGATAGCCGGATGGACAGACTGAATTTTTTCTTTTTTTTATTAAAGTTTATGGCTCAATTACATTAATATTCGCTTAAAAATACAATTTTTTTTTCTTTATTTAACAAAGCTAACTTGTGGCTCTTATCATTTTTATATCGTTTTACTTGAATAATGGATAACAAGAAGTGGATTCAGATGGTCAGGACTTCATTTCCCAAGATCCTTTGCTGTTTATCCGACGCCGTATGAAGAGGAAAGATTATTATCCCATGTGCAGCGACCCAGCGTTTTGATTGTGTCTGTTTCTTGGAGACAAGAAACAAAAAGTTCTTCTTTTTTTTTTACTTCTTGCTCATGTTCTTCATTTTCGAATGTTTCGACTCTTTCTGCGACGACACATTGTACTCGTTTGTAGCAGATTGTGCTAAGCTAAGCGGTCGTGGTTTGTAGTCTCTTTTTCTTGTAATATAAAATACTGTACTGTATTTTGTTTAACCTTACTTATTTTGTCTCTGTAAGTGTGATTGTGATTGTGTGATTGAAGTTGTGATTGGTCCTGACTTGAAATACGAAAAAAATGGCATATCTATATATAATCGCATATTTGAAATCGGCAATTATAAGCACAAGTTCTTGAGGATCGAAAATAAAAAAGAGGTGCTTGTTTCACGTAAATATAGTGTGTGTGTATATATATATATTACAGCAAAATAACTACTAAAACAAAAAACATATAAGATACAAATATAGACACGAAGGTAAAAAGGAGAATAATGGAAGGATGTGTTACAAAACTCTATGTGCTTTGCAAATTTTTTTTTTTTCAATTAAATTCAATTAAATTAAAATTAAATTGAATTCAATTCAATTCAATTTACTTCAATTCACTTCAATTCAATTCAATTCAATTCAATTCAATCATATAAGTCGGGTGAATTAATAGAACAAATTTGCCACTGGCATTAAATATCCAGCAGAATGTTAACGTAGGACTGCTGACTTGTAAAAAGTGCCTGGAGTGTAAGTTCTTGCCTCCCTGCGGAGTAGTGAAGGAGACGGGACTGCTGCCGGGTCCACTTCCTCTCCGGTTAAAGACGCTGACCGTCAGGAGATATTCAGAGAAAGGCTTGAGTCCCGGCACCATGGTGTGACTCCTGTTTCCCGGAACGCTGAGAGACTGTCTCTCCGAGGGAATTCTCTTAGAGGTCAGCAGACTTTGAGTTTGCCACCAGTGCACCTGGGAGTAAGAAAGGAAATGTTAATAAGGTCATATATTAGTGAGGAAAATGTTGAGTGCTAGAAACTAGAAAGGCAAATCCGACATGTCAGTGTGTTATCGGTTCTGGTCTTGTCTTATTTTGGTCCAGTCAAACCAAATCAAATTTAATAAAAAATATTGATTTGTCACATAAATATACGCACATGGTATGTCATGTAGTGAAATGCTTTTTACATTCAAGGGAGAGTGGTAGTGCAACATCAATGAATAGAAATGAAGAAGAGAACTATATAATAGGTTAAAAATACAAAATTATATTAACAATGAAGGTCCAATACAATAACATACAACACGATGCAAAACGAAAAGATACAATTATAATAGATATCTACCATATTCTGCGAATATATGCCGTATTTTTCGATGCTCAAAAACTTGGGCGGTGCTTATAATTGCCAATTTCAAATATGCGCGTCAGTATAAACCTCTAATTTTCCGCAGAAAGACTCAAAACTGTGGAAAATGAAAAACACGAGCAAGAAGTAAAATAATTTAAGGAACAGACACAATCAAAATGCTGGGTCTGCTAAACAGGGGATAATAATTATTCGCTTCGATTCTCTTCAGAGCGTCAGATAAACAGAGAGCTCGACTGGTGCAAATGATCTTGTGTAATGACCGCTTTTTTGACCGCTAGAATCGACTTTATGTTATCTATTATTCAAATAAAACGATATCACAATGATACAAGTCACAGGTTAGGTTTGTTAAATGAATTGAAAAACTAACATTTTTAAGAGAATATTAACAGAATTGAACCAGAAACGTTATATGTGTGCCTGAAAAATCAGGGGGGTGCTTATATTTGCGTAAATACGTTATGTAAATATAATAAAACTGTACGTGGGGATAAAGTGATCAGTGTCCGGAGAAAGAGACCAGAAAATGAGATAAAAGTTAAAAAGTGACGGAACATGGATGCTATTTTCGTCAGTCCAGGTGTCGCTCTCGGTTCCTTTTTAGTCAGCGAACCAACATTGTCAAGATTGACTTAGTCAGGCTAAATTTACACAGCGCAGCTCGTCTCCTTTAAACTCCTTGACAACCGATGACTCATTCTGCTGAGAAAGTGAAGTGAACCCCAACACTTTCCTCTGAAGCATCTTCAACTTAAAATGTGCAGCGGATTCAGCATTTGGCTTGTATTCCGATCTCAAAAAAAAGGACGGAAAGGGAAGCGAGGGAAGAAACTGTGCTCTGCGTTTGACCCATTCAAGCAGTGAAGTGTGTATACACACACACACACACACACAGAGATACTGAAAGTACAGATAATCAGAAGTGCAGTGGAGTAGAGAGTAAAAGTTGCCTAGTTTCTTGATACTCAGTACTAGTGCAACGTAGCAAAAAACATACTTAAGTAAAGTAACAAAGTCCATTTACTCAAGTACTTTACACCTCTGAAAATGAACAAATGTTTCATATGACTCGAAATGAACGAGTCTCCTCAGTGAACGATGGTCTCGAGTAGCGTTACTCCAATTAGTTTGGGATTCGTTCCAACGTGACCACAATTAGGCTGTTAATGCAAAGATGGCCGGGCCGATTTACAAGATTTGAAAAGTCTTGTGGCAATTTATGTATTATTTGTTGTCTGCTGAAGCGTGTACACAAAACCATGTTGTCTTTTGTGTATATTGTTTTAGAAAAATTGACACTTACCTCTACTCGTTACGTAATTTTCTACGATAAACAGGCATCAATTTATACCGCGGTTAATTTCTTGGGCCGATGCAATATCGCTATCTGTAGGCTGCTGAAGGTACTGGACGGTATTTGTGAATTATAAACCAAGTGAATGTGAATTACCACGTGAAACTGATATTATACATTCTGCACAAAGTACTTTTAGCTGTGAATATGTGGTGTGCTTTTAATTGTATATATATATATATAGTTTAAGTACAAAGCATCTTTTTGTTTCATTTTAATGCAGAGAAACTGCTTTAATCTGTGTCGGTATTGTTCATTGTTTGTTATTTGTTCACATTAAAATTCACTACATGAGAAACCTTTCCAATATGTCTACTCCCTTCTTACTCTCACCCTATCCACTAACAAAAAGTCTGAAATAACTTCTCTTTGTTTAATCTCTACATTCACTGTATAAAATGTCCAAATCCAAGCTGAACGTCAACGTCCGTCAGGCTAAACTTTGCAAACTACAAATCAAACCAGGCCATGTGTGAATATATTTCACAAAATCTCCCTTCCTTATAGTTTTAGTTTTTATATGCTACCGTTCAAAAGTTTGGGGTCACTTTTTTCTAAGAACTCTAGAGTTTCCGAAAATGTGTCCATTTAAGACAAATTGCTTCAATGGCTCCCTGTTACAACATAACAGGTTCATGTAAGCATGTGTATGATTTATTTTAAATTAAAGAACAAGTTAAAGAACTTTCAGCGCCAAATGCAAGCTTCTCATTGGCTCTTCCAAGGAATGTAAGTTTTATCGCTTCTTTAACCAGCTAAACAGTTTCCAGGAGTGCTAACATGGTCAAACAAGGGTTATACAATCATTTTCATAAAAAATGCCTTTCTTTCAAGATTCGTGTTAGTTCATGTCATTGGGCGTTTGCAGGAAGCAACTTGCAAGTCACTTGAGAGACGACAGAGTGAATCTGATGAAGAGATTCACTGACTGGAAATGACTAGGTTATGGTAAGAAACCAAGAAAGAAAGTGAAGTCTTTCCTCAGTGGGGAATTGTGTGACCATCCACTCACACACCCAGAGCAGTGGGCAGCTTGTGGGGGTCAGTGTCTTTATCAAGGTCTTTATTGTGGAAGCTGCCAAACCGGGATTCGAACCTGTAACGTTTAAGTGGCGGGTCCGATTTCCCTGGACCACCACTGCCATATCTCCTGCATTCAGGAATTGGGGTGATAAGCGACTAACCAGCTGATAAAAGAGTGATAAGTGAAGGGTCAGCAACTGTCCGTCGAAAGAAATATGCTACTTTGGGCCACTATATCTGTAAGTACAACACGAGTAATAACTCACAGTGTATCCACTGAGATGCCCTCGCAAAGAAGCTTTGCTCACTGGTGACCAACTGACTCTCAGCAGCGTAGAGTTCAACACCTCCACAGAAACGTTCTCCGGAGCCGCCAATGGCACTGGAGAGGAAACATGTCAGAATTGAAACATTCTTTACCTTACAAATCAGCAGACAAGCAACTAGACACAAGAAAAAGCTTCTAACACATGCTATCTAATAAAAAATCTGCAACATCTACTAGTAACAGTAAAATAGTAACATCTACTAGTGCTATATCAGGGATACGTCTATCATCTTCCCCAACACAGACAGAATTAGTCAAACCTGTTGATTCGTCCTCGATACAATACCAAGTGTCAACTAAAACAGATGTTTGAGATGAAAAAAATACGACAATTAAATTTTAAAAAGGATCATCACAAAAGTCAGGAGAAACAAAGGCATCTGAAAGCACGACTCGGAAACTATAGAACAATCTTATTGTCTTGTAAATCGTTTAATTGTCCGAGTCAATAGTGAAATCCTTGAAAATGCTCGAATTTCAATAATGTGTTTTTAAGGCCTTGAAAATGCTTGAGTTTTAAATGAAGTGCTTGAAAATGTGAAATTTAGGCAAAATGCTTTGCGACCGTCAACTGACTCGTTTGCTGTCCAGACAATCTAAAAACACCAATTAATTCCACAACCTTTTGGTCGTACAAGATTTACTAAACTTTAATCAATTTGAGATGTATTGAGATTCAGCAGCGACAGGCGTGGTCATGTGCAGTGGCGACACAAACTATTGCCATCAATTTCAATGCTAATAAAAATGTTAACGCATTAACGCAGTGGTCCTCAAACTGATGTTTGATCATTTTACCACGACGTGGTAAAGGATTTTTTTCAGATTTTAGTATTCAGTTTAATATCATATCATGGTATTTATTTGTATTAAAACATGGATTCAAAATATTATTAACATTGCACCGCTGACGGCAGCCGTGTTGTGGTATTTGAAGTTTCTTTATATATATATATATATATATATATAAAAAATTTATATATTTTTTTTAGTTTTAAAAGGCCAGACACCTTTTTAAAATTGGACTTTATTACATGTCCTCATTTAAACGGCAGCTTTCTGTAGAACTTTGAAACTTAGCAACTGCAAAATGTGGATGTTTTATCGAACTTTACCATTTTGGGGAAAAGTTTTCTCTAAATTGTAATGTTTCTTTTTTATTTTAGGCACGGTTTTAAATGAGTGCTGTCAAAGTTAATGTGTTGACGCACGTGATTAATTTTAAGTGTTAATCGCGTCAATTATTTTTAACATTAATTGCAGTTGCATTTTTTTTTTACTTTCGGTTTGGCAACGCACAATGAAGAGAATCAAGAGAGCCAGGCATTCATCTCCAGATGCGCAAATTAAGATCAGCAACTCACAGTGATTGAGTTCAGGTGTTGTCACTTAGGCACAAAGTGTGTAAGCTTTAGATTCATAGGCATTAGATAAACAGACAACAATGTCTTTACTTACACTTATTTTTAAAAGCATTACATTAAAAAGCTTTATGTAGACATATGTTTCATGTTAGAGTGATAAGTATTTTTTAAGTTACAGTTCGTTTTCAGCTGACAAAGAGAAGGCAAAACACGTTTTAGTTTAATTATTATTATTATTTATACAAAAAACAAAATGTCCGTTTTTTTAAGAGTGTAGCCTAAAAATTTGTACTTCAAGCTGTCAATTTATAGATAAAACTTATATGTTAAATAAGAAAAACAAAGAAAATACATTGCAAATTGAACTAAAATTATACTAAATAATTTTACTGTGTTTAAACAAGTGTTTATCTTCTGTCATTTAATGATTAAGTGATTAATTGCAATTAAGTTGATCAGGGAAGTGCGATAAACTTGTTTAAAAAATTAATTGTTTGACAGCCTTACTTTAAACAGTATGGCGCTGGAAAAACTTGGACATGGACTTTGAAAGTGCTTGAATAGTGCGTGATCTTTCAGAAAGTGTATAAACTCTGGTTTGCGTAAACGCCCCAATAACGATGAATGTCACACTCACGATCTTCCCCAGAATAACCCGTCACCACTCTGGGTTCCGGTGCCCATCCCTGCTGGTTGTGGGCTTGGATCTTGACTTCATAGGGGACGAATGTTGGGGTGTCTTCCACCACAAACGAGTGTCTTTTCACCATCTGTTCTTTCCAACTGTCCTCGACGCCCAGAAGCCGGTAGCTCAGTTTGTATTCCAAACCTGGTCCGTTGTGTTCCACGGGCAACAGCGGCTGGTGGGTAAACGGGAAAACTGGGTCAGCGCCCTCCAAATTTTGATGAACATTTGGAACATTGGGCATTTGGCTAGGATGGAACAGTATATTAAATATTTGTGGATGGGTTTGGAGAGCTTGGCAAGGGCAAACTCAGTTTTGGAGATTCTCTTTTCACACATGTGCAAAGATGCCAAAGGATTTAAGACTCATAAATGTAGAGTATATTGCCTCATGAATTGAGTTGATTCATTTGACTTTCAGCTATAGCTACTCTGAAAAAAGCGTCTCAGTGGATCCACGTAAAACATTTGCGTCAACTTGTTACACCTAATCACTTTACTTTGGATCAAAGCGCCTTACAAATGCTCAGAACTTGAGCTTAATAAATAATGAAACAATGAAATCTCAATAATGAAATGTGATACTTTTTCATAATGTTTTCTCTTCGGATTTTTTAAAGTTTAAAAGAGTTAAAAAAATTTGCGTACAGCACATGCAAGCTTCTTATTGGCTCATTGAACAATTTTAATTGGTCAATCCAAGAAACAAAGTCTTCTCTTCTTTAGAGTAACGACACGCCTTTGGCACTTTTTCAGTGTATAGGCCTATATTTTTAACCAAGTAGAGCTTTTTTACAGAACTTGGGAACGTGTTTGCCGATCCATTTCTCTTGTATGAATGTGACGAATCAGCATTCCCGTACCTCCCAGCTGATGTCCATCTGATGTGGCCGGTGACCCTCAATCATAATGTTTTCCGGGTTCCTGTCGGGAGCTGTGCAAAAACGAATATCACACGTCTGAATCAACATCACCGTTCAATCACCAAATGCCATGTCAACACGCCATTGAACGCATTTACGTCTACGCCTGATTTTGGATTCATTCAAAGCCACTTGAGTTTCAAGGAGAGACAAGGACTTCTACAAGCAGGAGGTCTACATGATAATGATCAAAGGTGTTGCATCACCCTACCGCATGGAGGTGTCTTATATCTGTCAGAGGGCATGCTGGGAAGGCTCATTCCGAGAGCGTTGACAGCAATGACTCGGAACTGGTAGTTGACGTTGCCGTATAGAGTCAGCGGGGCAGAGAACTGGCTGCTAGCGACTCGCAAAAGCTCCTTCCATCTCCCCGGATCCCAGTGGTTCTCTTCATACTGGATGATGAACTCTAGTGATAGGGCATAGACGTCATTGAGTATGCAGTGTGTGTGTGTGTGTGTGTGTGTGTGGGGTGGGGGGGGGTTCAAAGTGCGAATCAGAAACATCGGTGAAACATCAGTTAAAAAAAATTGCTGCCGATTTAGTACACGCAATATATTTATATGGATACTCTAGTACAGTTAGAAATAATACTTTTTTTTAATCTATTAGTCAAGTAAAACAATATTAAAGCCATATGTCTAGGTTTGTTAAAAGAAGTCTTTTTAAGAGAAGTATTTAGCCAGAAGGTATGTTTCTGTCAGGGTAATGGTCCTGTTCGGCCACTAGATGTCACCATTTTCCCATTTTGGTTTATCGTTGATTGTTTTCAGCTGTGTCTTGTTTCCTGTGCGCTATATAAGCCCATGTTCTTTGCTCAGATCTATAGCTTAACTAGGGAAGGGCTATACCACAATTCTAAAATCGATACAGTACCGAGTAACTACAGGTCCAGTATCCACGATACCGATGTCGATACTTTTAATTTCTAATTTAAAAATGTTTTTTTTTCCACACTGTTTTTTAATATCTTTATAGGAACCACAACGTAGATAATGCCCATGAACAGAAATACTTGCTTTATGCCCAATAATAACATCATAATTAAAGAATTAAATACAAATATGAAAGAAAAAAAACATTTTTAATTACAAATTAAATTCAAATGTAAAAAAATGTCTTAAATTGAAAGATTGTAGTGCTCAAAAGCCCGCACTACAATCGTAGTAAAATATAACAAAACTGTAAATACTTAGCAGTAAGACATAATTTAGCGCCTAGATGACCAGTTATTTTTGATATTTGTTTTCAGGAAAAGCAGCATGTTCTCATTTTTAGGTTTAAGCCCATTTCACTTATATGTTTTTCCTTTCTCGGGTCATGCGCATGCAAATTCAAGTTCAAATTTACTTAATTTCATTCAAAAACTACATCATGAACTGTATCACCCACCTCCGGTAGCGAAAACATACAGAGATAAAATGAATAGAAGAAAAAATATACAGTCCTCTTTTGTCACAAAGTTCTATTAAATGGACATAACACTGCAAAAACATACACCTCACAATTTAATGTACGCGCCTCTTGGAGACCCCGCCCCCTCCACTCTGAAGAATAATACTGACTCAGCGAGCTCATCTGATTGGCTGCCTTGTCATTTTTACACATCCAAAACTCTCAGAAGTGAAAACGTTTTGTTTTATTAGAGTTGGTATACTTACCAGTGTTTGCCGTAACAGGTTACAAAGTTACTGTAATTAGATTACTTTTTTTACTGAAAGAGTAAAGTAACGAATTACTGTTCATTTTTGGGTAATTTAATTGAAGTTACTTACAATGTACCTGCGCTACAATGTAAAAAATTTTTTTTTTTTTTTGCAATTAAAAATATTTAAACTTGCTGAGTATCATTATTACATTTTTTCAATTAATCTTCTTTTTGTAATTTTTTTTGTTTTCCGCTTTAAAATCGCTTTATAGCTGGTTATACATATTTTGTTTTCCCTGTAGTTTTGTTTCTTACCTAAAAGGTTACATTTACTACGGATACCTTGTGTTTTATAATTAATGTTTATATTAATGTTTATTAATGTTTTATATTAATGTTTTATAGAATACAATAAAGTTGATTCAGAAAGATAAAAGGCTCAAATATTTAATGTTTTACTGGTATGCTTTCAAAAACGATTTATTCTTTAAAGGTTTATAGGAATTTTAAAAAGTAATTGGCTAAGTTACTTATTCATTAATTAGGTTACTTTTCACACTAATTAGAAAAGTAATTTAATTACTAATTTGTAAAGTAATTAGTTACTTTTTTGAAGTAACTTACCTTAACAACACTGGTATCGACCAGCGTCTATCCAAAAGTATTCGATATTCCCATCCTTAATTCTAATTGTGCCTTGATCTCTTTGCGGAATTGTATGATGTGTATGTTACTCTTAGGATTTTGGCTTGTCATTTTTCGGACTTTGTAGATTTTTGCCACTCTTCTTCACAATCTGACTTCTGTCAGTGTTTTTTGTACTTTATAAAAAGTCTGCAGATTATTTTTTTCTTTCTGTTTCTGATTTTTGGACTCTGCTATCGGGCTTTTGGATCATTACAGCGAAAAAAAAAGGTTTTTCCTTCAGATTGATTTTGGCCGTTTTCTCCTGGGCTTGGTTTTGAATTTTTTTGGCCTTACTTGTTGACTGGAAAGTCAGAACGTCAAGACAGTAAGAAGGTGCATATGCCTATCAATGGGATTTTTAAATTGTGCCTGAAAACTTAAGGGGGGTGCTTATATTTGTGGGGTTTTATATTAGCGTAAATGCTATTATAAAAAAAAATGATCTTTTTTTCACTGACTGTCATGTTGTTCTGTCTAGTAAGTTTTTTATATATTTATTTTAGACAAATTACTTCACTTGTTCGTTTGTTTGTAAGTTGCTTTGGATAATGCATGCTTTAACTTTTTACTTGCATATCTTTTATCTTCGATTTTTTATTTATTCTACCTATCGTTTTTGCATTTTCCATGTATTTTGTATCCTTCTCTTGTTTAATTTTTATCTTGTAAATTTTATTCATTTATATTTTATCTTTATTTATATTGTATTGTATTTTATTGCTTTTTATCTCATATCTTTTTATTGTATTTCTATTGCTCTTGCAAACATTTCACTGCACGTTGTTGCTAAATAATGCGTAAGTACCAAAAAAAATGTTAATTTGAATAAAAGCATCTGCCAAATGACTGTAAATTAAAGTAAAATCTATGTCAAATCTCCATTTTTACCTGTAATGGGGCTGTTGTGGTCAATCGCAGGAAGCCAGTGGAGCTTCACACTGCGTTCTCTAAAGTCCGAGAGGTTCAGTTGTACCGGTGGTTCAGGAACGTCTACGGCACGGTGAAGAAAAGACAATTAAAAAAAAAAAAGCATTCTAGTTTAAATCTTTATTTGACAGTTCTATACGACACAACCAACGCTGAATATTAATATAGGTTCTAAAGCAACTCAAAAACCTTGTCTAAAATTGCACTTTACACAATGGAATCAAGACGTCAATTGTGTAGAGTAAAATCAAGAATCAAGACGGAATAATCCTCTACAGTTGGTATTGGAGATTGTACCTAACACAGTGACGTAAGCAGACGCCGTTTGTTGGTCCAGTGAAGTTCGCACAACGCACGTGTAATTCCCCTGCACGTCGTGACTCGCATTGACAATCCGGAGAGTTCCATCGTCGATCTGATATCTGTAAAGGACCAAAAAAATTCAAATTCAAATTCACATTTTTTTTGTCACATCCCCAATTAATTTTCAACAACGTGCAGGGAAACGTGCAATCGTCCAGCATGTTAATATGGGGGGGGGGGGGGGTGACGGAACAACATTTTTTAAAAGGGGATAAAAAATAAAACGCAAAAGCAATAAAATACAATAAAAATAGAGAGATAAAATATGAATTAAATTCAAGTGATAAAAAATACAGGGACAGAAAATAAGAGATAAAATATGAATAAAAATTACAAAAGAAAAAAAAACAAAAGCAGAAAAAGTGACTCAATTGATAAGTATTTAAAGTGATGAAAAAATTAAAGTTGACTACTGGATTTTTCAGACAAGAATGCACTTGTAGAAGCTTCTAAATTATGCAATCAGACAAAAATGTCAAGCATACATTTCTAAGATACGAACAAAAATGCTTTAGATTTTTTTTATATTTCACTTTTTCGTTTGAGACTTTTGTTTTTTTCTCGCTTCAGATTTTTCTTCGTTTTTTTTTTTTTTTTTGCTTTAATTTCTGGCCCAAGTTTCACATGGGGACCTTACTCTGATTGGCTGGTGAGAATGTGATTGACAGTTGCTGGAACAGGAAGTGTGGGAGGAGTTCAGCGAATATACACTGTGACATTCACTGCTTTTTTTTTTTATATCAGTACACAAACTGTGATTTAAGTGTTATTTTTTTACAATTTTGCTAAATTATTGTGGTGGTAGATACTTCAAAATAATAGTACACACTGTTGATTCTTCACATCAAAAATAAAAAGTATTGTTTATTATTATTATTATTATTATTAATATTATTTATGAAAATAATGATGAAAGGTTCCATTTGTTTTAAAAAACTCTTATTTAGAGTTTTATTTAGTGCGCATGTTTATGTGCGCACTAAATAACGAGTTCAGACTCACTAAACTCCCCCACTTGCAGTCAATCACATTCTCACCAGCCAATCAGAGTAAGGGCCCTTACTCCGCCCCCACGTGAGCCAGAAATCCAAACAAAAAAAACAAACAGAACGAAAAATCCGAAGTGAAAAAATATTGTTTCTAATGAAAACGTGAAGATTGCAAGCAAAAAATTAAAAAGCAAACGTATTTGCAAGCGAAAAATAAAAAAAACAAAGGTAAATGTGAAGCATTTGGTTAATTTCTTAGAAATTTACAGTAGATAATTTTGCCACGATTCCATACAAAAAATTGATTATGCTCTTTATAATCTAGATTAAAAACAAGTATCTTACAAGTGTAAAGAAAATAGACATTCATTAATGATATAGTATAGTCCAAAAAAAAAATGGTAGTTTGATGGAAGATTAAAGCAAATACAGGCTGTTGTAAAACCAGCAGTGCGATAAAACACCAGATCATTTCCACGTTCGGATTCATGAATTCCACGCAAGGTTTAATTACTTCTCCGAGTAAAGGCCAGTAGGATTGACGTGCAACAGGGAATAGACTGGGTTTGTGCTAATGAAGACATCACACTCAGAGGCGCTCTTATTACTGGATTTTTATTTACGTACTGGATCTTCACTTCATTGCTTACAGTCGCTTATTTGAATATTTAATAGGCATTAGACGAATAATTAATGCATGTCACTCTTAGAAGTGCAACACATCTGTGCTAAAAATAATTGTTTGTAACAAATTCTGTACTGTAATCCTACTATAATATTTTTTGTATTACTTTATTTTCCTAATACCGCGTATAAAACATTTCATGTAAAAAAAAAAGGATCTATTAGCAGCTGTAGTTTCCAACCTCATACTGTAAAAATACGAGTCATTATTGTTTTTCTGTTTTGTCTTTTTTTTTGTGTTTAAAGCATAATACTGTTTAATGTGTATCGCAAATACGATTATGGAAATTGTACGTATATTTTCTGTTGTAAAACATCCATTTACACTTGCAGAGATGTTTTATAGTGGGAACCACTGATATTATAATAATTATTAAACAGTAATATTATTTACAGTACATCTAAATGATACATACATACTTTACCGATTACTGTAACACTACACCACAAAGCTAATACCCTTAACTTTTATTTGATATTGAATCATATTGTATTTTCTATTTAGCAATAATATGGTAATTCACAAAAACATCCATGTATTTTACAATAATTTGATAATTTCCAGTAACATCCATGTGTCATCACCGTAAATAATTCCAGACAATCGATGTAGATAAATTCAAAAAATTAATTTTATTTTTGGTATAGTGTGTATTCTGGGTTTATCTTTCTTTTTAATTTATTAACCTTTTATAACCTTATTGGTAATTTATTCATTGCATTTGTGATCAGTCATTCTTACAAATTATTGTGTGATAACAATTACAAACCATTATTTCTAAAAATGTCTATGTTCATTTATTTGTAGCACACACACACACACACACACACACACACACACACACACACACACACACAGATTTAAGATTTAATGGAGGGCCAGAATGTCCAAACCGAAGGTCAACAAACAAGTCCAGACTCAAGGCTGAAAAACATATTTTCGGTATTATGGTATTTCGGTATAATTAGACTCGATAGAGAAACAGATTGATGTGATTGGACAGACT
>MU204372.1:1432188-1442537 GCA_017309775.1 Paedocypris sp. Pulau Singkep | reverse complement strand
TGGACTGCGATCTGTAGTTAAGTTCGGCTACTGGAGAAAAGTTAGCTGCTGCTGGGGAGTGAAGTACACACAAAAACCAAAATTTGAAATAATGTAAACTTGTATTTGTTTCAAGTCAAGAATATTGGAGCAAAAATAAAATAAATAACTAAATAAATAGGAAAATCGCTTTAAACTCGCTTTCTGTCGGCGGAACTTACGTAAGATCACGTGACTTATTATGAGTGACGTGGATGGAAGGAGAGCGCGCTGATTATGGGTAATGTATTTTAATTTTGTTGTTATTTAAAACTACATATTCTATATTATATTATACTTTCAAATTAGTTATTCAACTAAATCACCTGATGTTAAAAATCATCTGGGCTACAAATGTAACTGTCATGCATTTATAAAGCACTGCCCCTGGTCCTGAAATGGCCAGGTGTCTCACACAGCTCATTATAGCTAACAAAAATTCGTTTAAACACATAAAATGACAAGGCGGGCCACATCTTGAGTTGGACACATGTGCTTTACTCTGTTACTCGACACCTGTGGTGAGAAGCAACAAGTAACTGCAACTAATTACTTTTTTAGGAACATTCCCAACACACCACGCCGCGATTTTAAACGAGCAGTTTGAATACAAAGTGATTTTTTTTGTAAGCCCTTAACTTTTCATACTATGCCAGGCCCGCGGACACATTCCATCAAAGCATCGAACGCACACGCTCAGAATCACAACGCTCGTTACTCACCAGTGAAGGACGGCGAGCGGAGAAGCGAACACGCTGCACTCCATAATCAGGCTCTTTCCTAACATGGTGGCGTACTCCAGATAATTCCGCGTCAGAATCAAAGGCGGGTGATCTGAGGGAGAGCAGACCATTAGTCCCACCGACGGGAAAATCAAACAAGTGCGTGTACAGATCACTGGGAAATGTGCGTTTGAAATCACAGCTAAACTGTAAATAAATGCTATTAGCATATATACGACGAACGAGAGAGCGACTGAACGGAATAAAAGAGGAAAGTTTGAACACCCACTCTCGTGCGCAAGCTTTGCGTTGTTGTTCTTCTACGTCCATTACAGACAAACATCTGCTTGCCACTTTAAAGTTTGTCGACTTTACAAAAGTAATGTGTAATGATAGTATATTAGTTTTTGCTGTAACGCAGTACTGATTGCATTTTCAGGGATTGCATTTTCATTGCTCGCTACATGCTAACGCTACCTCAAAATTTTCAGCCTCAAAAAATTCAAAATGTAAATGGACAAATGTCTAAGGAATCTGATTAGTGCCAAAAACATCAATCGTTAATTTCTTCTAACTATTTTTTTTTTAACTTGCGTTTGTTTTTTTAGGTTTTGCTCGTCTGAAAACTTTTTTTTTTTAATTCGGATTTTTCATTTTTTCATTTGGATTTCTGGCCCAAGTTTCACCCTTACTCTGATTGGCTGGTGAGAATGTGATTGACAGCTTCAATGTCATTGACTGAAAGAGGGGGAGGAGTTTAAAAATAACACCTAAATCACCGTTTGATCACACGGTGTACCTTCCTCGAACTCCTCTCACACTTTCTGGTCAAGCAGCTGTCAAACCACGTGAAATCCAAACAGAAAGAAAAAAATCAATTGCATCATCAATTGCATCGATTGCAAGCGAAAAATAAAAAGATTGCAAGCGTAAAAAAACTAGCGTAAATGTGAAGCATTTTCGTTTGTTTCTTAGAAATTTACGAAAGCACATTCTTGGTCTAATGCGCATCATTTCATTTTCGTAAAAGACAAAGTTATTCACAGATATTGCCAGGAAATCGCTTTATGTAACAATATGTTACGTAAATATGTTACGTTATAAACATGTTATAAACTATTTTGTTATCTTGGATAGGGCACATTAGGCTACATGACGTAATAAAATAAAATACGTACAAGTAAAAGGTACATTTTGTTATTCTGGTGAAAGTAACTTAAAAGTAATACAGAAGTAGTGTAACATATTACACTTCCGAGACAGTAATACTGTAACGGATTACTTTTTACAAACAGTAGATTGTATGGAAGGAAAGACAGACAGCTGGATGAATATTTTAATGAAAAATATTTGTTAATTATGGTTGACTACATTTCATTTTTTCAGTGTAAAGCACTCAGTTTAGATTAAAAAAGTTACTCAGAATTGAGCCATTCATTTTTCAGCATTACTATTAAAAGTATTACTGATGTCACCAACACTTCAGGGTCAGATTCTTGTTAATATCTCTTTTGAATTGTATTCTTAGAGGAAATGACATGTTTGTGTATAATGAAGAATTCAACCTTCAATTTTAAGCACTTTGCCATAGAACAAATTGCAACAAATGCTATTGTGTTGCAACAAGTGTTGCATTGAATTGTTTAAAACACTCAAGAAACAAAAAAGAAAAAATAATGCTTTACATCATATTAGACCAGCAAAGCACTTTTTTGACTCTGCGAATTGACCACAAATGTGTAATATGTTTGTGTGATTAGATCATTTTTGTTTTTCTAAAGATGTTATTTTATTTTTTATTGCTTTTGAATGGTCAATTTGCAAGTATATCTGTAGTTGCGCACTGAGGCTTGTCCTTTTTATAGAAATTATTTCTGAATTAGAGTCAACATTATACAGTATATTGGACTTCTTACATAGACTTTATTTGCTGTTTGGTTGCATTTTCCCAGATTTTAATTACCGTATTTTTCGCCGTATAAGACGCACTTTTTCTTCCCCAAAACTGAGGGTGAAAAGTTGGTGCGTCTAATACGGCAAATGCAGATCCGCAGAGCACGGTCACCGCCATATTAGTATGCAATACCGCGGTATACATACATTATATCGCTTTCTTTCTCGCTCAGAATCTTGTGAAACAATGAAACCATGATTTACAAAAGAAAACAGACTTAGATCAAAATAAAACAAGCAGATTTTCTCGCGCGCGTCTTTAAAACCAAAACAGCCGCTCTTCTCTTAAAGGCACAGCGCAGAAACGGAGCGGCAGGCGTATGCGCGTGAAGTACAAACTGTGTTCGATTAGTAATGTCTGTGCCGTCATTGGTAGTTGTAAGTTACAACTTGTAACGAAACTAATGTGTAATACTGTATTAAGGTGTTTATATACTTATATAAAAATTGAATTAATGAATTATCACTATTTTTCTTATATGGCGAAAAATATGGTAATAGTCAAAAGTCTAAAAAGTTAATAGTTGACTTTATTCTTCATCCGACATTACATCTCAGCGTTGGGTGTCTTAGGGAACTCACTCATGACCAGGACGTTGGTGTTGGAGAACAGGGTCCCGTGTCGGTTGGAGGCTTCGCACTGGTAAACCGCCGTGTCTCGGCTCTCGGCCCTTGGAATGATTATTCTGTCTGCAAGAACTTTGTGATTGGTCGAATCTGCGGGGATAAAAGCCGTCAACGTTTGTGAGATGAAACAAGGTTGTCATGGCGACTTTATTAGATGAATCCTGTTTTAAAAGGAACTGCGTGTGCAATTTGCATTACAAACTTTTCTACAATTCGGTGTATGAGACAAAAATCCAAAAAGTCGAAACTAATGGGGAATAAAATTCACCACAATCATAAACGGCAAATTCAAAAAGTATTATTGATTTAAAAATGATTTTGTTGGTGGATATAGATGAAAGACTTTACATCTACTTAAAGTTATAATACACTTGAAAATAACACGATCACTAGACAAAATAATGATTAAAATGAAAGTATAAAAGTGGAGAAGATAGATAGATAGATAGATAGATAGATAGATAGATAGATAGATAGATAGATAGATAGATAGATAGATAGATAGATAGATAGATAGATAGATAAATAGATACATAGATAGATAGATAGATAGATAGATAGATAGATAGATAGATAGATAGATAGATAGATAGATAGAAAGAAGGATGAACGAATGAATGGATGGATAGATAGATAGATAGATAGATAGATAGATAGATAGATAGATAGATAGATAGATAGATAGACAGACAGATAGATGTATAGAGACAGATCGATCCATCCATTCATTCTTCTATCTATCTATCTATCTATCTATCTATCTATCTATCTATCTATCTATCTATCTATCTATCTATCTATCTATCTATCTATCTATATATCTAGATCTTTGATGAACCACTGAGAACTATTCATGACCAGTTTGCCATTATAATAGTAAAAATGATAAAGAAGATGAAGAATAATCTGTGCATAAAAATATGTTATTTTGTATATATGGAATTCATATTTATGGCTTATTTTTTTTTTAAGAACACGCCATTTTTTTCCTTTTCCATTCACGCTCAGGAACCCTGATCAGAGTGACACACGCAGGTTTAACGTACCGTCAAGCGTCTGGCCGTTTCTCTTCCACGTGAGTGTTGGTTGTGGCTTTCCAGTAGTGGAACACTTGATGTGGATGTCAGATCCAATCTCCACTAACTGGTTCTTTATTGGCTCCTGCAGCCATCTGGGAGGTTCTGAGCGGCACAACAAACAGATCAGGATTAAAACGGATCCTAATCCGCTGTGGATCAGATCAACACTGCCCCCCGGTGGACGCAAGTGACGCAACTTTGTTTTGTTCGTTTTCTAGGTCATTGGAGATTCTTTTGAGTTTCCACAACACACCGAAGGAAACAACTATTTATGTTAATCAAAGCCTAAAATCTTTTACGACACTCTTACATAGTTTATATTGAAGATACGAGTAGAGTCGAAATTAGGGGGGAAAACGATTTTTAGACAAAATGATGATTTAAAGGAAAGTATAAAAGTGGAGAAGATAGATAGATAGATAGATGGATGGATGGATGGATGGATAAGTTAGTGGGCGGGTGGGCGGGTGGATGGAATATAGATGGATGGATGGATGGATAAGTTAGTGGGCGGGTGGGTGGATGGATGGAATATAGATGGATGGATGGATGGATGGATAAGTTAGTGGGCGGGTGGGTGAATGGATGGAATATAGATAGATAGATAGATAGATAGATAGATAGATAGATAGATAGATAGATAGATAGATAGATAGATAGATAGATAGAGACTGGGGGAAGGATAAATGGGTGGATGGATGGATGGATGGATGGATAGTTAGTCAGATAGATAGAGACAAAAAGATAGATAGATAGATAGATAGATAGATAGATAGATAGATAGATGGATGGATGGATGGATGGATGGATGGATGGATGGATGGATGGATAGTGTTTAGACAGAAGGTTTAGACTGTGTTTAGACTGATAGATACAGACAGAAGGATAGATACAGACAGAAGGATAGATAGCTAGATAGATAGCTAGATAGATAGATAGATAGATTTTAACAACACAACTAAAAATTATCGTACACGCAACTAAATGAAGCGTAGATCACGGTGATGTACCTTCCACGACAACATCGAAGTGATGGACCGCTCGACCCTCATCATTCTCGGCCGTGCAGACGTATTTTCCCTCGTCCTGCTCTTTGACGTCACCAACGATCAGAAGTTTGCCAAAGTTCCTGGTCTCCGCTCGACTCGGCAGGTCGTCGGCCATCTTGGTCCAGTTGACTTTGGGTGTTGGCCTGAGTGTAAATTCTGGTCAACTGTGGTGGAAAAGCTTCTCCTGCGTGTGTGGAGGCCTGAGGAACTCACAGTCCTTCTGCGATACACTCCAGCTCCAGATCGTCTCCTTTTTTAAGCCACGTGGTCATGTTAGCGGAGGGAACCACAATGCTCGGCTTCCGTGTCGGAGCTGGAGGACACAAACCAGTCTTGGCGTCAGTCCGTGTGGTTTCCAAGTTAGTAGGAATAATTAGGCTTCGGGTTAAGAGAACTTTCCTGATATGATCCAGTTGAAAATATAACTTTCAATATTAAAGGAAAGCCATTAATGTTTCAAAGAATCTGGGGCACGTTTATTGTATTTATGAACAAATTAGAGGATACTGTGACTAGAAATGATGATGTGATGCTATAATTTGTCATAACTTAAATTCCTGATAGATGGATAGATAGATAGATGTTCCAGTTGAAAAAATAACTTTCAAAAATTCAAAAGGAAATCAACCTTTTGTCTTTCAATCTTCCAATCTTTTGTCTTTTATCAGCTCAAGGACCTGAAAAGATTGTTAACCTGTAGTTTGACTGTACATTGTCATATTTTTGATGCAAAATAAAAAATATATTGCTAAAAAAAAAAAGAATAATTAGACTTCTGCGATTGTGCGCATTTTCACTGTGGTGCTGCTTTATTTAGTCGGGTGCTAATATGAGCGGCGATAAAGGACTGAGAAGATAAAGCGTGATGAGATCTCACGTCTGACTCACCACTCACGACGCCTCCACCAGCCTGACTCAGAGTAACTGGGACACAGAGTAAAACACTTTTAGCTCAGAATATGCAACGAGACATACAGATACTGTAGATAGATAGATAGATAGATAGATAGATAGATAGATAGATAGATAGATAGATAGATAGATAGATAGATAGATAGATAGATAGATAGATAGATAGATAGACAGATAGATAGACAGATAGAGGAAGAATGATGGATGGATGGATGGATGGATGGATAGATAAATTGTAAGTCGCTTTGGATAAAAACGTCTGCCAAATGACTGTAAAGTAAAGTAGATAGATAAAGAGAGACTGATGGAAGAATGGATAGATAGATAGATAGATAGATAGATAGATAGACAGACAGATAGATAGATAGATAGATAGATAGATAGATAGATAGATAGATAGATAGATAGATAGATAGATAGATAGATAGATAGATAGATAGATAGATAGATAGATAGATAGATAGATAGATAGATAGATAGATAGATAGATAGATAGATAGAGGAAGAATGATGGATGGATGGATAGATAGATAAAGAGAGACAGATGGAAGAATAGACAGAAAGAGTGACAAACAGACAGAGAGAAACAGATAGATAGATAGATAGATAGATAGATAGATAGATAGATAGATAGATAGATAGATAGATCACATGGCGTTGCCTCCTCTTCTGTCTCCAGTCTTACCTGCTCGGACCCTGAGGGACATTCCGGGCTTCTGCACGATGGTGCGAATCCTGGTGAAGGAGACAAAGCAGCAGTAGTCGTCGTGACTGTCGTTCGCCACAGCATTGGAGAAGTACAGGTTGCCATTGACTCCCATGGACACTCTCTCGTTCTGCTCGATGTGCTGAAGCTCTGCGGATGAAGAGCAGAGGACGGTGAGGTCATCACGAGCTGCGGGATCAACCCAAACCACCCGAAAACACGTCTTTACTAACATGTCGTGAAGACCTGCTTCTTCTACTCAAGGATTTGAGTAGAATATCATTTTCACCCATGAATTCATTTTCACGCATGAGAAACATTGCATGCTATTCATTTACCGCATTTTTCGCCATATAAGACGCACCCAATATTAAAGGAGGAAAATCTAGAATAAAAAGATTCTGAACCAAATACTGTAGTAAAATATTTTATATCAACTGTATAAAAGTTAACAGCAGTTTAAGAACAATTGTATGCCAAACATGTAACATGAACAGTGAGTAAAGTCAGTAAACAGTGAGAGTAGGTGTGGGCGGTATAGCGGTATTAACGTGAATATACCAGTATTGAGATGTGCCACGATATGGATTTTGCAATAAAGTGGATACCGTGATAATTCATGAATTAGATTTTTATATAAGTATATAAACACCTTAATACAGTATTACACATTAGTTTTGTTACAAGTTGTAACTTACAACTACCAATGACGGCACAGACATTACTAATCGAACACAGAAAGCAGTGTAACAGACTGAATTAATAGATCACACCTGTGACGCGCATACGCCTGACGCTCCGTTTTCTGCGCTGTGCCTTTAAGAGAAGAGCGGCTGTTTTAGTTTTAAAGACGCGCGCGAGAAAATCTGCTTGTTTTATTTTAATCAAAGTCTGTTTTCGTTTGTAAATCATGGTTTCATTGTTTCACAAGATTCTGTGCGAGAAAGAAAGCGAGACAACGTATGTAATACCGCAGTATTGCATACTAAGATGACGGTGACCGCGCTCTGCAGATCTCTGCATTCACCGTAACAAGTATAACTTTTCACCCTCAGTTTTGGGTCTTTACTGAGGGTAACTTTTATTACTTTCTTCAGTAACGAGTAATCTAACACAATTACTTTTTCTTTAGTTACAACGCCTGTTATCTAATTGTGGTCACCAAAGTGGTTTTGGTCCAATCAGAGTCTGTTTTGTTTATCCCTCTGGTGGGTGGGCATGTTCGTGGGGCGGGACCTAACTGGTGATTGGTTTGTCTGTGCACATGGTGCGACTGAAAACGTGATAATTATTTTATATTAAATAGTATTGCGTTTAAATAATAGTATAATAAGTATAAAAATATTAAAGTATGGCGTTTGGTCACATACAAGCGCTCGCCCAGCAGGAGTCAGCGATGACCCGAAGGATAGAAAGAGTTTACATTCTTGTTATTGTTATTTAATTTTGGTTCATTGTTAAGTGTTATATTGAGCTCAGAACACGTCTTGTTAAACTGTATATTTTTGTGAATTTTATTAAATCACTTTTGTTAATTTTCTCAAGAAACATCATTTATATTTTGACTTATTTGTTGGCCAGTGGTGGTCTGTGCAATACATATTAAAAGTGTTTGGTTATATATTGTGTTTTATCATTCACTACACTAATAATAATATTTACAATATTATCTTAAATTCGATAGGCGTTATCTTGTCCTACAACAATATTAAAATATTATTATTATTACTATAATTTTTATTACTGCTATTATTATTATTAATATAATAGAACTATTATTATAGTGTAGATTAATGTACAGTGCTGTATAATAACTATTTATTTAAAAAAATATATTTTATTTAGTGTTCATTTAATTCATGAAATAACAATTGCGTATATCCATATAAAATATTTAATATTGACAGCAGCCAAGTTATTTGACAAATATGCAATGGTCACTTTCCCTGGAAATTAGTTACTTTTATAACGATGTAACTCAATTACTAACAGATTTCTTAGACATAGCAACTTTAGTAAACATTTAGAATATATAGGACCTATATTTTCGTTGACTAAATATATACTGTAATTTAGTCGACAAAAATCAGAAGACCATGACTTCAACTAAATAAAAAATCTTTATTAAAATTAACACTGCCTGTGGTCACTTGTGGGGACATTTGGCTCGACCCCACAACTTTCCAGCCTGTTTAAGAGTCAAAGTGGAATTTTAGGATTAGGGTTAGGACATTTTAGAGACAATTTAATGGCTGGGATGAATAAGAAGTATATGTGCTCAAGTGTGTGTGTGTGTGTGTGTGTGTGTGTGTGTGTGTGTGTGTTTTAGCGCACAGGTGTATGTGTGTATGTTCTATTTTTTAATTAAAGGTACCATAAAAACAACATCAAAGACGTTAAAGGGATTCCCTGGAGACATATGTATCCGTGTGATCTAAATCAAATCTGGACCAGATTCGCTTCTGCATTCGCAACGATAATAATAATAATAATAATAATAATAATAATAATAATAATAATAATAATAATAATAATAATAATATAACATTTTGTGGCATATAATATATTAGTTAGCATAGAGGGCTGCCGCTCGGATGTAGTGTTTAACAAAAATCACGAAAATAGTGGGAAATTAGTTTCTCTGACTCGTTTTCTCTGACTTGTCTCGTTTAAAAACATGGTGTTTGACATTGTGTTGTTTTTGCTGTTATTTTAATTGTCCTTTTGCACTGTGTACACCTCTTAGTTGTCAACTACAGTTTATAAATAAAGTTGTGTTTTTGAACAATCTAAAACACATTTCACTACATGTTGTACCACGCATAATTTGTGTGACAAAATTTAAATTAGAATTTAGAATTTGAAGTTGATTGATTGATTAATTGACTGATTTATTGCCTCTGTTGTTGGTTTTACTAGCCTCCCCTGTCTCTCTTTCTTTCTCTCTCTCTCTCTCTCTCATTCTCTCTCTGTCTCTCTCTCTCTCTGTCTTTCTCTCTCTCTCATTCTCTCTCTCTCTCTCTCTCTTTCTTTCTCTCTCTGTCTATCTCTCTTGCTCTATCTCTGTCTATCTCTCTTGCTCTATCTCTGTCTCTCTCTTGCTCTCTCTCTCCCTTTCTGTCTCTCTCTTTCTCTCCCTCTCTGTCTCTCTCTCTTTGTCTCTTTCTCTCAGTCTCTCTCTGTCTATCTCTCTCGCTCTATCTCTGTCACTCTTTCTCTCCCTTTCCCTCTCTCTCTCTCTCTCTCTCTCTCTCTCTCTCTCTCTCTCTCTCTCTCTCTCTTT
>MU204372.1:1420721-1432163 GCA_017309775.1 Paedocypris sp. Pulau Singkep | reverse complement strand
CGACAACTCTACTGGATGACAAAAGGTGAAGCCTTACGTCTCGGAAGTCATTCAAGGTCACAAGATCCTTATTAAACATCAGAAATTCCACAATAAACAATCACGTTCAAGTTTATTTATATAGCGCTTTTCTTTTTAAGCCCAGACCAATGCAAAGTCACTATGGGTGGGACGCCATTGGGTGGGTCACACTCCAGAACCACCGGCTCTCCCTCCGTCACCTCCACTGGTGGTTTCTTCGTCTTGGGAAACTTGGGCACCACTGGGACGAAACACATCCGATTGATGCAGATTGTACTTGCAGGTCAACAACAGAGATGTCAAGTAACGAAGTAATACTACCTTAAACTAAAGTAGAAATTTGGCTTACTTTTACTTTTCTATTTATTTACCTACTTCTGCAGTGACCGTGTGTAAAGCTCAAGTTCAAATTCTGAGCATTTGTAAGAGGCTTTTCACAGTTTTAACTGTCCCGAGATCTCAAAGCTCACGTGAACACTGAAAAACATTTCAGCTAGTGTCTTTGTGAGACTTATACTAGATATAAAGTATATATATAAAGATATATCTTATACTAGATATAAAGGAGATAATGTAACATTGAAGATAGATCAATTTTCAAAGTTCATATTTAGGTCATTATTTCATAAAATGCATTTGAAAATAATCTATTTTGTTACAAGTTTTTACAGATTTATCAACCTCCGAGAAGCCTGTGTGATTTAGTGTCTTGAGGCCGCTCAGATTGCACAGAAGCTTTGTAATAAAATGCATTAATTTTCAAAGTAATTACAACAATTTAATAGAACAATAAAGTTCTATAATGCTATTTTTTTCCTCGCATTACTTTTACTTTTATACTTAAAAGTAGTTTTATCAGTATTAGTAACGCTACTTTAACTTTAGTAGAATTTTGGGCATTTTAATTTACTTTCACAGAAGTACTTTTTAACTCTAATATCTATACTTCTAACGAAGTAACGAAGGTGACTACTTTTGACAGCACTGGTCAACAAAGGGTGTGGCTGAGGTGCCAACACACAGCGATTGGTTGACTTGTTTTGACAGCACATCAAGATGAGGGGAAAAAAAAAGCGTCGTTTGTTATTGTCTCGCGTCACAAAATGTTTCAAATGCTTCAGTATCGGTTCCAGTTTGATTTTGTCACATCGTAATCCACTCTGATGCGAAAGTTGGAAGCGAAAAGCTATTTTCAGGTTGTACTAGTCGGGCGATGTGCAATTCCAGTAATAACTTTGCGAAAAAGTTAAGACATTTTTTTAATCTTGACAGTACACACAGACCTCTCAGCAATGTGCTCAAGGGCGCTCATAGAATATGCAAATTTCCTGTTTTTAATCTGCAGAAATACTAGCTAGTGAACATTCTCCTGTATTTTACTGTAATCAAGATGAGCAGATAAGATCGTCTGGCACTCACTAGGCACGACAAACTCGGCTTCCTCGGAAATGGCAGTGCCGAGCGAGTTGCTGGCGTAACATCGGTATTTTCCCTGTAAGGTTGCTATATTTTTAATGTTGGGTATCACGAAGGTCCCACTGCTCTCTTCGGAGTGGAGTTGGGGGTATTTTCGTGGGTCGAAATCAATCCCATCTTTAGTCCACCGGTACCTGCACCAACACACATGAGAATAGATAAATATGACGCGTTTAAGATTTTTGAGAATTGTGTTCCACCAGGTGTCTAAATCAATTTTGTTTTTAATTATAAAATTACCCTTTGAAAAAAAAAAACCAAATACTATATGCAAATATAAGCACTATGCCAATATGAGGATCCCCCAGATTTAACAGGCCACCATATTTACATCATTAAGAGCAGATATTTCTAATTATTAATGGACAAAATATCTGTGGTCTTCATATTTTAGAACTATTTTAGAACGTTTCGGAAAACCAACGATATATTGCTTTTAGTCGTCATGATCGTTCAAAATCGTGAATCCGCACTGGTCGAACCGCGATATAGCGTTGCATGGACAACTTCGACCATCTAGAAAAGAAAGAAGCGGCGGACAAACTCATTAGAGATGGCACTTACGTTGGCGTGGGGTTGCCGTCGGCTTCACAATCGAACCGGAACTGCTCGTCATACGGCAGAGCGATGATCAAGCCCGAGGTCTGAGCCGTGATGGTCGGCAGCTGCTCCACTGCAGGACACAAGAGACCAAGAAATCAAAAAGAAAGCTGCTTTCTGGAAGAGATCACTGGGTAATAACAAGTCATACTGCAGGATAATGACTACAGCCTCCAGCCAATCACAGGAGAGCAATTTAACTGACCATGAGGGGGGAAGTAAAGGCTGGACACGGGGGGAAGGAAGGCCAACAGGAGCCGGACACTGAGCAGCTTCTTCATTCCACCACTGGAAGTCTGAAGATTGTTCTGGAAAGCCAGCGATGCCTACAGGCGGAATCCTTCGCTCGGTTCCTCGAGTCCAAGATCTGAAAACACGGATGAGCGGAACACCAATTATAAATCCACCGCTTTGTACGTGGAGGAACAAGAGAAGTCGTCCGTTTTTTTGGCAAACAATCTTCATAGAATTATGATTTATCGGTACAATCCGTTGGCTTTTCACGAATCTGTGATTTCCATAAATACGATCCGGCACATTCTTAATTTATCCGCAAATGTATTGCGGAAGTATATTGAAAACATCACATTTGAATTTTCTGATCATATTATCCCTAATTATTATTATTATTATTATTATTATTATTATTATTATTATTATTATTATTATTATTATTATTATTGTTATTATTATATCAATAATATATTATATAATATAGTAATGTTTTATAAAATATATAATAATTATTATTAATATAATAATTAATATTTTTTATTATGTATTGCATTATCATTCTTATTATTATACATGTGTAAATAAATAAATAAATAAATATGTATGGTGCACGTGATATCCAACAAATTTAAAAAAAAATGCAGTTAAAAAAAAAAATTTCCAACACACACCAGCGGCCAATCAGAAAATCCCAAAGGTCAGAGTGCCGCACGTGGTCTTCTTCACGCCTCCGTGAAGGCTGATGATGCGTGAAGGCTGGTTCTGCACCTAATGCTCCAGTCAAGACGCCTCAGGAAATTACCAGCATCAGCATCAGATTAACTCTCCTGGTGCCAGAGGTGATGGATTCAGGACTCCAGGAACAGGCCAAAGCGCTTGATCGACTGTATGAAAACCGTTTTGGCAGCAATTAACGATTCGCAGGCCGTGTGGATTTACAGTGAATTGCCGTAATATTCCCAGATTCCCCAAAGCTTTACATTTATAATCAGGCATTCTTTGGTATCATCGTATCATGGTGATTTTAAAGGGTTACAATCTTGAGTCCAATTTCTTTGGCAAAAGCGTCATGGATGGCACTCTGTAATAAATACACCTCATTCAGAATAGAATAGAATAAAATAGAATAGAATAGAATAGAATAGAATAGAACCGAACCGAACAGAACAGAACAGAACAGAACAGAACAGAACAGAACAGGACCGGACAGAACAGAACAGGACAGAACAGTACAGAACAGAACAGAACAGAATAGAATAAGTTCAAGTTCAAGTTCAAGTTTATTTATATAGCGCTTTGAAAAATGTGCATTGTTCATCTGTGTTCAGAATACGAGATATGAAAAATAGAACAGAATAGAATAGGATAGAATAGGATATAATAAGTTTATAAAAAAAAGAGTCTTTAAAGAAAAAAAATGTCCATTGTTCATCTGTGTTCAAAGTTAGGAAAAAGAGACTCTGTTTAAGTAAAAAAAAATTTGAAAAATGTCCATTGTTCATCTGTAGGCTATTAGGAATAGAACATGGGCTATTAGGAACAGAATAGAACAGAATAGAACAGAATAAAATACAATAGAATATTCTATATATATTCTACTCTAAATCAGATTATATATTCATATATCATATATATATTTCTTTTTCTGTACATTTTTTACGTGAGTATATTTGTATTCTTTATTTTATAATTTGGTATTTTTTTATACATACTGTGTTCTATGTTATGTCATTCATTATTTCTGTGTCTCTATTGTTTGGCATTCTATGCGGGAGCTGTACAAATAACAATAAAAGCTTTGAACTTGAACTTTGAATAGAATAGAATAGAATAGAATAGAACAGAATAGAACAGAATAGAATAGAATAGAATAGAATAGAATAGAATAGAATAGAATAGAATAGAATAGAATGCCTTTATTGTCATTGTATCTGAGGGTTACAATAAAATTAGTATGGCTACTTCTGTTTGGTGCAGAAGAACAGAAAAAAATATACAAGTCAAAGTCAAAGAAACTTTTTTTTGTCTCTGTTGGGCAATTAACGGGACAATACAGAGCAGCAGTGTAACACTAATGTAAATAGAAGGAATATAAAAGTGAAGTGTAAAAATACAGTAAAAATACAGACTGGACTACCAATATAAAGAGCCGCAAATGATTAAAATATGGCAAAAACAAACCGTATTATATAACACGAGAAATTACAAGAACACAAGAAAGCTGCAATTGACCAAAATATTATGTATTTAAAGTAAATCTTTAATTAAAAAAAAATGCTGAACATCTAATGATCAGTGGTGTGAAGTACTTGACTAAATGGACTTTACTTAAACATTTTATTTCTATTTTGTTCTGTCGTTTTGAAACATTGAGGTGTTAAATTTCATTTGTACATCATCAATAACCTCATAAATAAAGGGTTTCTTGCTTTTCACATTTATTGGTGTTTTTTTTAGCCTAAATTCACTATGAGTAAAATATAGTTATTTTACAATGCAATGCTTTATGACTTTTACTCAAGTCTTCTTGGAATTGGTGACTTGTAAAGTGTAATGGCGTCATTTTTTACAGTGAAGCATAATTTGTTTGAACTCAAAAATGGTTTTCAGCTACTCTTTACACCTCTACTAATGATTAATCCTGTGATTAAGATGGTTATTCACTGTTAATTCATGCTTAAGAACGCATGGACAGATCATTACCTGCTACTGTAATTCATGAAGAGAAGCGTGTTAGAAACGTGTTAATAGTTAAGTTATCTGTGTCCTTTTCTAATGTGAAAACATTAGAATGTTTATGGTATATTAAGTATTAATTAATGTTGGAGAAAACCCAAGAAAGAGCCTAATTAAAGATCAAAGCCAATTCATGATGTCGGGATTAATCTTCATTAGAACACATCTATTTGCTAAGACTTTTACACTGTAAACAAAACACAATATAAGTATGAATTAACAACCAGCTTATTTGTGATCTTAATCAGTAGATGTGAACAAATGTGTTACTAAGTATCAGTCATGCCTAATTAAATCGCTGCTGATAATGAATAAAGTAATTATTCATGGTGGTTAATGGTAAATATAGGTGTAGTTATTTTAAATGTGTTTTAAAAATGTGTTAAATTTATGTTGTACCTTAAATTTCAGGAGAATTGTTCTTATTGGTTGCTGCTTGTGCTCGTCAATAGGACCAAAGCCAATCATCTGTCAACCTTAATCTAAAATGAGCCGTTCCCGTAAAATCAGGAATCATATTCAATTCCATAAAGGCTGATATCCGGTGTGTATCAACCTATCACAACGTGACGAAAATAACAACAAACACGTGAACAACAATGATTGGACGAAAGAAAGTGGGTAACATTGTCGCCCTGACACCCAAGGCTCGAGTTAGCATGTGAAGCATGTGATTGGTTCTAGCTCCCCGTGACCCAGAAATGGAGTAAGTGGTCGAGAATAGTGGAAAATTGTGATTTTGATTGGACAATTAATGTATTTACGTGAATATAAGCACCCCTTTTTTCTGTATTTCAATTAATTCTTTATTCAGTGGCGCGTGTGCGTATATATAATATGTTAAACAATGGTGCGTAGACAGACGTGCTACAGTATTAAGCTTTTATTAGCTCAATAACAGAAATAAAGAAACATTAGACACACCGCCACACTAAACATAGACTAAATAACACTGGAAGAAGTAAGATTAAACTAAATACAATACAATACTTTTTATTACAACAAACAGACACAACAAACCACGACCGCTTAGCTTAGCACAATCGGCTACAAACGAGTCCAATGTGTCATCGCAGAAAGAGTCGAAACAGTGGAAAATGAAGAACACGGACAAGTAGTATTAAAAAAAAATCCAAGAAACAGACACAATCAAAAAACGCTGGGTCGTGAAAGAAAGAAAGAAAGAAAGTAAAAGGAAATGGTTTGTTTGTGTGAGAGAGTGATAGAGAGAAGGACAGAGGCAGACTTAAAGAGATAATTTGCGTGTGTGTGTGTGCGTAACAGATAGAAAAAAAGAGAGAGAAAGACGGAGAAAGAAATATAGAGTAAAAAAATAAAGATAGGTAGAATAAAAAAGAAAGAAATGTTTTTAGTGCGATAGAAAGACTTAGAGATAGCAGATTAGATAGCAGATATACAGAGATAGATTATGTGTGAGTTTGTGTGTGTGTGTGTGTGTGTGTGTGTGTGTGGGCGTGTAAGAAATAGATAGAAGGAGAGAAAGAGGGAGAGAGGGAATAAGTAAGAAAATTTGAGTGAAAGAAAGAACGAAAGAAAAAGAAAGAAAGAAAAAGTAAAAAAAGAAAATAATTTTGTTTTAATTAATAATTGTGTGTGTGTGTGTATGTGTGTGTGTGCGTAAGAGGTAGATAAAGAGGGAGAGAGTGAGAGAGAAAGAGACGGAGAGAGAGAAAATTAGAGTAAAAAAGAGAAGAAAGAAAGATAGAATAAAAAAAGAATGAAATGGTTTGATTTTGTGAGATAGAGAGTAAGACTTGGACAGATATACAGAGATAGTTTATGTGTGTGTGTGTGTGTGTGTGTGTAAGAGATAGATAGAGGGAAAGAAAGAGAAAGAAGGAAAGAAAGAAAGAAAGAAAGAAAGAAAGAAAGAAAGAAAGAAAGAAAGAAAGAAAGAAAGAAAGAAAGAAAAAGAAAGAAAGAATAAAAAAGAATTTATTTTTTTTTAAATAAATTATTAGAATTTATTTATTATTTATTTTGTGAGATAGAGAGAAAGAGAGAAAGACATACTTAGGCAGACATACAGAGATAGTTTGCACGTGTGTGTGTGTGTGCGCGCGCGTGCATGTGTGTGTGTGTTACAATAAAATAGTAAACAATGTTGAGCTCATGCTTACGGCTTTTCCAAACTTTAGTTTTGCTTCATGTGTCTTAAAACCCAGTCACCTAATGTGTGATAAAAGACTGTGGAATTATTTATTATATATAAATCTATGGATTTATTAATTATTATGGTGTTTATAGACATTATTGTCTGTTTTGAAACAAGTCAATTGCAATCTTGACCTCTCCGCCTTAAAAAAACCTGTTCTGGTGACCTTTGTTGACCTGGACATATTTCAGCCAATGTCAACCTTACAACCTTACACATACTTTAATCTCTCATTCCCTTTAGCAGAGGTGCAAAGTACTTGAGGTTTTTGTACTTTTGGATTTTAGTAAATTTTGTAAACATGTATACGTATGTATAATACAATTGATTCTAAAAAAAAACAAAGTACGAGGAACGTGTAAAGAAACTGAGGGAAATTCTTCAGAAATTGAAACACTGAGCGAAATTTTTGTACTTGTATTAGTACTTGTACTTTATTGATTGCGTGAATTTAAAAGCTGCTTGTGTTTTTGATACTCAGTACAAGTCCAAAGTTGCCAAAAATACGTACAGTGCAAAAAGTATTTACAAAATATACCAAAACTTCCTAAAGTGTACTCAAGTACTTTACAACTCAGCTCTTTAGTTCCTCAATCTTTTATCTGCAATGACCTTTGTAATTTAACGCACACATGCTTTCCCATCATTTAAATCTCCACCAGCAAATACGTTAGAGCAAATGATATAAGACCAGTGTTAATTTCGTTGGCGAAATATTTTCATCATCGTCTTCATCAGCGACATTTTTTCCCTGACGAAAACGAAATAAGACCTATATAAAATATATAACTATAAAAAACTATATTAAAACTCCCGCTGAGTGACGAAAACTTCAACTAAATATATTGATACTTTCGGTAACCAATAAAAACTAAACTAAAGTGCCTTTCGCAATGACGTCCAATCATAATCCGAGCTTGTGGAGAAAGGCGGGTCTTTCAGCTGGGCAAAAATGTCTACTAGCGGTTTTACATTCAGCGCAACCTTAGAAAAACCAACTGCAGATGAAACTTGTTTTTCTTTCACCATGCAACCATTTGTTACTTATAATTGTGATGCAATTATAATTTATTTTATTTTACTGTATTTAATTTACTCAAGTTCAAGAAAAATAAATGTCTTTCAAAATAAGAAAGATCTTTGTATATATTTTACATGTTCATCGTAAAATACGTATTCAGATTTCTCAGACATAGCAACTTTAGTAAACATTTAGAACATATAGCCACCGATCTTTTCGTTGACTAAATCTATGCTGTAATTTAGTCGACTAAAATGCTGTGGTACTTAAAAAGCTAAACTTTAAGCTAAGAAAAATCTAGGATGACTAGTTTGGGGCTAAAACAAAAATCTAAAAATCTTTGTAAAAATTAACATCGATTAAGAGCAAGTCATCGAAGCGCGTCACACAAAAAAACATCCATCCGTAAATCACACGACAATGTCGGCAGCGAACATCCAGCCTGAAACGACACCTTTCCCATCCGCTTTCACCACACACTTCAAAATCTTAACCAAACAGTCGAGCAAACACAACCAAGAAAGTCCACTTACTAGTGTGTCCGGTACCAAGACCATGCTAGTCACACACTCCTTATAGTCCAAACTCCGAGCACGCTTCTCAGATTCCTACTCACACACACACACACACACACACACACACCTAAACATGCCCCGGCACCCCAGCAAAGCACTAAAGGAGATTCTTTGTGAGGACATATGTCGACAAAGCCTCTCACCGGGACAGGAGGCTCAATCTAAATCTTTCACAATGATTCAAGCAAAGCCTGATCCGCATTCACGGACTGTTCTACAAGGGCCTGGGAAGAACTTCTGCTTTCTACAAATCAAAGTGTCCGAAAGGCCTGAAACTAGAGCGTGGAAGCTTGAAGTTCTGTGGTTTTAAGTGTCATACTTACGCGATAATAAGCAACCCGCAGATTTTTTCAGGCACAAAATATATCTATATATATATATTATTAAAATTAAAGTTTATGGTTCAATTACAATAATATTCTCTTTAAAAATATGTTTTTCTATATTTAACAAACCTAACTCGTGACTCGTATCATTTTGACATTGTTTTACTTGAATAACAGTTAACAAAAAGTCGATTCTAGTGGTCAGGACTTCATTTCCCAAGATCCTTTGCTCTCCAGTCAGACTCTGCACATGCTCAGAGCAATTGTTTCAAGCTCAGGTCTGTTTCTAGCTCTCTGTTTATCTGACGCCGTGTGAAGAGGAAGGATTATTATCCCCTGTGCAGCCACCCAGCGTTTTGATTGTGTCAGTTCCTGGATTTTTTTTTACTTCTTGCACATGTTCTTCATTTTCCACTGTTTCGACTCTTTCTGCAATGACACAACAGCCGGTTGTGCTAAGCTAAGCTAAGCAGTCATGGTTTGTAGTAATATAAATTATTTTACTGTATTTAGTTTAATCTTACTTCTTCCAGTGTTATTAAGTCTTTGTTAAGTGTTGAGGCGTGCCTAATGTTTCTTCATTTCTGTTATTGGGCCAATAAAAGCTTAAGCGTCAAAAATTCGAAAAAGCGTCAATACAGTAGTTACCTTCACCTTTTTTAAAAGCACGTTTGATAACAACAGAATTTGTGACCAACTGGCATGAAGCGAAAATAATCAAAGCAAGTACATATCAAACTTTGTGAGTGTAAAAATTTACAAAGCTGAGCTAAAACACATTTAAAATAAGTATTTAAGGCCAGTCTTAACCAAGCGAGAAAAGGAGAGATTTGAAGACAAAGTCTAGTCCACAGCCAATCCCAGTCCAGCTTAGTAACGAAATATGAACGAAGAACTAAATAAAAAAAAATTGTATTAAACAAAATAATATCTAGAATATAAATGTAGAGTCATAAGATATAACACAAATGCATTGAGGTGCGTAACCAGAAAGATTGTTGACGCAGAGAATCTTTGATGCAAGAATCGTAAATTGTAAACGAGACTTAATGGGTAGCAAATGTGTCAAGGCCTAATAATTAGTAATGAATAATATATTATATTAAATAATAATTCAGCTGCAACTTTTCCTCTCTACTTGACTACATTAGTGATTGAGTATCTGTATCTTTACTCCACTACATCTGAACGGACACTTACTGTTACTCGCTACATTGTGATTGTGTGCGCCATGTCTGCGGTTTTTTCTACCGCGGTTAATTTCTCAGGCGAACAAGGTGATATCGCCATCTGCAGGATGCTGAAGGTACTGGATGATGTTTATCAGCTCAATCACGTCAACGTCATACACGGTTAAAAAAAACGAAAACCACTTTTTTTTGCACATTTGAGTTTGACTGAGGCTGACTTATTGTTTGTTTTCTATCTATTTTGTTCTGCCAATTTGAAACATTAAGGTGTTAAATTTCTATATTATGACTTAAATCATCATAAATAAAGAGTTTCTAGTCTTTCACATATTTGTTTATTGCTGTCTCTTGAGCACAAGTTCAGTACAAGAAAATATTTACGTTAAAATTGGATACTTTACGACTTTTACTTTTTCTTTTTCTTGAAATTGGCGTCTTAAAACTTGTAATTATAAGTTTCACAGTACGGGATCTGCACTTTAACTAGAGTTTCGTTTTCAGGTACTTTCGAATAGAATAGAATAGAATGCCTTTATTGTCGTTGTATCACGCGGTTACAATAAAATTAGTATTGCTAGTCTGTTTGGTGCAAAAAAAAAGTTGTGATAACAGTAAAAAATTCACTCCAAATATCCAAAATAAACAACTTCAATATAATAAATTATGGTCGGAAAAATATAGAAGGCAAGAAACAGTTTACACCTCTGATCAATGAAGCGATGATATAAACAAAAAGACAAAACAGAATCAAAGACAACACCAGGGTTCCTAATCTGATCAGGTTTTGGATCCAAAGCTATTCATTTGAGTTTTGTTCTTATTTAGAAGTAAGAGTGAGTAAAATTAATAAAATTGAAAAGCAAGATGGGTTTGGATGAGCAGTCAAGCAGTAAACTGCTGCGATTAGTGATATTAACCAACAGTGTGTCAACAGTGACAATCCCCCTAATCCGCTCCAGCCTTTTGTCTTAATACCTAATGCTTTTATGCTCGACAGATGCACCTACACTTCACTGAGAAACAACACAGGGTTTCGTCTCAAGCAATTAGAATCATACACACATTTGCTTCGAATAAGTATATAGCG
>MU204372.1:1410214-1420621 GCA_017309775.1 Paedocypris sp. Pulau Singkep | reverse complement strand
AGTAAACTGCTGCGATTAGTGATATTAACCAACAGTGTGTCAACAGTGACAATCCCCCTAATCCGCTCCAGCCTTTTGTCTTAATACCTAATGCTTTTATGCTCGACAGATGCACCTACACTTCACTGAGAAACAACACAGGGTTTCGTCTCAAGCAATTAGAATCATACACACATTTGCTTCGAATAAGTATATAGCGCATTTAAGCGAATATAAGCACCACCCTGGTTTTTCAAGCACAAAATAAAAAATGAAATGAAATGAAAGAGTTTGTTTTTGTTTGTTTCTGGCTACATTGCATCAATTTTCTCTTTAAAATACTCGTTTTTATTTGACTTAACAAACCCAACTTGTGACTCGTATCACTTCAATGTTGTTTTACTTGAAAAAAAAAAAAAACAGATAGACAATAGAAAAAACAAACAATAGAAACAACATGCTTCAGGTCAATCTCTCGATCTCTAAGAATCTGTATCACTACTTCATAAATGTAATCCTTCCTTGTGTGAGGTTTGTAAGACCCAAAACATCTTCATAAATTTGACACAATATTGTTCACCTCCCTTTTCTTCATCAAACAATCTGAGAAAGATCATAAATTGTGAATTATCCTTCAAACAGAGCAGTCACCACTTCACTCACACACTCATTGACTGTTTCAGCATTAGAGAAAGGTGTCTTGTGTTGTCCCAGGACACCTGTGAGACGTTCGTTGCCTGTGTGTGTGTGTGTGTGTGTGTGTGTGTGTGTGTGTGTGCGTGCGTGCGTGTGTGTGGAGGGTAATTTGTTCAAATTGTGTTGGTTAAATTTTGTTCTGATTTTCACACACTGAAAATTATGTAAATACAAGTGGATCACAATCAAATGTAATACAGTATTATGATTTACTTGTTAAGGTCAGACAGACACATAATAATTAAATTATTACGGAAAACATTAATACATACTGTATATACAACATAACAATATATGTGTAAAGTGTACATTAAGTGTAAAGAAAAAAAACTAGTAAATTGCAATTTTACATATTTTTGGTTAATTATATATTAACTAGTGCTGTCAAAGTTAACTAGTTAACGCACGCGATTCATTTTAAGCGCTTAATCGAGTTAACTTTTTTAACGCCATTTTGCAGTTTTTTCACTTTCGGTTTGGTGAAAATGCAATGAATAGACCCAGAGAGCCGTGCTAGTGTCACCCAGGTGTGGCTCATTATGATCAGAAGCTCAGAGTGATTACTTTGCGCCTAAATAGCAGCAGGTGAAAGTGTTTAATGACAGACACTTGCTTGTCTCATCGATCTCCGGGTGTTTTGAATGTTCTTGAATGGACTTGTTAAAACTGAGACTCGACCTTATTTAGACGTTTCAACTGCAAATACGCAACTTGTTCGTCAGATTCAAATCTCTGTTCAACAAGCCGCCACTGTAGATTCATAGGGATTAGATAAAGACAATACTGTATTTACTTAAAGCTTAGAATGTCTGTTTAATATAAGTGAATGTCATTTCTTTCTGTACATTTTAAGACATATGTTTCATGTTAGAGTGATAAGTATTTATTAAGTTATTTTGTTTTCAGCTGACAAAAAGGCAAAACGTGCTTCGAGTTTTAGTTTTATTATTATTATTTATTTATTTTTACATAAAACACAATGTCCTGTGTTTATTGTAACCTACAAAATGGGCACTTCAAACTTTTAATTGATGTATAACACTTGTATATAAGTCCAAAACTGACTTTTTTTGTGTTTTATTTTAAATAAAGAGTGACTCAACCTCGGAGGGTTAAAAAGAAAATTGAACAAAAATTATACTGAAAGATAATTCAGTATTTAAACTAGTGTATAATTAGTGTTGAGTTTACATTAATTTACATATTACACCTTATTATTCATTTTTTTCAAGCTTTTCATTTAATCGCGATTAATTTGGTCAGGGAAGTACGATTTACTAGTTAAAAATTTTGCTTGTAGCTATTTTATGATGTTTCCATGTTTGGATTGTTTTTACTGAGAAAAAAAAATACAAATATTTTAGCCGCCCAATAAAACACGATTTGAGTTCATTTTCACGTTTCGGTGTTCACTTTCCTGAAAACATATTTTACATTGTTTACATTGTGGCTCCGCCCCCGTTGCCACGCCCACCCAAATCACCCTGCAGTATGCGTCCCTTATTTTTGTGTATTAAGAGTGGTAACACTACCCTGTGCTATCGCTTTTCACAGAGCGAGTTAAACACACACACGTGCGCAGCTGAACACACACTTGTGTCAATTGGATGAAGTGAACACAATGGACACAATAGACGAGAAGAGCAATATGTCTGAGATCAGACGGATGGTGGTGCACATAGTAACTACACAGATACTCCAGTTACACAGATTAAAGCTGAGATCACGTCTAATGCCACATCAGTCACACACACTCACACGTTTTTCTGTCTCTCTCTCTCTCTCTCTCTCTCTCTCTCTCTGTCTTTCTGTCTGTTTTTCTCTTAATGTCCGTCTCTCTTTCTCTCTCTCTCTCTCTCTCTCTCTCTCTCTCTCTATGTGTCTCTATTTCTCTCTCTCTCTGTTTTTCTCTCAATGTCTGTCTTTCTATGTGTCTCTTTCTCTATCTCTCTCTCCCACCACTCTCTGTCTATATGTCTGTTTTTCTCTTAATGTCTCTCTCTCTCTCTCTCTCTCTCTCTCTCTCTATCTCTCTCTCCATTTACTCAAGTACTTTACACCGCTGCCAAACCTCATTACACTATCCTTCACCTTCTTCAAGCCAGAAAAAAACCTGCATGTCTGTCCGTAGGTTTTTCTCTCTCTCTGTCTGTCTGTTTTTTTTTTTTGTTGGTGTGTCTATGTTTCTCTTTCAGTCTGTCCGTCTAACTGTCTGTCAGTCAGCTGCCTACCAGTCTGTCTAACGTCTGTAGGTTTTTCTCTCAATCTGTCTGTTTCTCTCTGTGTCTATTTTTCTCTTTGTTTTCTGTCCGTCTGCCTGCCAGTCTAATGTCTGCATGTTTCTCTCTCTCTCTCTCTCTCTCTCTCTCTCTCTCTCTCTCTCTCTCTCTCTCTCTCTCTCTCTCTCTCTCTCTCTCTCTCTCTCTCTCTCTCTCTCTCTCTCTCTCTTTCTCTCTCTCTCTGTCTCGCTTTTCTCTGTCTGTCTGTTTTTGTCTTTGTTTTTCTGTTTAATTTTCTCTCTCTCCCTCTCTCTTTTTCTCTGTCTGTCTCTCTCTCTTTTCTCTTTCTCTCTCTCTCTCTTATTCTATCTCTCTCTTCTCTCTGTCTCTCTCTTTTCTCTCTCTCTCTCTTTTTTTTCTCTCTCTCTCGTTTTCTCTGTCTCTTTGTGCGCTTTGAGACAGTTAAAACTGTGAAAAGCGCCTTACAAATACTCATTATTATTATTAGTTCTCTCTCTCTCGCTCTCTCTCTCTGTCTCTCTGTCTGTCTGTCTGTCTGTCTGTTTTTGTCTTTGTTTTTCTGTTTAATTTTCTCTCTCTCCCTCTCTCTTTTTCTCTGTCTGTCTCTCTCTCTTTTCTCTTTCTCTCTCTCTCTCTTATTCTCTCTCTTTTCTCTCTCTCTCTTCTCTCTGTCTCTCTCTCTCTCTTTTCTCTCTCTCTCCGCATGCAAATTTTATTAAGCAAACCTCACCACGCTCTCCTCCGTCTGAAGGAACGTGCTCCTCACACCAGCTGCCGTTCACCTTCTTCAAGCTCTAATCACTTTACGCATCATCACATTTCAAAGCAAAGTCTTTACGCCACTCGGAAGGAAGCGAGGCTTTGTGAAAGAACAATTCAAATGTGTTGTCAACAGTGTTTCTCTCCACATACCGCAAACTAAAAGTGTGTTATTAACGCCGGCGGATCTGGTTTGTTCCTGATTTCAGTCGTACGCAAGAAACGAGAAATATCTGAACATCTGCTACTTACAAGTTGACTCGGATTTTACAATTAAGTTACAACTTCTTTTTTTACGCTGTGTTTTTTTTGCTGATTCTTTTCTCTCGTCTTCCCACTTTTACAATTTACAACTAAAGTTTGACATTTGAGTTCAACTGTCTGCTAATTTTGTACATGTAGATTTTTAAAACAAAGTACTTTTTTAAATATTAATACTGTAACACCTTCATAAAAAAAAAATAAATAAATAAAAAAAAAACAAAGACAAGAGTCTTGTAAAAGAGAACATGTTCTTCTCTTCCAATAGCTTATTCTCTAGTTTAAAGTTGTTGGATCTGAACCATAAGACTGCAAACTTCATACAGAAAAAGTATAAATGCATTCCAGGATGACCAGGAACGATGTCTGATGTTTTACGCTGTTTTTTTTTCTTTTTTCGCTGATTCTTTTCTCTCGTCTTCCCATTGTACAAAAAAGTTTGACATTTGAGTTCAACTGTCTCCTGGTTTTGTACATGTAGATTTTTACAACAAGTTTTTTTTTATATTAATAACACCTTCATTAAAAAAAATGTAAAAAGAGTCCTGATTACAGCAATAAATGTAAAAATACAATAATGTCTCTCGTCTTCCCATTTGTACAATTTACAGCTAAAGTCTGACATTTCAGTTCAACTGTGTCCTGAAAACATTTATATTTTTATATCAAGCTTTATTAAAAAAATGTAAAAAAGAGTCCTGATTACAGCAATAAATGTAAAATTACAAAATGTTGCAAAACTTTACAATAATGAAAAATGACATTATTTTACAAGAGTCTCTGTAAAAGAGACTAAAGTTTGACATTTGTGTTCAACCGTCTCCTAGTTTTGTACACGCTTTTTATATTAATAACCCCTTCATAAAAGAAATCAACTATCACTACATCAATATGCTCAACTGGTTTTCTTAAAGGTCACGATGTGACTTAAATATTGTGAAGAAACGCAGATGCTGTCTTGCGTACGTTTTCTTCGCCAATTCACCTGAAGTAAAACGATCTGGTAAAAGAAAAGGTTTTTTTCCCTCTATCCAGTAGCTTATTCTCTCCCCTCTCTATGTGAATATGTGGTTTAAGGTCATTGAATCTGAATCCTTAGGACTGCTAAAAAAATGAAAAAGCAAAGTAAAAGTGCATTCCAGGATGACCAGAACCGATGTCTGATGTTTGCTTGCGTGTGACGACATGCTCACGCTACCCAACATTTCTGAGATTCTTTCTCTTCGACCACACTTTAATCCACATTGCTACAATTTGTGTAATCCGAAAGCTAAAAAAAAGTGAAGGATTTTCTCACCTCTCGGTTTTCTCCTCACGGTCACTCCATTATCCTCCTGACCGACCCGAACACTCCATTTGGTGACAGATGTGTGCGGAGCAGAAACCAGTAATACCTGAAGGGAGGCGACTGAAGTCTATGCAAACACACCGGCATGTTAATGTCAAGCCTGCGACTCCCATCCCACTTCTGAGGCATTATTGTCAACAACATGCCAAAGATTTCTGCTCGCCTCGTAAAGTCATTACGTACGAAAAGGCCTGAGGAAGCGCAACCGATACGGACGTGACTCTTTAGCCACAATTTTGCTTTTCTATATTGAAGAAGAAGAAGAAGAAGGTAGAAGAAGAAGATGAAGAATAAGAAGAAGAAGAAGAAGAGAAATGTAGAAGAAGAAGATAGAAGAAGAAGAAGAAGAAGAAGAAGAAGAAGAAGAAGAAGAAGAAGAAGAGAAAGGTAGAAGAAGAAGAAGACGAAGAAGAGAAAGGTAGAAGAAGAAGAAGACGAAGAAGAGAAAGGTAGAAGAAGATAGAAAAAAAAGAAGAAGAAGAGAAATGTAGAAGAAGAAGATAGAAGAAGAAGAAGAAGAAGAAGAAGAAGAAGAAGAAGAAGAAGAAGAAGAAGAAAAAGCAGAAGAGAAAGGTAGAAGAAGAAGAAGACAAAGAAGAGAAAGGTAGAAGAAGAAGATAGAAAAAGAAGAAGAAGAAGATAGAAGAAGAAGAAGAGAAAGGTAGAAGAAGAAGATAGAAAAAAAAGAAGAAGAAGAAGAAGAAGAAGAAGAAGAGAAAGGTAGAAGAAGGAGATAGAAGAAGAAGAGAAAGGTAGAAGAAGATAGAAGAAGAAGAAGAAGAAGAAGAAGAAGAAGAAGAAGAGAAAGGTAGAAGAAGAAGAAGAAGAAGAAGAAGAAGAAGAAGAAGAAGAAGAAGAAGAGAAATTGACATTTTGCAGCAGCCAAAGTGGTAAACGATAAATGAAGATACAGTAAAAAATACAAAAAAATATTGCACAATGTGGACATACGAATGAATTAAAATACGAATGAAAATAAATTGTTGCTGTTTACTCTTGCTTCTTCACATATTTGTTGAAACATTTGTGGTGCTTTTGCCCTCTTTTCATACTAGAAATGTTCTCTATATTCTATTTGATTCAATGTGTATAACATCTTACATTTTTATTTTGTGTGTTCCTTTTGTCGCACCAAACGGAGCAGAATTCCTAATTTTATTGCAACCATGTGATGCAATGACAATAAAAACATTCTATTCTATTCTATTCTATACTATACTATTCTATTCTATTGTATTCTGTTCTATTCTATTCTATTCGTTTCTATTCATTTCTACTCTAGAACTAGAACGCTCTCGAGTCCCTTACTCGCACAGCGCGTGTTTGATTTAAATTCATGATAATTCTGAATAATACCCAATGTTGACTCATAGGCCTTTTCTTCATTTTTCATAAGCTACGGCATAAAATATTAAAACACGCATGAACCATTTCAGACATTAAAATTAAGCGTGTTTCTCATTTCAATACGCATGTCCTGGTTTGAACTTTCATGTAAATGGACTTGAAACATGAATGTTTGTGTATTTCAACACACGCGCACACACACACACACACACACACACACACACACGCACACACACACACTCAGACACACATTTATTCATAAAACCATGAGCACAGTCAAGCAAATTCAAATATTGAGAAAAATTGCAAGTCTATCTCATTTACGATTAACAATAAAATAACACAAATATAGACTTTCACCGACTGTGAAAATGTAAACGAAACCAAAATTCTATTTGCATTTGGAGCTACTTTCAGTGGTACACACATCATTTACAACATTTACACTCATCATTTACATCATTTACAACATTTACAACTACAAATCTTACATATGCACCAGGAATTACCATATTTACCCAAATAAAAGCTTTAAAATTACCCCCCCCACCTCCATTTATCAGGCGCAAATCAAAAAAATTCCGATTAAAATTATTCTAGCAATGCTTCTTTTGTTTCAAAATCAAAATTACAAACATTAAATACAATTTTTAAATCTAGACTTTGGGTTTCCAAATTTCCAGTAGTGGCTGCATGAATCCACTTACTATGTCCATATATGGCTTAAATACAATTGTTTCTATTTCTTACAGTGTTATTTAGCCACTGCTAAATTTCTAAATTAGACTACTATTTCCGTTTATTTTCGAACGAAATGTGAAAAATTGGACGATCTTTTTCTTCACAAAGCATTTACGTGCATGTTCGAAATATACGCATATAAGCACCCACCAAGTGTTTCAACTTCAAAAATTGGAAAAAAGGGGGTGCTTAAATTTGCGTAAATATCTCGAAATCTTTCCTTATATAGTATATTCACAACGTCAATTTAAACTAACAGATAGGGAACAGACAGATTTGGTGACCTACTGCTTCTTTTATGACTTATAAAACAAGTCCATTTTTAGATTTAGACCCTTTTTGAGCTAAAATAACGATTTTGTCATACTGGGTCAACGTAATAATTGTTGTATCTTTTTTTTTTGATCTCTTTGCTATTTGCATTTTTGCCAACGCTGTTGTAAAATTTTTTTTAACATTTTTAAAAATTGTCTTTATTCATTTGTGTTCAAAACGTATTACTTACAAAAAAATTTCCTAGTGGGATTATTAAGTCCATCTTTTCTTTTAGTCCATTTTATTTTATTTTATTTTATTTTATTTTATTTTATTTTATTTTATTTTAATGTGTTGAGTAAAATCCAGATTGTGAGGCAAATGAGTTGAAAAGACACAGTGTTATAACTCCCTCACTATTGTTACGCACTCTAATACGTTTATTATTCCGTTTTTTTTTTCTCGTATCAATCAAACATATCAAACCTTTTTTTTCCTATCAGTTTGCAGTTAATGTGATGGTACAAATGCAGAGAGAAAGAGATTCACAAACAGGTAGAGCAGAAGGAGAGAAAGTGTGTGTGTGTGTGTGTGTGTGTGTGTGTGTGTGTGTGTGTGTGTGTGTGTGAGGTGGGATGGAATTTTTACTGCCTCGGAGCAACGCAGTGAAAGTTTGTAAGTATCTGGGACAGACAGGAAGAGAGTGTCACAACCTCCCGTTCACTTCCTGTCTGAACCTCATTAAGACGCAGGAGAGACGTGCAAATTAATAAATTACGATTTGGCAATGTTTTCATCCAACCTTAAAATGAGCTTAAACAGACCCTAGTTTGGACATTTAATTTTTTTCTTAAAATTGAAAAAAAAAATAATAATTTGAATGACAGACAAACACAACAACAATTTAGTAAGGCCATCACAGATCTTATAAACACACAATTTTACTTGCGTTTTTTTTTATCTAAACTGTGTAAAAAGTCTAAAAAAAAAAACTTGTTCAGTAACAAAACAATTGAGATAAATGTGTTGACACTCCAGTGTGTGTTGGGGATTTCTTTATATTTACAGTATTTGTGTCATCAATGACAAACTACAAATACATTTATAGTAAATAAATCCACATTTAAGTGAAACATTGGCAAATATATTTAATTATATTTTCAAAATGCATATTTCCAATATATGGGACTCTTTTAAATGTGTTTTTAACAAATACATTATATATTGTTAAAAACAACTTTATACAAAGCCTACTTAGGACAGAAAGATTGAAATATATGAACAATAACTAACTACTTGTTCCATATAATCAAGTTAACGATTTATATTTTTAACAAATTAACTGCACTTCCCGGACCAAATTGTGATTAATCGCAATTAAATGCCCATTGATAAATGACTATATTGAGTTTGTATTATTGGATAAGGAGGTGTAATTAGTAAATTAATGTAAATTCAACACTAAATAAACTCCTTTAAATACTGCGATATAATATAGTATAATTTTTGTTCAATTTGCTATATATATTTTTTTGTTTTATTTAACTCTTCGAGGTCAAGTCGCAGTTTATTCAAGCTGACAAAAAAATATTTTTCAGTTACAAAAACTGGACGTTGTGTTTGTAAAAAAAAAAAAAATAAAATAAACAAATAATAATAATAATAATATAACAACATTACAGGATTAATTGTCAATACAATACAACAATATCATGTAAAAGTACAACAATATAATCTCTCTTTCTCTATCTCTCTCAGTTACGTGTATGATTTGAGATATTTAGAATATTTATTTAAGTGTTAATCCTAATATTTAAAATTATATTTGCTCTTATTTTTGCATGAAAAAAAATGGCCGAAATGATTTAAAAAAAAAAAAAAAGTAATGCAGATACTGAAACTAGATCTGATAGTGAATGATCAGACGTGACTCATCAGAAACGTTCCTTCTGCGTTCACAGGGCACATACGGTAATTATTGTACGTATACGTAGCCTGGCATCATTACGATTGGACGGAAGGTCAGATTGGTGAGATGCTTCCGAAAGGGATGAGTGAATTCTTTCAGTCTTTTGTTTCTCCGATCGGATGAGTGACACCATCTGATAATAAAGGCATTGGAAGGAACTCGAACAATAACGACCTACGGTTTAGATGTCTTGAAAAGTTCAGCGCTGCCCCAACTTGCTGAGAATTGTTGTCTAAAACGTTCACTATTTTAACATGTTGTGACCAGTTTTGGGAATGTTCCTTTAAAAAAGTAATTACAGTTACTAGTTGACAAATAGTAACAGAGTTTGTAATTGAGTTACATTGTTAAAGAAGTAACTAATTACCAGGGAAGGTAACTACTTTTTGCAACATTTTTTTTGGTCAAATAACTTATAATAACTGCTGTCAATATTAAATTTTGTTAAAAATTGTTAAATGAATGAAATGGACACTAAACAAAATAAATTATTATTATTAATATAAAGCACTGTACATTAATCAACACTATTTTAATATTGTTGTGGGACAAAATGTGAGAGACCTATCAAATAAAAAAAATATTGTAATAATATATATAATATATATAAAATTATATATATATATATATATATATATATATATATATATATTAGGGATGGGCAAAGATCAAAAGTCTTGATCTAGATTAATCTCACTGTTCTCTAAGAATCAATCTGCATTAATCTATACTTAATTTTTATTTGTTTTCTTTTTCTTTTTTTTTTTATTGGAATAAATGACGAACAAAATCTCGTATTTTTTGCACACTGA
>MU204372.1:1382587-1410114 GCA_017309775.1 Paedocypris sp. Pulau Singkep | reverse complement strand
GGGTGGTAAATGATGGACACCAATCACCAGTGATGTCCCGCCCCCCGGACACACCCACTAGAGAAAAAGGGCCAACACAGAAACTATTTCATGTTCAATGCTCAAGTTCAAGTTTATTTAAATAGCGCTTTTCTTAGTTCCAGACCAATGCAAAGTTGCTATGCGAATTAGGGAAAAAATAGTCTTTAAAGAAGAAAAATGTCCATTATTTATCTGTGTTCAAAAATTAGGGAAAAAAAGTCAAAAAAAGAAAAATGTCAATTGTCCATCGTTGTCCAGACTATGGGCTATGTGTTCACCTTATGTTAGTTTTGTTACAGTCAGCACTTAAGTTGTCAGTTTGTTATAGTTTTTCTAATTGTGTGGGCAAATACATACACGCAGTCTAAATCATTATATTAAAACAAGTTTTAAACTGAGCAAACTCACCACTGCCAATTCTTAGATAAAAGAGAAGGCGTGGCCCTTAAAACAGCCTTTTATAGGTTTGGGCTGGTTCCATTTCGGGGTAGTGGGTGATGGTGGTTTCATTTTCTTGTTTTTTTTTTATTTTTTTTATGATATATGTTTTGGTTTTGCCTAATTCCCACTGATTTCAGATTTGTTAATATTCGGGTTTATTTTGCCTTTCGGTTATGTTAATGTAAATGATTTAAGATTTACTTTTATTTTCTTGTTTTCTTGTTGTTTTTATAAATTGGGTTATAAAAAACAGAGGTTATTTCTAAAGTCTTTTTTTGTGTGAATAATACATTTTGTACAATATTCAACTTCAACAGTTTTTACACTATTTTACAAGGCAGATTACATGTGTGCCGTTGTTTAATTTGTTATTTTGTAAAAACTATACATATTTACATTATTTAAGAAAACAACTTTTTTTAATTGGCTGAAATAATTTTCTGAACCGCATTCAATTTCTGGGTCCCCGGGAGCTGGAACCAATCACAGCCGCTCTGAGTCTACATGAATTGGTGGTCAACCAATCACAGAGCAGGACACACACATCTCAAACGGTTCTTTCTCACTGTGAGGTAACAGATTAATGTTAATGGCAATGAAATATAAATTAGAAATGAAAAATACAAATGTATCACGTAAATTCAAAATCAAAACCATGTAGCCACCAACTGTAGTAACCCCGACCAATCACGGTGTGTTGTGGGGGAGTGACCGGGATCAACCTTCCCCGTAATCAGTGAGCAATTCGCAGAGCTAAAAATAGATTGTATTGTTGTACGGTAAATAAAGTGACTATAGCGAGTTTCTTTGCAGCTTGTTACGTGTGACGTATGCATTGTAATGATTAAAAAAAAATCAAGTTACAAAAGATCGTTTTAATAATAATAATAATTAAATAGTAAAATAATAAATATCTTCTTTTTAATAATAAATAATAAAAATAATGAGGTCATTATGAATTATGTAATATTTGGGCTTTTTTAAACTATTGAGATTATAACATACAGCTTTAATGATTCAAGCTACAACAGGTTCTCCCAAACCTCTGGTACAGTAGATACACAAACGGGAAATTTCCCACTAATACATGTCAATACAAATATGTGTGTCATCGGCCAATCGTAACCATTCTCCACCCAAGACTCCACCCAAATATCCACGCCCAATCACAGATCTCCGTTTGTAATCCACACAGAACAGATGTTCTTCATGGACAGGCTCAGGACAGAACCACCCTGTGTTGAGATGTTGTTCCTCTTATGCTCCTCTTCTTCTCCATGTTCCTAAAGCCAAACATTACTCCATGCTTCCGTTGTCAATCAAACACACAACTTCTCAAGCTCTTCGTCCAGCGTTACTGGAAAGCTAGAAGACTTTGGCATCAAACATGTCCATTCAAAAAACTCCAGAAGCTCTTCGGCTTCGGTGTGAAGAGATACTGGTCTTCTCAAACGAATGAGGTTGGAACGTCGTCATTCTTTTCGCTTCAGCACAAAGCCTCCTTTGAAAACTTCATAGCTCTTCATGGCCTAAAACAATGGGAAAATAGGTTTCGGACTCAAACTCAGAAGATAATTCTCCACCTTTGTCTCAAACTCTACCCTACATTGTGCGCAACTGGGTGTGTGTCGGCGCGTGCGTGCCACTTCGCCAGGCAGTGAGTAATCACAAATCCCTCAAGGCTGGAAAGCACTGTTAGCATTTCTACGACAAGTACCAGCCTGTGGAAGAAAACACCCAACCCGGCAGCCCTTTTCCCCAAAACCATCCACTCTTGAGGACACTTAATCTTCAAGAGGCAAACAATCTCACAAACACAACGATTGCGCAATCCCACCCGACTGCAGCACTCCATTCCTCTACAGAACATCATGTTTCGTTCATCAGAACAATACGATAATTATTGAACTAACTCCGCAGCAGTTTATAGGTGCGTGGTGAAGATCTGCAATCATCTAATGAGCTTTTCATTTCGAACAGCTAGTCTTCAGTGTAAATCCACCTTGAGGCCTTCTAATTCTACATCTCTTTTGTTGGTACAATCTACCAACTGATGACTAGATTTCCTGGACTTAAGAGTCAAAGAGATGTCAAAGAGACATGAATGTCGAGGCATCAAAATGTTTTGATCTCCAGGACCAAAATGGCAATTATTGCAACCAACATGGCGGTTGTGGTCAATGGTGGGAGTTGGACCTGATACCCAAAGGTTGGAGGTGAAAGCTGGTCCGGTGGGTTTCACAACTGTTCTTGGGCAAGACTCATGCCCCTCAAAACCCCAGCTTTAGGCTGCCCACTGCTCCGGGTTTGTGTTGTGTTTCATTTCCCTGTGTGTTTTACTCTGTGATGGCCACTGGTCCAGGGTGTGTCCTGACCACACAACTGTTGGGTGAAAACACCAGTTGGATTGTACAGAGACCCAGAGTCTGTTTGCTCATTATCATAATCGTATTCTCTTTTTCCCCCAAATTTCTGAACTCACATAAAGAATGGACATTTTGCTTTTTAAAGACTTTTTCACATAGCGTCTTTGCGTTGGTCTCGCACTAAGAAAAGCGCTATATACCTGGAACAACCTCCCACCTGACTCCGGACAAATTACTCCGGACAAAAACATCACTGCCCACCTTCAGGAACAAGCTAAAAACTCATGTGTTTTCAATTGCATATCCATCATAATTTTACTATTTGTAGTTCTGTTATTTGTATGTTTGACCCAGCCCTGTTCAGTGACCTTGGGTGTTAGAGAGGTGCTATAAAAATGCAATGTATAAATAAATAAATATACAGTAAATAAACTCAAACTTGAACTTTTGTTTTGGCGGGGACACGTCTTCCTCATCGAACACGGCTTGTGCCTTAAATTGCTAAATATAGAGACCCGGGCTATACCGTCCAGATCACAAAAAGATATTTCGCTAAGTCCACACCCTCTTTTAAATACACTCTTTCAAGAGGCATTTTGCTTTCCTAATTTATATAATGCCTGAACTTCATTCCATCTCCCCTCATCGTGCGCTTTGAGACAGTTCAAACTGTGAAAAGCGCCTTACAAAAGCTCAGAACTTGAACTTGTATTCAGCTTGATTCAAGATTCAAATCTATAATCTACACCCATTTGTCACACTCGCATTATTGACTTGTTATAAACCGTGCCACCTCAAGCACAACCCTTACTTAGACCTGTAAAAGCCTCTCACGGCATCTGTAAAGCTTTCTTTTCTACAAGGCCTTTAGTCGCTTCGGTTGGGCTCTTGGCAAGACAACCCTTCGAATGCTCATTCTTTCTTCCGAACCCAAGTGTGACTGTCAAATTATCACCGCAGCATCCTCAATGGAATTAGCACAAGATGGAGCCAAACACAGAGCTGGGAGGGATACGTCTCTGGGACGAACCCAACATGTATTTGTTTCCCACTGAGCAGAAGCCACTGGAGAAACAAAGGTGTTACGCGGAGATTAGAGTCGCCACCCGTCCCTTGAAATACGGAATCGTGCCGTATTTCAGATTGTAATTGCGCATCCTACACTGTAAAAACGAATATTATACTTATAAAAAGTGAGGCAAGTGGCTGCATGGGCATTTTTAAGTTGAATTAGCTTCCAGCCTTTTTCAAGTATTATAAACGCTCTCGCTAATTTTAAAATGGTTCTTGGTAAAAAAAAAAAAAAACAACATTTTCATATATTTTCTCACCAAGAGATTCCACATAAATAGATTATAATTTATATTAAGACATTTAACAGCCTTAAAACAACAGCCTCATGTGACTAGAGATGTAACCAGAGTGAAATCCAACTCAACCTCATTCTGAAGAGCAGTAGACACATTGATGATAAGACGGTCATTTACATTATTTAAACATATATTGTCATCTTTTAACATACATCGCTTCAATGTATCCTTTTTATAACGTAACAGTTAATGTTAAAATGTTCATGCTTTATCTAAAAGTTTAAAAAGTGTTAAAAAGCTTAAGAAAAACATGCAAGCTTCTCATTGGCTCTCCCAAAAAATATTGCTCATCCAATTATTGGGCAAAGTCACCCCAATAAAAATTAAAATAAAATGTCTAACACCCAATTATAAAAATCTGGTTTGATCAACGATTTGCTAAATCGTCCCATGTCAACTCATATTTATAACTTTTCTTTAACACAAAAGTCACATACAAGAAACTACTCAAACAACTAGCATTAATTTAATTCAAAATGTATGGTTACATAAAAAAAACTACATATTTTAGTATGTTGATATGTAGTATGTTAAGAGACAGTTAAAACTGTGAAAAGCGCCGTACAAATACGAAAAAAAATTATAAAATAAACTAAATTGCTGTTATTTAAAGTATATAAAGCCTACTTTGTGGGTGTAGCACTTTTTACAGTGTGAATCAGAACGAGATGGGTTTTGCCCCGTATTTCCACCGTCTCATGTAAATCATCCCTCAGGCTCCTTTTCTACTTTTGATTGGGTGACACTCAACGTCATCACTAGTTTGAACAGTCTTTTATGGAATCAGGTTGGTGCCAAAAAGATGGTACAGAACGTGTGATTATTGTCAACAAATTAATTAATTAATTGCTAAATAATGGTAAAAATGGCTAGTCATTACCAGCAGTTTTCTACTAGTTAATTAAAACACATGTATTTAATATTAATTGAGTAAAACCGTGTCAGCAACTGAAATCACAGTGAAATGAACAGCCAAAACCAAACATTATCTCATTTGGTCTGGTTTTCATACACTATGTCACAAATTATGATTTGTAAAAATTCTGTAAATACAATATAAGTGGATCAGAGTAATGTAATAAATAATTATTGTGTGTCTGGCTGACCTTAACAAGCAAATCATAATACTGTATTACATGAAACAAGTGAAATAAAATAAACTAGTAAATTGCAACTTTTCACATTTTTTGTTAAATTAGAAAAAGGCTATATAGAAACTTTACTAGCTAATGCTTGTAGCTATTTTATGTAGTATGTGCTGTTTCCATGTTTGGATAGCTTTTACTGAGAAAAAAAAAAAATACAAATATTTTAGCCGCCCAATAAAACACAATTTGAGTTCATTTTCACGTTTCGGTGTTCATACTTTCCTGAAAACATATTTAAATGATGTCGTTGTTGCTCCGCCCCGTTACCATGCCCCGCCCCCTTATTTCGGGGTATTAAAAGTGGTAACCCTTAGAGGAGATGTGTAAGCTGGTCTTAAGCCAGTTGTGTGTGTGTGTGTGTGTGTGTGTGTGTTTGTGAGGACTTCAACACAAGAGCAGATCTTTCTTGTCTCACACATTGGGTGGCATCATTATTGAACACAGCTTGTTCTTGTCACAAGTGCCTGCAAAGATGGCCGAGTGTCTGAGATGCTAATTGCATTAGCGATACCAGAAGTCAAGACCCCACATACCTTCTGTTTTCACCGCATGAATGTGACGCTTCTCGGAAATCTTAATGTTCCAGTAAAAGCTCCAAGGTTCAGCAAGGGCATCGCACCTTCTACAGAATAGTATTAAATGCACTGCTATTAAACTAAAACATTGCAGACCTTCATGTTTTTGTGAAATCTATCATGTGATTCAATGGCATTCAAGAAAAATAATTTTTTGGAAAACAGCAAAATTAGTATTTTATAGAGCTGTCAAACGATTAATTTTTAAAAACCAGTTAATCGCACTCCCCCAACCTAATTAATCGTGATCAATTGCAAATAATGATAATAATGTATTACTAATAAGTTTTGTATTATTATTGTTATTATTGTTATTATCATTATTATTATTATTATTATTATTATTATTATTATTATTATCATTATTAATCATTAATAATACGTATTATTATTAATAATACATATGGATCCTTGTAATATTTAAGTGTAAAATATAAATTAATGTAAACTCAACACAAAATAAACAATACCGTTCTTGAGTAAACAAAACAATGGGTAACCGGTCCTAATAAAAAATAATGGAAAAAAGAACAGATAACACTTTAGTAATTTAATAGCAAGTGTGCTAATATAAGTACAGTGCAACTAAAACACAAAGGCACAAAAACACAAAAAAAAGTGGGATTCAGCGATCGCACGGAAATATTTTATGATAGGACCTACTCGGCACCAGACTTACAAAAATTGATATTCGGAAACTTTAAACCAGATAAATGTAATAACTTTGATCAGAATGTCAGAGTATCCAGTCAGGGAACAACTATATCTGGAATCAACTGGCAATTATTTTCATTGTAAACTGTTTAAATATGTCACAACTATTGGAACAAAAGCTAATGAAAGCAGTGTTAGAGTAAGAGGACGCTCAGAATAAAAGAGCTCGGTACTTCTATCTCTTCACACTCCACATCAAAGTACAAAACATGATAATAAACGACGTGTTCTGTGATTCTGCGTTTAGTGGTCAAGTGTTTTATCATGTCAACGGTTTGTACTAAAGTCGCCACCTGTTTCATCGGTCAGTCATATTGCACACTGATATATTCGGTCCCGTCTCTGTTACGTTGCCAGTTGTTTATTAATATTAAACGTTCGTTTTGTCACTTTGGACTCTGAATCTGCATCTCAGCTTCCCAGAATGACTGATCTTCCGAGGAATGTAGGTTTTGTTGGGAAGGTGCTGGAGTTCCGGGGCTCAGTTGCACACAAAAATGGCACAACAATCATTTGCTGGCTCACTCACGGGACTTATGCCGTACATTCTTGGAACATATGCCATATGCAACCAAAATATATGGCACCGCAACAAGTGGGGACCACATGCCAGGGGTTCCTGTCATTGCCAAATTAGTTTAACAACCCTTCTTCCCTCACGCCAAATTCCATTTTAGTTGTGTATCCTAAGGCTTGGCATGTTTTCCACCAATTAGAATGGGATACTGCCACCGCCCCACCCATCATGAAACATCCCTGGGACTGGAATCTTCTCTGAGACCAAACTCCTCCTCTAAGACCTGTGGACCCTCAACTCCTCCTCTAGGACCTGTGGACCCTCAACTCAACTCCTCCTCTAAGACCCGTGGACCCTCAACTTCTCCTCTAAAACCCGTGGACCCTCAACTCCTCCTCTAAGACCTGTGGACCCTCGACTCCTCCCCTAGGACCCGTGGACCCTCAACTCCTCCTCTAAGACCTGTGGACCCTCAACTCCTCCTCTAAGACCTGTGGACCCTCAACTCCTCCTCTAAGACCTGTGGACCCTCGACTCCTCCCCTAGGACCTCTGGACCCTCAACTCCTCCTCTAGGACCTGTGGACCCTCAACTCCTCCTCTAAGACCTGTGGACCCTCAACTCCTCAACTCCAATTCTCCAGCATGGTTTTGAACCATGGGAGGCAACCGGAGAGCAGTAAGAAGCCCACGCAAACACGAGAAGAACATACAAACTCCTACTACCCATGACCAAGTCTCAAACTCTGAGTCTTTGAAATTTGAGTCATAAAACCATCCTTCATGCTGTAAGACAACAGCACAAATTACTATGCTGCTTGTGAAATAAGAGACATATAAAATGTACTGGCCAACCACAAGCTAACAAATCAGTTAGTCAGTTTAAATCTAGATTTAAAACACATCTCTTCAGTGAAGCATGTTTAATACTGTAATAACAACATGTTCAATGACTAATATCAACAAATAGGAAGGCTGCATAAGGTAGAAGCCCGGAAATGAACCTCAGCTGCACCATAGCATCACTACTATTATTGTCTTAGTGCCCTTAAAAGTGCTAATAGCTTTTTAGAGAGTCAGGTTCTCCCTAAGTTTGTTTCCTATCACCCCACCAGAGAGGTTTTGTTATCATAGCCCATAGACTGAACACTGATGAACAATGAACATTTTTCTTTTTTGACAGAATATTTTTCCTAATTTTCGATCACAGATGAACAATGTACATTTTATTCACCGCATAGCGACTTTGTGTTTTTTCTGCGACACAGACTTTTGTGTTGTCGAACTTACTTTTACTCGAACTTGAACAACCAAACATCCACCACAAAACCTAACAATTTGGAATACTGTTATGGAATAAATCATCCACTGACTTTTCTTGGGTGTGTGAGGTTTAAAAGCTGGACTGCCTGTCAGCGTCTGTACAAATATGAGTAACACTGTGTACAACATCAGAAATGGAATCACTTGGACATGTCGGGCGGTGCGACACTGAAAGGTTAGTTAGTTTCGGAAAAAAAAAAAGCTTCCGGCAAGAGGATACACAGCAAAACGCCTCCAGAAAGACCAACAGTGGCCTTCTAACCATCAACAACGGAGAAAAGTCAAAGCAGAAGTCAGCACAACATCCATTTCAGAAGACGTCAAATTACCGTTACACACAAAGACAACTGCCCCTTTCCTCAAAGACACTTGGTAATGATTCGTATTCATCTTCTCCGACGAGTAGGAGCTGTGTATTGTTTGCGGACCACTGTCCTGCAGGGCTGAGCTTCCTAACTGGCCCCAGAGGACTCGGCGCTTTGTCTGCGGATTTCGCAGCAGGACACCGCAATACGTCAAATCAGACCTTTCTGAGGGGAAGGCAGTAAATAAACCTGGGCTCTTTCCAAAGAAGCCGAGTAAAAAATAACAAGTAAGAATTCTTCGCCGAGAACTTTCCGCCGTGGTTCGTTATGTGATGATTTGTGTGATCGTGTCACGTGCTGAGTGTTCAGTTGCGGGAAAAGTCGATACAGAACATCACTACCCTGAAAAAATCTCAGTTTAGTTTTTTGGACTTGTCTTTGGACAATCACTGTAGATGTTTCTTCAGGACACTGGTGCTACCCAGACCACAATACACAATAGTTTAAAGGGAGAGGGGGGTTTCAGATGAATACAGAATAGGGCAAACAAAGGGCCAAGACTTAAAAGTGTAACGACAAAGGCTTACAAATCAAATAGAACTTTGCAGTGTTTGTCGTGCAAAAAAAAAGGGTCAGAAGGACTCGAGCTAAAACAGAGACACTGACCCCCACATGACACCCTGGCTTAAGGCTGCCCACTGCTCCGGGTTTGTGTGTGTCTGCACTGTAAAAAGTGGCATTGGGTGTCGTTGCTTTAAAGAAATTTTGATACTTGATCTAACTCAAACTACACTGTAAAAAGTGACAAAGTAACTAGTGTCTTTACTTTGAATACATTTTTATACCTTATTGAACTCAAAGCGTTTAATTTTCTGTCTAACCATCAGTTCAATGTAAAAATTGTGCTTCATCCAAATTAAAATTAAGTCTTATAGTGTCAAGTAAATACATTTCTTTGAAGTTGGGGTGTTAGTGGGTGTCTGGGGTGAGTGTCGAGACTGTGGGCGAGGTTTCCACTTTTTGGCACAAATGAAAAATAATAGTCACTCACCTTTGGTGAAGGCGAGTGCTTAATTAAGAAAACGCATAATTTGAGATTTCATTAAACTTAAAAACTTAAAAAAAAAAATGTTTTTTACACTGGCTAAGTAGTGGATAGTTAATTCCTTTCAAAGTAAAATTTTAAGTTGAACCAAAGTAAACGGATTAGGTGTAATCTGTCGACTCAATTTTTTTACTTTGATCCAACGAGATACTTTTTACAGTGTAGGGTTCGTTTGGGCAGGTGAGAAAGCGGCAATCGAACTCTGATCCGCACCAAAAGTGGACCCAACAAGCGTATCGAAAAAAAGAAGCTGGTCAGGGTGTGCTTCCAAACCATCTCTGGTACTGTTCGCTTTGGTGTGAAAGCGGTCCGACCTTGACCTGGACCAAATGCAAAAACGAAAATATTAATTATAAAAAATAATCTCCGGTAGATTTCTGTGTCATGTTTTCTCCTGAAGTGAAGTGCAAGCGCCTTCGCCTCGTGCAGCATTAAAACATTTTCACTCTCAAATATAAAAGTGTGTCTTAAGCGATCAATACAAATAGTTAGTTCTATATAGTTTAATATAGGCACAAAGCCAACACAGTCGTCTCTCCAGACTAAAAAAAGGCATCTTGTCTTTTAGCTTAATTCATGGAATTTACCCACCATTCTTATGAATTGAAAAGCAGTTTAGGAAATATTATAAAGACCCGTCTGGCCAATGAGTGACGTGGATGTTGTCACATGACTGAATTTTGGTTCGATTCGGATAAGAGCAAAAAGTGAAAAGAGAAATGCAGATATAATGAAAAACAATGCATACTTCATGTACCATGGTCCAGACAAAATGAACCAACTATAAATGTGAAAGCACCTTTAGACATGGTCTGTATGATTTACTTCAGTTCAAACCGAGCATCAGAATGGGACACACCGCCACACTAAACAGAGACTAAATAACACTGGAAGAAGAAAGATTAAACTAAATACAGTACAATATTTTATATTACACTTACAAATGCTCTGAACTTGAACAGGGACTACAAACTCCGACCACTTAACTTAGCTTAGCGGAACCGGCTACAAAAGAGTTCAATGTGTCATCGCAGAAAGAGTTGAAACAGTCGAAATTAAAGAACACAAGCAAGAAGTTAAAAAAATTCCAAGGAACTGACACAATAAAAACGCTGGGTCTGCTGAACATGGGATAATAATCCTTCCTCTTCACACGGCGTCAGATAAACAGAGAGCTTGAAACAGACCTGAACTTGAAACAATTGCTCTGAGCATGTGCGGAGTCTGACTGGAGAGCAAAGCATCTTGGGAAATGAAGTTCTGACCACTAGAATCGACTTTTTGTTACCTATTTTTCAAGTAAAACAATATAAAAATGAAACAAGTCACAATTAAGGTTTGTTAAATAAAGAAAAACATGTATTTTTAATGGCAAAATAGTAAATAGTGTTCAAGATTTTATTTAGGATATTTGAATCGTAACGGTTTTTGACCTAAAAAACGGCGATGTTAAATAGACATCTTTGGCCTACACAGCCTCAGGGGATTAAATCCGTGCGTACTGAGAAGAGTCTCCACTGCCCATCCACTTTAACAAAATCACCCAAATCCATTCTCGCCACAGCAGGAAGCGCACTAAGGAGTTTATCCCTTAGACAACACAAGAATCCAAAAGCAGGAATCACCTAGGAGAAAATCCGCCGCTAGCAACAGACACACTGGATCGGCAGATACTGTAGTTGCAGATAAATTGGATTACAGCTTCATGTGGTATCTATCTCCATCGTATAAAGCAGCTTCGTGACTCATAATGCAAATTAATCGTGACTGTGCACAGCGTCATCTTTGTCTCGAATTTATGTGTTTTATTTAATTTATTTATTTATGTGCACCGTGTATATTTTGTCAATTGCGTGTTCTTGTGTCTTGTGTTATATTGAAATCGTTTCTTGCTTTCAGTATTTTGGTCCATATTTGTTATTTATATTCGGTTTGTATATTTTACCATCATCTCATCTTTCTTTTTGCACCAAACGGAGTAGCAATACTAATCTTCAAGAGTCAAGTTTATAGTTTGGTCCAAAATCCAAAAATAGTTACCTTTGCTCTTACGTCTTTTTAAAATTCTATTGAATCAGCTTTACAACCAACAGAAGAAACAACAGGAAGAAAAAAAAGCACTGTTCAAAAATGTCTTCTTTTTTTTTGTGACCAAGGCATTTATATTTAAGCCTTCTTAACCACTTTGCAAAATAAGTACATGTTTTAAATGCATCACAAGTTCATTCCATAATTTTACACCAACAACTGAAACACACCTCCTTTTTACATTTGTTCTCACTAAAACATTTAAAAAGAAAGTACAACCCTCTTAGATTATATTGACCAACTCTTAACTGGAAAAAACTCTATATACTTTTTGAAATGTAATTAGTTTCGATTCTGTATATGATCTTTAACAATGTCTTTTGGTTTTAAACAATTGTTAAATCGACAACTGATTTGTTGGTTCCTATTTTCCCACTCAATTCACAATTCTTATAGCTTTTTTTGCAATTTTATTAAAGTCTATACAAGTCTTTCCTGCATTGCCCCAAATCTCAGCACAGTAGTAAAAATGTAGCATAATCAGAGAACAGTAAATCAAATATAACCTTGTATTTATCTGTATATATCTTGTTTTATACAGTACGCCAATAGATTTAGAGACGTTTTGTTTAATGTGAGAAGTGTGTGCTTTCCAAGATCATTTATCAACAAGGATTATCCCTAGAAATTTGGCTTCATAAACACGTTCAGTATTTACTCTGTTCAAAAACAATTTTGCAGTTTTTACGAGAAAAATTGATGCATTTGGTTTTATCTTCATTCAAGAATAATTTGTTGAAGTCAAAATACTTTTTAATCAGTGCAAATTATTTTTCCACTACTTTTAATAATTAATATCATTGTAGCCCTGTGAGACAACGACAATAAAGGCATTCTATTCTATTCTATTCTATTCTATTATTTCTTTATTTATAATCTGATTATAAATCTGATTTATAATCAGATTTTTCCAGATTAAATCACTGCAAATAATTTCCCATGAGCATTGGACCGAGTGATTCCATAAGACGGATGTATCTATGGAGACACGCTCAGTTCCTGGTATCATTGTTGCATCCTAAAGACAATATATTATAGTCTAACTTATAATAATAAGTATTTTTGGAGACAATACACAGCTTGGAACAGCCAATCACGGGGTGAGGAAACACATGTTCTTTCACACTCTCACTCATGGAGGCGTTTTTGAAATTCAAGACTACGCGTCTGCATCTCCCCTATTACAGGTCTATCAGATGTCTTAAGTCATTTATCATATTTTTCGTACTTTAAGACGCATCATCACTAAAATGTCTATGTCTTAATCCATTTACCACGCTCAAGGCCCTGGATAATAATGCGCAACTTAAACACACAAACAAACCAAACGCTTGAGTAGATTAGCGTTCTTGAGTAGATAAAAATGCATTAAAGTGTCTGTGTTTAACAATTTTGTGATGTGCTGCTTCTAATCGGACTTAAACCGAACCTAAACCGAACTGCTTTGTCCGTACTGATGAGTTGGGAGTTGAAGATCAATGAGGAGATTTGTATAAAAACTATGGCAAGCCAAATGAACATTCAATCTGTAGAAAAGCATTGTCTACTCTCTCCGTGTTCACCACATTGTCAGACAGCATGTTTCACATTAGTAATAGTGACTAGTCAAAACTGATAATTGAAAATTAAATGTTAAATAGCTTGCCATGATTAACTCTTCTACTTTGTGTTATTTATTTGCATGAATGAAAATGCTTTTGAAAATGAAACCAGCGGGGAAATTGCATGTCACAACAGCAGACGGAATATAGGGAATATTGTAAAATACATACGTATTTTATGGTAAATACTGTATTAGGGCTATCAAACGATTAATTGTTTTAACTAATTAATCACACTTCCCTGACCAAATTAATCGTGATTAATCACAATTAAACAAGTGAAACTTGTAATATTGACTATTGAAGAGTAATATGTAAATTAATGTAAACTCAACATTAAATAAACACTCGTTTAAATACTGTTTATATACAGTTATATAGTTCAGTATAATTTTTGTTCATTTTACAACATATTTTCTTTTCAATTCAAAGAGTAAACACATCAATTGAAAGTTTGAAGTGCCTATCTTTTTAGGTTATACAAGACATTGTGTTTTATTGTAAACATAATAACAATACTAATAATACTAAAACGTGAAGTGTGTTGTGCCTTCTCTTTGTCAGCTGAAACCAAACTGTAACTTAATAAATATTTATCACTCTAACATGAAACATATGTCTACATAAATATGTTTTTAAATATAAGTGTAAGTAAATACAGTAATGTCTGTTTATCTAATCCGTATGAATCTAAAGCGTCGGCTTTCTGAACAGAGATTTGATCTGACTGGGAAACAAACAAGTTATTTGCAGTTGAAAAGGAACTGCGTCTGTAAAAAGATAAAAGCAGGCCGAGTCTCATTTGGCAGTTTCTGAAGATGAGTTTTAATAAGTCCAGATTGCACAGATCTACACCAGATAAACCGAACAAAGTGAAAAAAAAACTGTGATTAACAGCGTTAAAAATAATTGACGCAAATTAACATTTAAAAACAGCGTTAACGCGTTAACGTTGACAGCCCTAGTATATGAACTCAACCAGTCGTCAAGCTAATGTTAAAAATTATTAAATATCTACTAAATTCTGTCAGACTTTATATCAAACTGAAACGTTTTAACTACATTTATGTCATATTTCACCACTGTATAAAATAGTCAGTAAGCGCAATGGCACCATGAATAAAAAGACTTTGAAAACTTTGAAGATTTTGAAAAGAAAAAAAAATTGGCGCCTCAGTCTGAAAAATACAGCATTTTTCGTCACCTACGCATCTTTTGCCTTCCGCTACGGTTCGCTTTAGCAGTACATTTGCGGCTCCTGATATTCCGGATCTCAGCAGGGTATTTGAATATCTGTGGATTTGCCAATTACTCGTGCCCAGTCAAGTCGGGTCACAATGAAAGAGGTTCGAGCTACTTCTCTGGGAAAAGTGTCAGCAGGCTGAATGTAGAGATGGAGAGAGCGAAGCCCGAGCGACCTCTCCTTTCACTCGCCTGAGAAGAGCCCGAACCTCCACAATGCCCTGAAGGCTCGTTCTCCTGCTCACCCGCTTAACACAGCAAATAAGGTCGAATCAAAGATTGTGGTGTGTTGGGAATGCTGTCAGATGTGTTGGAAATCGGTTTTGAAAAGTGCTGACTGGCAACTTGATGAATCGTGAGACAAGTTAGCGGTTTCTTGATTCAGGTTTACATAGAAGAAATATAAACTGTTGTGTTTTTAATTACTGTAATTATTTTCATACATTACTTCTCTTAATAATGGTGGAATTATTGTATTCTTATTTTTTTTTATTATTATTATTGAACTTACTTGGAATTATTTAATTTAATAAAATGTGAAGAGTGCGTTGGTAACTTTTATTTTGAAAAAGCATTGTGCAATGACAGCAACAGCTCAAATTCAAAATTGAATGTTATTTTTTTTAATTACTGTAATTTTTATTATTGTTTTTATACTTTTTAATTCAACTTCTTTTCATGAAAGTGGAATTGTTTTAATATTGTTTCATTATTATTGAACTTACTTTAATTGATTTAATGTAATAAAATGTGAAGAGTGCATTGGTACCTTTTATTTTGAAAAAGCACTGTAAAATGACAGTAACAGCTCAAATTCAAAACTGAATAAAGAATTCAAACAAAGTAAAAATGAAAATACCTTTTGAAAAAAACTATTGTTTTTTCTATTACTGTCATTATTTTTTATTTCATTTTATTATTTTTTAATTCAATTTCTTTTCATAAGAGTGGAATTATTCTACTATTATTTCATTATTATTGAACTAACTTTATTTGATTTAATAAAATGTGAAGAGTGCATTGGTAACTTTTATTTTGAAAATGCACAGTTTAGTTCAAATTCAAAATTGAACAAAGTAAATTCAAACAAAAAAAAAAATCACTGTTAGTTTAATTACTGTAATTTATTTTATACAGTACTTTGATTCAATTTCTTTTCATAAGAGTGGAATTATTTATCTAAAAATGTATTTATTTAAAAATTACAAACACTAAATACAGAAAAATAAATTGCAATGCAAAAAGTTTTGCAGTACTTAAATATAAAACTTTAAATGATACATTCATTTATGACATGGTGTGTGTGTGTGTCAGTGTGTCCTTCAACATTTAATTCCAAGCTCCTCATTATTTATGCGTCAATGTAAATTACTTCATATAAATGGCATTTTACAGATACAGAACATGGTTTAAGCTACAACTATTAATTGATTTGAAAAAAGCCTTTTATAGTTTAATAATTTAAATTAATTTAAAGTGCCGTACCTGATTTAAGACGCTGAGCTCCAGAAGTCACGGTGATGAACTGACCAACACCAGGAGCAAACACCAGAAACTTTTGCGAGTGAGTCCGGGAAACACCCCCTACACACACACACACACACACACACACACACACACACACACGATCATTAGCGATGCAGTAAACGCTGTTCCGCTGCCAGAGACGCACAGAAGCAATCCATCTCCATCTCTATTAACACCGAGGTTGTGAAACCTTTTTAGTTCAAAGGGGAATCGTTCGTTTAACTTCTCATTAGCCTCACCGCTACGGAAACACGCGTTAAAGATAATTACAATGGCAATTAAGAGTAAACACGTGCGTGAAATGGCGCGCCTGACGAAAAATGTCAGGTTACAAATGGTTTAAGTTGGCGTGTGTGTAGTAGGGCTGGGCGATTAATCGAAAAATATTCAAAAAATAATCGAAATCGACATTCAGAACTTCTAATCGTTAACATTTTTCCAGGTCGATTATTTCGATTATTTTCCCTTGCAATAAATGCACAGGATTTGTCTTGTTATAAATTATATTACCGCAGAATAGCCGCACCTTTATATAAGCCGCATGGTTCAAAACCTATGAAAAAAGTAGCGGCTTATAGTCCAAAAAATACGGTAAATGCAAATTATTTGGACACTTCATAACTTTTACTGAAGCTTTCCTGGGATTGGTAACTTGTAATTGAGTACTTCTTACAATAAGACAGCTGTACATTTACTCAAGTACATTTTCCAGCTACTCTTTACACCTCTGGGTAAGATCTGGTGTAACTGGTGGCACCTCTTCCGAAGCCGTGATGTGTTTGTCCGGCCGTATTAAGACTTTTATACTTGGCGCAGGAAGGTCTTTTCACTAGATGTATTCAGCTGGAAGGTTTCGGCGTTAGCGCTAAGACGTGTAATTTACTCTGCTCACCCGAGGTGAACGTCAACTAGCCGGGGTGAAGAGACCCTCGGCTTTCTTCAGCACCTTCGCTGATTTATGTCTAAAATTGAGTATGAATGTTCTCGAGAGTCAATTAATAGGAGTTAGAGAGAAGCCGTATCGTAGCCTGGCAGGAAGTAATGGCTTTTTAATCTCGTAGCAGAAGGACGGCCCTGCCATGCATGTAATTGCTCCTTCTGCTTGTACTTGTACTACAACACACGCGACGCTTGGACAGTCCAATTCAAGGGAAGACGTCTCTTTGTGATTCGGAATCAGCGATTCCTGTCCTGGCATTAGACGGAGTGTGTTGGGGTAACAAGATGGCGAACCGAAACGAGGAAGACACACTCTACTACATTTTTTGAAGTAAAGGAAAAATGTGCTTAAATTTAAATTTAAATATGCTTAAAAGATGGTGATGAGAAAAGAAGACCTTGTTTCTTGGATTGGCCAATGAGAAGCTTGCATGTGCAATTTTTTAACTCTTTTAAACTTTAAAATAAATAATAAACACGTTTACATGATCTTGTTCAGTTGTAAGAAGGAGCAATTGAAGCGATTTGTCTTAAAAGGAAACAATACATGTTTTAAAAAGGTAATTATGTAAATAACCGTCAATGTGTATCGTTATGCGACTAGAGATTCGGCTGCATTTTTACCTGTTTACAATTCCCATAATGGAATGTGCCGCTGCTGCCTGTCTGCATAAAGGGGCATATTTAGTGTTCATTGAAGTCTTTTTATAAGGCAATTTATTTAAATAAGTTGTTATTACACTTCAGTGGTCAAGACACATGGGTACGGTTTTCTAAATATAATCATTAGTATAGTGAATAACAAAACACAATATATAACCAATAACTTGTAATATTTGTTGCAGAGACTACAACTGGCCAAAAATAAGTCTAAATATAAATTATGTTTCTTATGCTTTAAATGTAACAAAAGTAAAGAGTTTATTACGTGTCGTGCTCTCAAAATAATATTTAACAAAGTATCAAAATTCAACAAAAATTAACACTCAAATCAAAATGAGTGAAATCTCATATTGAAATAAATTAAAATGTAATTTAAAAAAATTTAACTCCACTGCTCATCTCTTCGGCTATTCTCTGACTCCTGCTGGGCGAGCGCTTGTATGTGACCAAACGCAATTCTTCCGTGGTAAATTATAGAAATGTAATCTAAACCAATCATCACCTTTTCAGTCGACCCACGTGCACAGACACACCAATCACCAGTGATGCCCCGCCCCATGAACACACCCACCCACACGACTCTGATTGGACAAAAAAACGCTTCTCTGACCACAATTACAGTAACTCCGCATTTTTATCAGTAACGGTAATGGCGTTATAGCGGCGGAAAAAGTAATTGCGTCAGATTGCTCGTTACTGAAAAAGTAGCGCCGTTTATTTATAACGCCGTTATTCCCATCACTGTTTATGAGCTTATTGTATTTTTCGGCAAATTAATGGCACTTTGCGTATTAGAAGAACATGCGGCCATTTTCACGATATTATACGGCCGTCTTTGAGAGTGCACACAAGGGACACCCAGAAAGCTCATTCACTCACTACTATCGCTCTAAGAATGCCTTTGTATGCTGTCATGGCGACGTGGAATGCTCAGTCGCTAAATCAGCGGCGTAGTAAATGACACCCGGCGTGTATATTTTAGCTCTGCGTTCAAACACGCGGAAGAAAGCCGCGTCAGCTTTGTGGTTTGTCTTCCGCCGCTTCCGCTTTTCCGCTTAGCATTTCCTCAGCTGCCGCGGAGACTCTTTAGCATCTCTTTGGACTGTTGACCTCTGACCTTTCCGCTCCTTCCGTCCGCCACATCTGCTCGAAGACGTTTAAAAGTCAACGCCATCGATTGCGTAAAAAACATACTCATTCTGTACGCGTCGGTGGGATTTGTCCGGTGAGACTTTCCTCTTAACCTTGACTATTTCAACACAAACTAGATTACGGAGGCGACCCGGGTAGATAAGCAACTGAGGATGAGAATAAGCCACTCATCCGTTAATAATCTCTCCACTAAACCGTAAAAATCTCTGACATTAACATCTACCAGACACGTTTATCTAAAGCAGCTTTAATTGCATTCCTGTGTGGTGTGTGTTCTTTTCTTCAAAGTCTCCGCTTTTCCTCAACAGAAACATGCAGGATAATCAGAGTTTTGATATTTGTCCAATGGGGTGAGTGAGTGTGTGTCCCGCTTTGTGATTGGTCAGCCTATGAGGTCTAAGAGGTGTGTCCCGCCTTCAGATCGCAATTGGCTCCAGCTCCCTGTGACACAGAAATGGAACAGCGGTTCATAAAATGAACTGATTGATGGATGAATGTACTTCCTGTTGACTTGATTATGTCTCCGGGAAACAAACCCATGACCTTTGGTGTCGGAAACTCCAACTGGTCATAGCCCATGGTCTGAACAACAATGGGCATTTTTTTCCATATTTAACTGACTCTTTTTTCCCCCAAATTTCCCCAAAAACTGAGTGTGTGTAGTTTTTCATGTCTTAGTATTTAATTTAGTATTTAACATACAGTAATTAATTAGAATATAAATATGTATATATATATATCAGAGTTGTAAAGTACTTAAGTAAACTTTTTTATCTACATTTTGTAAATATTTTTTACTTTACTTTAGTAAAATAATATTTGAAAATACTTTAGTATTTTACCAATAAATAAAATGCTTTGTACTTGGACTGAGTATCAAAAATATAAGCAACATTAAAATCCATGCAGTCCCAATAAATTCACGCAATTAATAAAGTACAAGTACAAATACAAGTACAAATACTATTCTCTAGTGTTCTAATCTCTATTCTCTTAATACTAGTGTTTCAATGTCTCAAGAAGTTTTACAGGCAAAAAAAAACGTAAATGTGAAGCATTTTCTTTCGTTTCTTTGAATTTTACGCTTGATATTTTTGGCACTAATCTGATTCCATTTTTCCACAGGCCGGTACCATACCATGCTGGGAGACCATGGATCTAAACGATTGACCAAAAATTGTCTTAAGCTGGAACTAGTGGAACAGTTTGCCTCCGGTAATGTAGTGCTGCCCCCTAGTGTGGGTGTAGAATAGGAGAACTTGAGCTACTCGTCACACACACTAGAGGCTCTCAGGAGCTGGAAGCTGCTGTTGGAGATAAGACAGCGCCGGTGTTTGGCAGGACTGGAGGACGGGGGGTTTAGATGGTGGATGCAGGGGATTTTGAAACCTCTGGCACCTTGTCTGAGTCACAGCGACGGAGAGTAAAAAAAACATACAGAATTCACGCAAATATAACGCCCCTTTTTTTTGAATTTTGGACGCTCAAAAACTTGGGGGGTGCTTATAATTGCTAGAATATAAAATATTAATTATAATATTTTATAATAGTGCTTATAATTAATAGAATATATAATTATATTCGTAAATATAAGGCAATATATAATATTCAGCAATATATAATGTTAAATAATGATCCGTAGGCAGACGTGCTACAGTATAAGATTTTATCGTCTCAATAACAGAACACTTAACAGAGACTAAATAACACTGGAAGATGTAAGATTAAACTAAATACAGAACAATCATTCATTTGCAACAAACAGAGACTACAAACCATGACAGCTTAGCTTAGCTTAGCTTAGCTAAACAAGTTCATTGTGTCATTGCAAAAAGAGTCGAAACAGTGGAAAAGAAAGAACACGGGCAAAGATTTAAAAAAATCCAAGGAACAGACAGAATCAAAACGCTGGGTCACTGCACAGGGGATAAAACACCTTCCTCTTCACACGGCGTCAGATAAACAGAGAGCTTGAAACAGGCCTGAGCTTGAAACAATTGCTCTGAGCATGTGCAGAGTCTGACTGGAGAGCAAAGGATCTTGGGAAATGAAGTCTTTTGGTAAGACATACGTCAAAATGATACGAGCCACAAGCTAGGTTTGTTAAATAAAGAAAAAAATATATCATTATAATATAAACACACTATTACTTATTTAAAGTTGCCCCACATAAATACACACTCACTCACTTAGGAAAGAAGTCAAGACTTTTAGAAGTCCATCAGAACGAACGGATCTCAGAAGTGCGGACGATGAAACAACAGTCAAACTTTAATGGCTGACATTTCAGCGCCGTCCCTGGAGCGTTGGAAGGATTCCTTGCGTAACTTATTTGCTTGTTAGAGTTGCATAAGCAGAAATAGAAATGAATTAAAAATAACAAGCCGCTCACGCCAGATCTGTCAGTCAAGTTCTGCAAGCCTTGGATCCTGATGCACAAGGTTAAGAGTTAAATGCAATTTGTGCCAATCTGTTTATGTAAATTCGGAGCTGTCAATAACAGAATTAAAGGGGTTATATAGACGAGAGATGCTCACTAGAGGGCACTCACTGGCTTGCAGATACACTACAGCATTACTTTGTAAAAAAAAAAATAAATAAAATAAAAAAACCAACATATCATTCTTTTTAATAAAAGCTGATCGGCCGAATAAAGCAAAGTTTGATGCAAAACTGAAGAGCTGCAAAGTACATAATTGGAAAGTGGATTTTAGAATAGCAGTGTAGTTTTATTTTTCAATATTTTGAATCAGAATTGAAGTGATTTTGTGGAAAAAAAAATTGCATTGACATAATTATTATATACAATGTATACATTAAATAGCATATTAAATTAAAAGGGTTGAAATGTTCTTTATTAATAATAAAACATAATATATTGTATTATATAATTGCATTATGTAGATATTGAAATTTATAGAGACAAATATTTTCCTTATCCTTAAAAATCACTTAAAACAATATTGAAAACCATGAAAAGAGTTTAAATTGAAGATTATATCACTATTAAAAAATCATAAATGATATTTAAAAAAAAAATAGCCACGAAATTGGTATTTAAATATCTGAAAAAAGGGGAAAGTGTTTACTTATTAAAACAATCATTTTGTAAATGTAGATATATAAAATTTGATACAACTTGATGAATAAAATAGCAAAATTATACTTTTAAAATTTTTTTATACCTTTATACGAACTAGAAAGACAGAACAGTAGTCATTTTTTATTGTTAGAAAAATATAGGGTATAATAATTGCATCCGTCATACAGTCCCCAATTTAAACAGGCTATGTGTCAAACACTATAAACTTGAATAACTTAAAAGAAAATTATTTATAATGTTTGCTTTGCAATAAGATGATTAAGAAAATGATCTATTATTCATTCCAATTAAATTATTCATCAATTAGCTAAAGACAAGCTGTCAGACAGAACCATCTCCTTATATATAAAAGTGGTTCTTTAAAGGATTCCGCGAGTAGTTCCGCAAATAGTTTTAGCGAGTCCATTACACCTTAACGTACCTACACTGTAAAAACTAATACCCAGATTAAACTTATAAAAAGTGAGGCGAGTAGATGCATGGGCATTTTTCAAGTTGAATTAACTTCCAGCCTTTTTCAACTATTATAAACACTCTCAATTTATGTAAAACAAAAGCTAACTAATGGTTCTAAAATTACTCAGATAAACCGATTTTTAATAAATTGAGGTGACGTATTTATAGGTTGCTATATGTAACCTGCACTCATTTTCAAAAGGTTCTTAGTAGAAATAAACAACATTTTTATATATTTTCTCACAAAGAGATTCCACTCATGATTTATATTAAGAGCCAGAAAACAACAGTCAGTCAGAGATTTAAATAGAGTGAAATCCACCTCAACCTCATTCTGAAGAGCAGTAAACACATTGATGGTAAGATGGAAATTTACATTATTTAAACATATATTGTCATCTTTTAACATACATCGCTTGAATGTATCCTTGTTATAGCGTAACAGTTAATGTAAAAATGTTCATGCTTTATTTTAAAGTTTAAAAAGATTTAAAAAACTGCAAACAACACATGCAAGCTTCTCATTGGCTCTCCCAAAAAATTATGATTATCCATTTATTGGGCAAAGTCACGGCCAATTAAAATAAAAATAAAATGTGGAACACCCAATTATAAAAATCTGGTTTGATCAACGATTTGATAAATCGTCCCATGTCAACTCATATTTATAACATTTCTACACATACAAGAAACTACTCAAACAAAATGCATTAATTTAATTCAAAATGTATGGTTACATTAAAAAAAAAACAATTTATTTTAAGTAAAGATGAAATATTTTTGTTCATTTTTTCGAAAAAAAAAAAAAATATATATATATATATATATTTATAAAATAAACGAAATATTTTACTATTAACATAAATAAACTAATAAAATAAATAAACTGTTTTTTGTGGGTGTAGCACTTTTTTACAGTGTAATAGCTGGATGCTGATGAAACGGAAGCTGTGATCTGCCACTCTGCGATTGTGTTTCTTCCGAGCAGGTCCACCCAAGCCGCGTGTAATTATTATTTAAAGAACTGCTTAATTCATTCCATCTATTGTTCTAAATCCAAGCATGATTGACAGTGCACTCTCAACACCCAAGAGCATCCCTCGCCATCTCTCACCGCTGAAAATATTCACTCTTTGGAGCGAAGAGATTGATGTTTCTACCGATGTAAATCGACTCTATTTGCACCACAAACTTCCCTGGCACAAACACAGTCGCTGCATATTTGCCACCAATTGTTTATAACCTTCAGCGGCAATAAAATGCTGGTCCAGGCCATCTGTTGCTTGAAAGGCTTACAATCCACTGTTTGTTTAATTCATTGCACTTAAGGGGAAGAAACCATGGAAACAAATGTTTGGGTGGCAGTTACTGTTTCCTTTCGCCGGATTTAGATATCAAACACGTGTTCGATTTTCTTTATGCCGCTTGTCTATTCACCTGTCAGTACACCATGTTCATTCCTCACAGTCTTGAAGGACAATTAAGAGGTTCTCCCGAGTCTTCCGCATACTTGAAAAGACCGACACTGTAAAAACTAAAACCCAGATTAAACCTCATTAACCTCATATTTTATGAAAAACAAAAGCAACAATATCAAGTTGAGCCTACGAATGGTTCTCACTCATATGTCAAACTTATTTAAAGTAACCCTATACGGTATATATAGGGTTATAGGCTATAGTGTTCTGTATGTAACTTGCACTAACTTGAAATAGGTTTTAAGAACAAAACGCTCTAGGTTAAAATAAACTAAATCAACAATTTCATATATTTTCTCACAGAGATTTCACTCATAAACAGAAGATAATAATCTCCAAAAGCCAAAATGAAATATCCTTGTTATAACGTAACAGTTAATGTAAAAATGTTTACGCTTTATTTTAAAGCTTAAAAGAGTTAAAGAACTGCAAGTAACACATGCAAGCTTCTCATTGGCACTCCAAAATAAATATTGATTATTCAAATTTTAGGTCCCGCCCAAAACAAGAGAAAATAAAAATAAAATGTGTAAAACACACACCACACAGGAATGCAATCAAAAACCCAATTATAAAAATCCGGTTTGATCAACCAACCTGCCACACCAAGAGCTGCCACAAATAAATTGTCCCATGTCAACTCATATTCATAACTTTCCTTTAACACAAAAGTCACATACAAGAAACTACTCAAACAAATTGCGTTAATTGAATTCCAAATGTATGGTTACATAAAAAAAACTATATTTTAAGTAAAGATGAAATATTTTTGTACATTTCGAAAAAACTAATAAACTAAATTACTGTTATTTAATGTATATAAAACCTACTTTGTGGTTGTAGCACTTTTTACAGTGTATGAGGAAGCAAATCGTGGCCTGGAGGATGCTTTTCATGATCTTATGTGCTCGCCCATTGTTGCTGTCAAAAAGCTTTTAGTGTCACCCTATGGCAAATAGGGCAAATGAAACTGCTCCGAGCTGAACAGACGCCGGCTATAAATGCCTCCGCCGGAGTGATTGACAGTTCTCTGGAACCACGGAGCCTCGGTTTGATGACACCAGCTTCCTGGAAATGCTGCTTGTTTACCTTGGTACCTTTTTTGTAAACGGGCAATTCGGAAATTGCGAGTGAGATTGGGTTTTAAATATTGTGTGAGGATATTGTTACTGCTGGCTTCCAGACGGTAAGCTTAAAACATTTTTTTTTTCTGAATCAACGTGATATTTCTAATAAAAATATTTAAAAAATGAAAAAATTTTAAACATTATTTTTAACGTATCACCAGAAGATACAATGTGTAATAAAGGAAAGGGTTAAAATTTCTATCACAAAAATGTACCACGCCACGTTCAAGCAATCCACCAGACAACCCTTCTCTTAGAAATTTGAGCAAAAATGTTACTGTTCTCCCCCCCTAGACCTCAAAAACTAGTTTTTTATAAAAATCTGAAAAAATCAATTTATCAAAAATTTGGAGCTGCTCCCCTAGTGGTCACTGCTGTGAAACATTTTCATAAATTATGTATTATGTATGTTTGAATTTATCTAGTTTTAGAAACAGAATTTTAATTTAAGGCCCTGTAATCTTACAAAAAACAATGTGTATCACCAGTGATACAAAACGCAGTAAAGGCTTTTTATGACTAACCCATGTGGCTCTTTTATGATTGAATTGTTTATGATGGAGGATCCCTGTACCAGGTCTCAATTATAGCACAAATTCGGGCTTTTTTCGTCGTGCAGTCTTTCTCACGCAGACGAATCTTGATGATTGACCATAAATTCTCAATCGGGTTTAAGTCCGGTGAACTACCAGGCCAATCCAACACAGTAATGTCACAGTAAATGGGATTATGACATGGTACCCCATTAATTATCCAATCAGAGGTCTGACAAACAAGAAATTAGTGATTATTATTGGTCAAATAAGTCAACCCTATCACGGCAAACATTGTTCTATACATTTCGCAAGCTTTAGAAAGATTTAAACCAGCAAACAGTCAAGATCGCAGTGTATATAATAATAATAATAATAATAATAATAATAATAATAATAATTTAACAATAATTTGCACAATGGGGTATGTGTGCCCATTTGTATGATGTGGATCTTTGCAGTAACACGAAAAAAAAAAGTGGCTCTTAGTCTCTGACTAGTTGGTCAGTGCTGGACTAATTCAACCCAACCCAACCCAATCACCATTGTCCTTGTGCCAAAGAAGTCTTCAGCGTCCTGCCTCAATGACTATCGCCCCATCGCGCTCCCTTCTATCATCACAACGTGCTTGGACAGATCGTCACAAGGCACGTCAGGAACCTGCTGCCACCATCTCTAGACCCCATGAGCCAAATTGCTCTACGGATATCGCCATCACCACCACCCTCCACTTAGCCCTCACTCACCGGGACACGTATGTTTGAATGCTGTTAGACTCCAGTTCAGTATTCAACACCATCAGTAGCTGATGGAGAACCAGAACCTGCTGGGATTGAACACATCTGTCTTCAACTGGATTCTCCATTTCATGACTGAGAGCTCAGGGATCTCCACAGGGTTGTGTGCTTAGTCCTCTCCATTTCACCCTGCCGACTTACCACCTTACTGCCATAGACAGTGCAAATCACATCATCAAGATCGATCAGCAAGAACAAAAGGGCGGATTAGAGAGAAGAGTAACATTTGGCTTCTTGGTGCAATGCCATTAACATGTCTCTCAACGCCAAGTGAAAGAGCTGGCTGTTCCAACGTTGGAAATTTTGATCGGAAATTGATGGAGCCCAAGTGGAGATGTAGGGGTGTGTTTGAACATCATTTTGTGGGTGTTGGGGTTTGTATTTTTGAAAGATGTTCCATGTGCAGGTGGTGTTTGATATTTCGATGATTTAAATTTGTATTTAAAATGGGTTTGCATTGGAAGAGCTGGACCAGATAAGTAGTCAGACATCTTACATTTCCACACAAAAGGACAATTTTGCACAATAACATGTTTGAGATGTTTCTCTTTGGCCATCACCACTGATATTTTCCCAATCTCTTCTCTTTATTACTTCTCTCTCACTCTCCCCTGCCTTTCCCAGCTACCAGCCCCCCCCCCCCCCCCCCCCCCCCCCCCCCCCCCCCCCCCCCCCCCCCCCCCCCCCCCCCCCCTCTCTCTCTCTCTCAACCACCTTCCATCTCTTCCACTGTCTTTCTGTCTGTAGTTCACTCTTTCACTTTTTACCTAACTCTCCCTCAGTCACTTACCTCCCTCTAAGACCCCCCCACTTATCCCTCTCTCTCAATCTTTTTTATTCTCTCTTATATTTTTATGCCTTTCCCAGCTACCACCTTCTCTCTCTCTCTCTCTCTCTCTCTCTCTCTCTCTCTCTCTCTCTCTCTCTCTCTCTCTCT
>MU204372.1:1345069-1365015 GCA_017309775.1 Paedocypris sp. Pulau Singkep | reverse complement strand
CAGATAGACAGATGGATGGATGGACGGACGGACGAACGGATAGACAGATAGATAGATAGAGAAAGAAAGATTAATGGATGGATGGATAGATAGATAGATAGATAGATAGATAGATAGATAGATAGATAGATAGATAGATAGATAGATAGATAGATAGATAGATAGATAGATAGATAGATAGATAGATAGATAGATAGATCGAGACCGGATGTGCGGATAAACAGAGAGATATATAGATAGATTGGATAGACTGTGATTGGTTGGCCACAAATCCAGGGGGTGTGTCCCATCTTCCGACACAGAGCTGCTGTGATTGGTTACAGCTCCTCGTGACACAGTAATGCGTTCAGATTGACATGTTGGTCGAAAGTCTTGACCAGATTTGGAGGACAAAGGGAGAAAGATAGATAGATAGACAGACAGACACACAGACAGACAGACAGACAGACAGACAGATAGACAGACAGATAGATAGATAGATAGATAGATATTTAGATAGATAGATAGATAGATAGATAGATAGATAGATAGATAGATAGATAGATAGATAGATAGATAGATAGATAGATAGATAGATAGATTGGTTAGACTGTGATTGGTTGGCCACAAATCCAGGGGGTGTGTCCCATCTTCCGACCCAGAGCTGCTGTGATTGGCTCCAGCTCCCCGTGACCCAGAAATGGACAAATTGGTTCAGAAAGTGAACAGATTTTCTCCACTCGGATTGACATGTTGGGGAAAGTCTTGACCAGATTTGGAGGACAAAGGGAGAAAGCAATCGATGGAAGAAAGCGGCGTTTGTCTTGGAACGGTTGGCGGACGCGTTCTCCGCTTCACAGAGCCGGAACGTTCCGCATTATTGACGCGCTCCTGCGTCTCCGGCTGTGTTATTTGGAGGGATGTTGAATTGTTTGAAGCGAAAGCAGTAAATTAGGCTGATAATAGCCGAGCCCCTAATTACACAGCGCACGCTCTCATTAATGGAAACGACTAGACGCTTCAATGCCGTGAGAATATCTCGCGCTCTCGCGGCTTAGAATGCTACGTTTACTCTGCCTGTTAAATATTTCAGATAGATAGATAGATAGATAGATAGACAGACAGACAGACAGACAGACAGACAGACAGACAGACAGACAGACAGACAGACAGATAGATAGATATAGATAGATATATTTCTACTTTTTTGCTTCACACATTTGTGACATTTTTGACTGACTTTTTGTTCTTTTTGTCTACTTGGTTCTACCATTTTTACACAAAATTGTGTTTCTGTATTAGAAAACAAAACCTTTGCCAATATTCAGGGCGAATAAAATACATAATTTTGTTTAAAACTGGATACTTTGACTCAAGTCTTTTTGAAATTGGTGACTTGTTACTTGTAATAAAGTAATTTGTACAGTAAGTATCTGTACTTTTACTCAAGTATGGCTGTCCGGTACTTTTTACACCTCTACCTGAAAGCCACACTTGAGTACCTTAGTGTACCTTACTGTAAAAATTACAGTCTCCAGTTCCAAGAAGACTTGAGTAAAAGACTTGAGTAAAGTCTCTGATATTAAAAGAACTTTAGTATTTTACTGTTACTGAATTTAGACTAAAAAGAAACACCAAGACAAGTGAAAAACAAGAAACTCTTCATTTAAGAGGTTTTATTTCCTAATATAGTGGATTCATCATAATATAATTATATGAAATGTAACACCGAATTTAGCAGAGTAAAGATACAGACACTCAATCACTAATGTAGTCAAGTAGAGAGAAATTTTTGCCTACATTTCTGATACTACAGGTACAAAGTAGCCAAAATACTCAAGTAAAGTAACAAAGTCCATTTACTCAAGTACTTTACCCCACTCAGGTTGCGTTTTATTGGAAACCGCCATGGAGAATTCCATACAGCTGTTCCTCTCAAGCCAACGACGCGTCACTACTCTTTATTTGGCCGCGTGCTCATCCATCATTTGGAAGAAGATTGTCAAATTAGCCAGATGCTAACACAAACAGATTGAGCAAATGCCCTGTGTGATGTTGCTTATTTTTCACTTTGAAGGTTACAGGTGTGTTTTCTGTAATAGTCTGTCGTGAATCGAAACAATTGATGCGCGTCAGGGGCGTAAGAAGTACCCGGCAGCCATACTTGAGTAAAAGTATCGATACTCACTGTAAAAAGTACTTCATTACAAGTAACAAGTCACCAGCTTAAAAACGACTTGAGTCAAAGTAGCAAAGTACTTGAGTATTTTACTCATACTGAATTTAGGCAAAAAACTCACCAAAACAATGAAAAACAACTCTTTGGAGATAATTAAAAAAAACCTCTTTATTAATGAGGATTTTTTTCTAGTACAGGAACAAAATTGAACACCTCAGTATTTCAAAAGTGGTGTAAAAAAGAACTGAAAGTCAGTCTCAATAAAAAATGAGGTTTTTTATTCTATTACAGGAACAAAATGTAACACCTCAATGCTTCAAAAGCTCAATTCTGAGCTAAATTTGTGATTCTCCAAATAAACTGCGGAATAAATGAATGTCATAATGCCATAATCACAATGTAACGAGTAACGACAGGTGTCAATTCAAATGTAGTGGAGTGAAAAGTACTGCTACTCAATCACAAATGCAGTGAAGTAGAGAGTAAAAGTTGCTTATATTTTTCATACTCAGTGCAAGTACGAAGTAGTCAAAACATACTTAAGTAAAGTAACAAAGTACATTTACTCAAGTACCTTACACCCCTAATGCGCGTCTCATTTGAAAAACAAACTGTAATTTTGTATAACGGATAAGAATTAACATTGAAAGTCTCTGGGGAAAAAAAGTGCACGCTGTGAGGAACATAGAAGAGGTAAAAAGAAGTAAAGTGAAAATAAAAAATATAATAAAGAGAAGTATATAATAAGTAAAGTAAAGAATCAAAAAAATCGGTTATTCCTTGAAAACCTACATTGATTCGTCTTTCTTTTTCCAACAAAGCCGCTCCTCATTTCTCGGTCTGGAGATATCTGGCCATTGTTTTCAGAGAGTGTGTTCTCATTGTCGTCTTTTTATTCCCTCAAAAAGACTTTCTGGTGGCCCGGCTCCTCGTCTCCAAGAGCTTTCTGTGTGAGAAAAGTCTTAAACTTGTAGATTTAAATCACAGTTAATAATGAGTGAATAATGAGAAAGTGAACTCTCAGAAAACTCAAGTCTGTCATGAATATTTGCGAGAAAGCAAATATACACATGTACGTGCATTCATGCGTTTGGCAGACAACATTCTGTCGTGCAATACGTCATTTTAGCTTTTTCTGTGAAATGTTACTTGGTGTTGGAAACAGAAGCTGTAGAGTTTGACCCTCAAGAAAAGCTGAATCTATATAAAAACCCATGAAGCATTTCAACAAGACAGTCCCATGTTTCCAAGAGACGAAGTGGTCGTGTGCTCTAATTGGCTGATTTTGTGGGTTTGCCTGAGTGAGATTATTTTTATCTTTGAGTTACTAACAAAGACGCAGATTTGGAGCATTGCTTCTCAGAACTAGGGACGCCTAGATGTCTCGTTCACCAATTTTCTAAGAATAGTCTCTATGTATGGAATCAGATTAGTGCCAAAAATATGAAACGTAAGTTTCTAAGAAACAAACAAGAACGCTTCACATTAACATTCGTTTTTTTTTTTCTTTTTTCGTTTATGCTCTTTGAGACAGTCAAAACTGTAAAAAGCGTCTTACAAATGCCCAGAAGTTGAACTCAGAACTTTATGTTTCGCTTGCCATTACGTATGTTTTTTATTTTTAAGCGCTTGCTAAACTCCTCCCCCTCTTCTAGTCAATCACATTATCACCAGCCAATCAGAGTAAGGTAATAATTGGGCCAGATATCCGAATGGAAAAAAAAAATGAACGAAAAAGCTGAAGATTGCAAGAAAAAATTTTTTGTATAGCATTTTCGTTAGTTTCTGAGACATTTACGTTGGATATTTTTGCCACTAATTTGATTCCATGCAGATGTACAACAAGCAACCGATCATGTGAGCGGAATGGATTGAGAAGCATCTGATTTGCGTAGCATAATTTTCTGACTAATTTTCCCTTTGTTTTTTTCAAAAGTTTATTTTCCGGTGCCGTATGCGTGGACTTAGTTTGTACTTACTCATCGATGTGAAACACGGAGCCCAAAATCTGCCAGAATGTTCCAGTGACTTTGTTCAGCCAACTGTGAATTCACGGTAACAATAATAGATAACACGGGGAGGAAGAGGGAAATATGGCAAGCCACTTGTGGCAAGTGACTAATCTTAATAAGTTTAAATAGTCACTACTACTAGTGTGGCATATCCAGAGAAAGAGAGTAGAAAAAAAGTAGAAAACCTGCGAGGACTCCATAAATGTTAATCGGGCTTGCCATAATCTTCAAATCTCCGTCTCGTTTGATCTGTGACTTCATGCACCCATTTCCCTTTTGAAGCAAATTATTTCATAGCTTCGGGTGGATCAACCGAAAAACTCAAACTGCCATTCATACTGTCAACGTATAAAGTTTTCGTTTTTACTGCACATTTTATGTGAGGGAGGGTTCGCACATCGCCGTTGATGGCAGAATGGAATAAAATTGAAACGGTTTTTAGTTAGCTGAACAACGTTAAGATTATCGTGAATGAGTTCAAAACTTTTTTCTGTCATGTGCCATATACTCTGTTGCCGCATGAGTGGAAAACATCAGTTGAGATGCACTGCAAAAAATAAATTCTTGACAGGCTAAAAAATATTGAAATTAGACAAAAAATATTGTTAGTTTTTCTTAAAAGATTACAAGAGTGACAGATGATTTGCTTATTTCAAGAAAAAAGGACTTACATTTTCTTGCTTAGAAATAAATGTTAATTTTGATGATATTTTACACTAAATCGAGACATTTTCAAAGTAGACATTATGTTTCAACACAGAACTCCATAAAACAAGAAACGTCTAGTGAAATCTTAAGAACACAATGTTTCTCAATTAAAGAAAATAGCTACTTTTTTATATTGAGCCAATGAGAACAAGAAATGCAGAGACAAATCTACCGTGTAACAAGATCTTTTGTCTCGTTTCAAGTCGTCCCACCAAGTCAAATTTTCTTTCCGATAATTTTACTTGATTTCATTTTTTTTACTCTATTTGTTTTTTATTTTCTTATTTTTTATGTAGATTTTTCGCGGTGTGTTTGTTGATGGTGTGCACAATGTGCCTCATAGTCGTATTAGCTTGAGTCTGTAGTGTTTGTCAAAGTCATTAATTCACCATCTTTTCATCTCTAGCTTCTGGTGGTCTTCTGAAAATAGTCTGTAGACTTGCTCTACCATCCACAAACACGCTTGTAGCATTTAGCGAACTCAAGTAGCAAACGCCTAAATGCAACGTAACATGAAATTCCATCACTCCGTCTAGTCCACGTTGATATTTGCAGAAGAGTCAAGCGAGACTGGAATCATGAACCTCTGCTGTTATCTGGTCTCCTACAGGTGAGCTGTTTTTCTGGGCGGAAGAGAGCAGCCGCTCTGGATTCGACTAACTCTCGCCGCTGGCTGCTGAAGATGATGTTACTATGGAAACAGTTTTTGCTGCTATCAATCATGGAGTATCTTGCAGGTAAAATGAATTTGTAATTCTTCTCCCAGTGTGGCTCGTGTGGCATATTCACAACTATGTCTCTATCAACGCTAACTCAATCATTTCTTCGCCAGGCGGTAAAGAGGTTCGTATTCCTGGGAATTCCTCAAAGGGGTTTATGGGTTGGCAGCTTTTGTGTTCTCCGCTTGTTCGCTGATGCCTAATGCGAGAAGTTAAGTTATCAGGTCGTCCACCGAACTTACAGCGACTAGAGCAAATCTAGCCAATCATCAGCCACGTCTTTCTGATGAGTGGAAGACGGTAATAGCCGCTGATGCTCAGAATTCTCTTTTTAAAGACTGTTTTTCCACATAGCCTCTTTGCGTTGGTCTCGGACTAAGAAAAGCGCTATACAAATGAACTTGAACTTGAACATGTATATTGGATATGGAGGGGCTTTCAATTAAGCTGTGCAGTCATTTCGAAAATGAATGTTGGGTCGTAGAAGCTTTGATAGACTCCGACACAAAGCGTTCTCTGAGGAAATGGAACTAGTCTGTCACCGTTTATTTGCCTCACTCCCTGCCGATGCGGACGCCAACATGGTTCGTTTGAATATGAGTTGGCTTCGCTTTTGTGTCGCCCCTGCGGTTTGACTTTCCAAACGAGTGGCTGGAACTTCCGTCGTGGCTTAGAAACCATCCAACTAGTCGCCTCTCCAGCCACAGATGCACCATAAATGCCGTCAAAACAAATGGAGGCTGGATGACTTGTTTGCTAAAAGTCCTTCCCTCCAGTGCGATTTGTAAGCCAGAGCCAATTAGATTCTAGTCTGTTCTTCATTCAGAGCATCCGTAGGTTTGCAGAACAGTTGGTTAATGGGACAAATGGCTGTACGTGCCGCATTCATCAGCCTCCGGGCAATTTAGGTCAAGATTAACATTACAGCGAGAAGAACCTGATCAACACTCAAGTTCAAGGGCTGGTTTGCATGTTCTCTTCAAGTGGGTTTCCTACACGATACAGAAACTAGAACTGTACATACACTGTAAAAAATTAATCATGAGGCTTGGAATTTTCATTTAAAAAATTATGTGATTGCTAAAAAGAAAGCGCACGTGCCCTTAAAAAAATGTTGTTGTGTGTTTCACTTAAAATAATGAGCACATTTTGGTAAAAACGAATTAAAATGTACATTTCACCTCTTTTTTAAGTAAACCAGTGCAATTTTTGGCGTCAATTAAAGACACCATTTTTTTGAGGAAACGAGAATTCACATTTCTTTTAAGAGAATTGGTTCAAATGGGTTGCGATTTTAATTGAGTCACAATCATACACTGTAAAAACTGTGACGTGCTATTTACGTAAAAAGTTTGGTAACATATTACACAAATTATGTTTAAGTAGTTTCTCAGAGCTTACTTTTAAGTAGAACATACTTGATAAAATTAAGTAAAAAATATTGAAGTATTCAGCTTGACAATATTAATTTAACAATTCTTAGTGGATTGTGCTTTTGAATTTGAGAAAATAAGACTCAGTTTTCTCAATTTTTTTGATTATTAATGGTTTGAATGCCAAAGACTTGACTGATTACATTTCCATATATATCCTCACAAAGAGATTCCACTCATTACATAGTCTTCTCTATAGCTCTAATAAGACATTTAGCAGCCAGAAAGTAAGAGAGTCGAATCCAGCCTCAACCTGGCAATGTTCCGACAATGGATGGCAACTGGCAAGGGTGGCATCTTGGGCAGGGTACCAGCAGCAGAATTGTGAACTTTTTCTGGTTGAGACATTCGATGTGTGGAATGTACCGTATTTTTCGCCATACGGTAAGACGCACCCAATTTTAAAGGAGGAAAATCTAGAAAGAAAAGATTCTAAACCAAATACTGTAGTAAAATATTTTACATCAACTGTATAAAAGTTAACAGCAGTTTAAGAACAATTGTACGCCAAACATGTAACATGAACAGTGAGTAAAGTCAGTAAACAGTGAGAGTAGGGCTGGGCGGTATAGCGGTATTAACGTGAATATACCAGTATTGAGATGTGCCACGATATGGATTTTGCAATACCGTGGATACCGTGATAATTCATGAATTAGATTTTTATATAAGTATATAAACACCTTAATACAGTATTACACATTACAAGTTACAAGTTGTAACTTACAACTGCCAATGACGGCACAGACATTACTAATCGAACACAGAAAGCAGTGGAACAGACTGAATTAATAGATCACACCTGTGACACGCATACGCCTGAACACTCCGTTTTCTGCGCTGTGCCTTTAAGAGAAGAGCGGCTGTTTTAGTTTTAAAGACGCGCGCGAGAAATTCTGCTTGTTTTATTATGATCAAAGTTTGTTTTTGTTTGTAAATCATGGTTTCATTGTTTCACAAGATTCTGCGCGAGAAAGAAAGCGAGACAACGTATGTAATACCGCGGTATTGCAGACTAAGATGATGGTTACCGCGCTTCGCAGATCTCTGCATTTGCCGTATAAGACGTAACAACTTTTCACCCTCAGTTTTTGGGAAAATAAAGTGCGTCTTATACGGTGAAAAATACGGTAAATGTCAGATGAAAGCCCCTCTCAGCCCCCCGGCTCCCCCTAAAATGTCACACTTAAATGTGAAGAACGTTGCGGTTGTGTCGCTTTGATGCCATCTTAAGCGGGAACGAGGTGAGCGTGGTACTTGTACTCACACACCTGGTGTGATCGCACCACATATGCTCTGCGCTTTCAGCACGCGCCTGTCGCTGAGCAAGCTTTGCTTTCTCGAAAAGTCTCAAAGGCTTAAAGTCAAGCTAAGAGTAAAGTAGTCGGCGTAGTGATTTCACAAGGCCACGTGCGATTGTCTAGTGCAGGGGTGGACAAACCGCGGCCCCTTAAATGTTTTAATCCGGCCCGCCGAACTTAAATTAAATGAAAAATTAAATGAAAGTCTGATTTTTTTCATTTAAATGCGGTTAATCTGTTATAAAGGGTCATTTTATTTTTTTACGTAAAACATTTTAAAAAGCTGAACCGTAAACACAAAATGTACGTATTGTACTAGGATATTTTTAACATTTACTTTTATACTGTCAGTCTATGAAATCAGATGCCAAAAATATGAACAACTTAAATTATGAAAAAACAAACAAAAATCTTCTTGTTTTGGCTTGAAACTTTTTTTCTGCTTCAGATTTTTTCGTCCGTTTCTTTTTTTTTTCGTCTGGACTTCTGGCACAAGCTTCACGTACGGGCGGCTCTTACTCTGATTGGCTGGTGAGAATGTGATTGACAGCCGCTTGACCAGGAAGCCCGGTTCGGCCCCTTTGTCAAATGTTAGAACCCAAGGAGGCCCGCCAATCAAAAAGCTTGCCCGCCCCTGGTCTAGTGCCATGGTCCCTAACCCCCGTTCGGTGAACCAGTACTGGTCCGTGGAGGAAATGGTACCAGGCTGTCGAAGAATGGAATCAGATTAGTGCCAAAAATATCAAACGTATAGAAACGTATTGGGGGGAAAATACAGAACGGAAATGATTCACATTTTTTATTATTTTCCTTCAATCCTCGTAACTTTTCATTAGTCACTTCCCTGACCAAGTTAATCGCGATTAATGGCAGAAATTACATAAAGCTTAGAATGTCTGTTTTTAAATATAAGTGTAAGTAAATACAGTATTGTCTTTATCTAATCCCAATGAATCTACAGTGGCGGCTTGTTGAACAGAGATTTGAATTGGACGAACAAGTTACGTATTTGCAGTTAAAACGTCTAAATAAGGTCGAAGTGCGTTAACTAGTTAACTTTGACAGCCCTAATATATATATATATATATATATATATATATATATATAGTTTGTTTTTTTAATGCGTGGTAAAATTATCAAATGTGGACCAGTCTGCGACGACAAAAAGGTTGTGTGAATGCCTGCGTTGTAATTGCTTAAAATTGTGTTTAAATCCATGTCTTTTCAGAGTGTCTGGACTATAAGACCTTTAATGGCCCAAAATGGCGAATGGAGCCCAGCGATCTGACCGTAGGCTCTCTGGACGAGGAAGCTACATTGACCTGTGACGCAAAGGGCATCCCTTCACCTCAATACAGGTACGGCAGCCATCCAGATGTCTCCTACACCTTAGCCATTGTGGTCCAGTGCTAGGGGACTTGGACTTGCGTCCCAGAGTTTGGAATACCCTACTGCTGGTTCCGTAACTAGTCATACACTGTAAAAAGTGCCAATGGGGTGTCGTTACTTTAAATTCTTTTTTCTACCTGATCTAACTCAAAGTTTAATTTTCTGTCTTCCATCAGTTTTATGTAAAATTTGTGCTTCATCCAAATTAAAAGTAAGTCTTTTAGTGCAAAGTAAATAAAGTTCTTTGAAATAAAGTAAAAATGTGCTTCGGAGCCAGATAGTGATGAGAAGAGAAGACCTTGTTTCTTGGTTGGCCGGTGAGAATTGGCCATTGAGCCAATGAGAAGCTTGCATTTTTAAAAACTCTTTTAAACTTTAACATAAATCACAAACACATTTACATGATCTTGTTCAGTTGTAAGAAGGAGCAATTGAAGCGATTTTTCTTAAAAAGAAACAATAGATGTTTTAATGAGGTAATTATGCAAACAACCATCCATGTGTTTCGTTATGTGAGTAGAGACTCAGCTGAATTTTTACTTGTTTAAAATCTGCTGCTGCCGTCTGTCTTTTAAATGTATTAACTGAGCAAATATTATGTTCATTGAAGTCTTTTATAAGGCTTATTTGATTAAGTTGTTATTACACCTCAGTGGTCAAGACACATAGGTTCAGTTCAGATTTTATAATATAATGTTAGATACTCTTATGAACATGATTATTATTTAACTCTTTAGTACACAAGGCCCAATCAATGAAGATGCAAATTGACGCATATATTATGGTGGTGGTCTCCTTTTTAACCCTTCAGATGAGAAATTAAGAAATTAAAAATTTTAAAACAATTAAGAAAACGTATCATTTGAGATTTCCTTCAACTTAAAAACTTAAATAGATTCAAAGATATTTTTTGCACTGGCTAAGTAGTGGATAGTTTATTCCTTTCGTTATCTGTTGACGCCATTTTTTTACTTGGATCCAACGAGACACTTTTTACAGTGTAGGGTCTTCCGCAACTAGTCCTGTCCTTGGGCGCCATTGGCTTAACGCTGCCCACTGCTCCGGGTTTGTGTGTGTTCACTTCACTATTTGTAAGAGCACTTCACTCGGATGGGTGAAAAGCAGAGCGAGGTCCCTAGTGGCCATATTGACAATCACCTCACTTAACATGGTGAGCTAACCACAAACATATGAGAAAAGTAGACGTTTTGATGGCTCTTGCTATTGAACGTTGGAATAATTTGGATTGCTCTATCGTTTAAAAGCGTGGCGATCGGGACAGCGCGTGCTTTGAATAACTAGCAATGCTTAATTTCTGGTGAGTGCTAGTAGAGTTATTATTCTCAGTATGATTGACCTTTGGAACAGTACAGTCGGAACAGAGTTAGGAAAACGTGTGCCGGGGAGTGTGAAGTCGTGGAAATGGCTCAGCAAGACACTTTGTTCTGTGTGTGTGTGTGTGTGTTAGGATTTTTTTTGGACCATTTTGTCTTTTTTTATTCTATCCAATATGTATAAAAATCAAACGAGTTCCAAAAACTTAAATTTCTTGGAAACAAATGTTTTTTAATCACGTTCTTCACATTGTTCCAAACTATTGTTTTTTCGCTTCCGATTTTTCTGTGCCTTTGGACTTTTTGCACTGGTTTCACGGGGAGACGGAACTTACTCTGATTGGCCAGTGAGAATGTGATTGGCATCAGTTTTTAGGAGGGGTTAAACACATTCAGAACCAGAACACCTTCATTGTCAGACTTTTTATCACTTTGTAGTTTTAAGTTACGGACAGACACCTTTGTTAGAACGGGATTATAAGAACGTTTTAAAACAAATGGAACATTCAATTTTTACTATTAATTATATTATTATTATTAATATTATTATTAATAATAATAATAATAATAATAATAATAATAATATTATTAAAGTAGTATAAAAATAAGTATTATTTCTAAGTAGTCTGCCACCAAAATAATGTAGCCATGTTGTGCAAAGTAACATTTATTAACGTTTATTGAATACTAACATTTAAAAGATGCGATGAATAATGCGACCGCTCACTGAACTCGTCCCACACTTCCTGGTCGACCGCTGCCAATCACTTTCTCACCAGCCAATCAGAGTAAGAGGCAGGTTTCCCTCACGTTAAACCAGTGCCAAAAGTTCAAACGCAAAAATCTAAAAAAAAAAAGAAGTCTTTTTGAAGAAAAAATTAAACAAACAAACAAAAATTGAAGTCTGGAATTATCCTAAGGTGTGAGTGAGAGTGTGATTGTGTGTGTGTGTGTGTGTGTGTGTGTGTGTGTGTGTCATGTGTGTCACACTGTGTAATTCTTCAAGCTCCATTGTCCATTGAAGCTCCCAAAGTCCATTGAAATGACACTTTTCTTGGTTCCAGGCCAACACAAAGTTGTTATGCGGAATTAGGGAAAAAAAAGAGTCTTTAAAGAAGAAAAATTTCCATTGTTCATCTGTGTTCAAAATTAGGAAAAAAAAAGTCATTTAAAAAAATGATGATAATAATAGTGAAGCTATGGTGCAGGTGAGGTTCGGTTCCGGGTTTCTACCTTATGCAGCCTTCCTATTCGTTACTATTAGTCATTGAACATGTTGTTATTACAGTTATAAATATGCTTCGCTGAAGAGATGTGTTTTCAATCTATATTTAAGCTGACTAACTAATTCTGATTCACGGATTGTGCTTGGCAGAGTGTTCCTAGAATTCCTAGTTCCATAATCATCAGGCCAGGAATGGGAAAATAAACTATCGAACGGATATTAGATTGCAAAATGTATCGGATAATTGCCCAAAAAGCAGACTAACGCCACAGTTTTACACTGAACCTTTAGTGTTGCTTGCTGCCGCTCTACTGAAATGTGAATAATTCTGCAAGCATAAAAAATGTGGCAAAAATAAACGAGTAGCGCAAGTAAGTACCAGCCAGATGAATAACTTGCGGAGCCATTTGTAATTTTACAGGCGTTTAAGGAGATGAAGCGCAGTCGTGACAATCACTCCCTCGCAATTCCTCAGCAGTCCATTAATTTTCGCTGGATGCTTGGATTAGATATCTGGAGCGTGTGTCACATTCTGACATCTGCATTCTCGGTTGCCATTGGTGAAGCAGGATTGGGTCATTTAATGCGGTATGGATTTCACATCTCAGGGCTGAGCTTCACAGCACCGTCCTGGTTTCATTTCAGCCATAAAACGGCAATATTTACACGGGCTGGAAGGGCTGAAGGAACGCGGCGACACTTCCACTTCAATTAAACATGCGCCACACGTTGCATCGCTCGGTTTACACCGGGGCTGGATCGCTTGGCGAGAACATGTGGATCTTTTTTTTTTATTATTAACGGGTTAACGAAGATTGCCGGAATAAGCACGCAGAAGTTCAGTAAACGACCGCTCTGAGCCAATCTGAACATTCTGACCAGGATGTCACCAGTTATTGATGTCATCGGAAATACCGGTATTTTGGAAATCCTGTGTGAATGGTGTTTTACCGGTAAAATGCCAGAATGTCATAAAATTTTCCGGCAATTTTCCGGCATTGCTGTGAAAGTTGCTGCTGTGACACAATCAAATCCCCAAAAAATCAAGGAGTCAAGTCACATGTGGATTTTTATGGTTATATGCACACGCATGTTGTTGGCCTTGTTTGCATTTTTAGCAGATCAATAGCGTTTTTGCGCAGCTTCTTGTGTAAAGCAACATTTTACTGGTAGGGAAATTGTATAGGGTGGCACGGTGGCACAGTGGTTGGCACTGTCGCCTCATCACCAAGAAAACCGATTTCATGTTCTGCTTAATGCTTGCGTGGGTTTCCTTTATGTTTCCAGGTCCCCATAGATAATGCAGGGCGGGTCCACAAAGTTGCTGTGATTGGCTCCAGCTCCCCGTGGTGCGGAAATGGAAAAGCTGTGTTAAAAAAGAATGGAATTGTAACATTTTGTCATTTATTGGCACTGTTTTATGAAAAGTTGTCACTAGCCCCTTTTAAACATACAGACCTTACCGGTAAATTGCAGGCACATAGTCATGTGTGAACGGACAAATGCCAGTAAATCTGTTCCAGCAATTTGCCGGCAAGGGTAGCTGTAATTCTGCCGGTAAATTCCCAGCAAACCACCCTGTGTGAACGCAAAACGGAGATTGCCGGAACACGCAGAACATTCTAACTAGGTTGGCGCGTTCACAGATGTGATGTGAACGATTCGTTCATAATGAACAAATCTTTCTTCAAATAGCTCAGAATGAACGATTTCCCTCAGTGAACGATGACAGTATCAAGCAGCTTTACTCCAGTACGTTCGTGATTCGTTCAAACGCATCCTTTCGTTGACGTAAAAGCCGAGCCGCGGAGATCTCTGTAGCGAGCAGCTGCTTCCCAGTACGTTCGTCATTCGTTCAAATGGATCACTTATTCTTCGCTCATTTCGTGCACGTGTCACGTGACCACGATCAAGCTGTTCAAGCAAAGATGACAGGGCAGATACAGGACATAGACCGAGTTTTACTAGGTTGTTACATGAATTGGTTCGTGGCAATTGATGTATTATTTGTTTTCCGCTGAAACAAACAATGTTGCCTTATGTATATATTGTTTTAGAATCAAGAACTGAATCAGTTAAAATAATCCAACTTGAAAATGCTGTGTGAATGGTGTTTTACCTGTAAAATGCCAGCACTTGTGTGAACGGTCTTTACCGGTAAAGTTGTTCTGGCAATTTACAGGTATTGCTGTGTGAAAGTTGTTACTGTAACACAATCCAATCCCCCAAGAATCCCAAGGAGAGCATTTCTTTGCTACTTCTTTTTTTCATTTCTGGGTCACAAGGACAATTTGCATTCTCAGAGTGGGTAACTCCACACTGAATGACAAAAGAAAATGCGTAACGACATCAGAGAGCGTGAAAAACAATTAGTGATGCAAAAATCAAACCCCGTCAGAATAGATGGTCGTCTTAATCTCCACGTGTGGGACGGAAGATGCAGAAGAATGGAATCCATCACAGGAACACTAACGTCTCCGTTTTGTCAACACTCGACAGTAGCACCTCTCCCGAGACGGATCTGTCTCTACTCCAATTAGTCGTCACGTTGAATGCGATTGCCTACGATTAAGCCGTTAAAGTAACACTTCGTCATTAGAAACGATGGGCATGTGGATGCCTGGGCTTCTTTTGAAATTCCACACCAGACTTGAGACGGTCTCTGGCGTCACGGGTGGAAATGACAGGCGGATATAAATGTTTAATCATGATCCGGAGTGGCTGCAGGCTCCACCTCCGCTATGAAATAGATTTCATCCCACTGATCCCGGGTGTTTGGGCGATGTTTGGCCTCACCGAAGGCTTTGTAGGCCTTGCGCTTTCTTCTAATCATCTTTTTGCTCCTCGTCTTGCTGTGCCGAGCACCACACGGAGTCAACCTGTGCAACGCTCTTGATGTGCAAATAGGGTTGAACGGTCCTGCTATTGAGTCGGAAAGCAAGATATCGCCCCATGTGGCCCCGAGGCTCCGGAAAAACCCAAGTCGATTCGTTTTAAAAGCACAATCCTTTGGCCTTTGAGTTGATCGAATGGTTCTTCAAATTCAAATTCAAATTCAGATTTTATTTGTCACATCCACAATTATTTTTCAACAACGTGCAGTGAAATCTATTTTGCAATTGTCCAGCATGTTAACATGGGGTGGGGGGTGGGGGGTGTAGATGAGGGAACAAAAAAATTTAAAAAGGGGATAAAAAATTAAACGCAAAAGCAATAAAATACAAGAATACAAAAGCAATAAAATTAGAGAGATAAAATTTGAATTAAATACAAGTGATAAAAAAAAAACAGGGAAAGAAAATAAGTGAGAAAAATACGGCATACGTGTACAGATAAAATATGAATAAAAAATACTAAAGATTAAAAAAATACAAAAGCAGAAAAAGTGACTCAAGTGATGTATATTTAAAGTGATTTAAAGTGTCAACTTCAACTTTAGTCTCGTTCTCATCGTATTTATGAAAACATAAGCACCCCCCCCCCCCAATTTTAGCAGCTCATGAATTTACAAGGTTCTTATAATCGCCAGTTTCAAATATCCATGTAAATATATTAACAATTAAAAGAATAGCGAGAGGATTCATAATGTAAAACGTTAGTAGGGATTGTGTTTTTTCCAGTATGGAAAAGTTGATTTTATTAGAGGAATCAAAAAACTTCCCAATTATGCGTTTATAACTCTATTTTCTTTGGACATCAATAATCCCGATAAATACGAAATAAAGTAAAACGATGCGGAAACTTTAGCAGCATGCATCGTCATTTCCTGACAAGATTGGGCTTCACCCATACAAATTCGTCAATGAGCGATAAAGACAGGCGAAAGTATCATTCTGAAGTGAATCGGCAAGTAAATGAAGCGGCTGCTAAAGAGATTTGTGCAAATGACAAGGTAATTGCTGGAAGAATACATCAAAATCCGTGCTCGGAATATCCCAGCCTTCAAGGTTACGTAGCAGTTCTCAAATCCGTTGCCACGCTGAGACTGGCATGCCAAATGAGCGTCTGGACGGGTGGATTCTTGCTTGGCTGAATATGAATACTGACAAATTCAATTGTACTCACAGAATATTTTGACTTCAATGTGCGCAAATATATGCAGGGTGGTCGGAGGAGCCATTTCAGATTTGAGAGTCGAGTTTGAGGCCGATCGGGCTCTTGGTGAGGAGTTTGCATGGTACTCATACTGGCGTGGGTTTCCTCCTGGCTCTTCCCACAGTATAAAGTCATGCAGGAGACTTGGAGTTTGGGAAATTGTTTATAGACGCCATCACCCAATCCCACCTTCAGCCTAGTGATCCCGGGATTGGCACCAGTTGGTTCGTGGCTCACAGATGGATAAGACGATCTGAAAATGAATAGGGAAACTGAAAAAAGTGCAAAAGGCGTGTGATTGCTCTAAAGAAGTTTTTAGACATGATCTAACTCAAAACGTTTCATTTTCGGTCTAGCCATCAGTGTAATGTAAAATGCTTGCTTTTTAGTCTTGTAGTGTAAAGTAAATACATCTCTTAATGTAAAGTAAAAATGTGGTTTGGAGCCGGAGATGGTGATGAGAAGAGAAGATCTCGTTTCTTGGATTGTCCAATGAGCCAATGAGAAGCTTGCATGTGCTGTGTGTAATTGTTTAACTCTTTCAAACATTAAAATAAATCATAAACACGTTTACATGATCTTGTTTCGTTGTAATAAGGAGCAATTGAAGCGATTTGTCTTAAAAGAAGACAATAGATGTTTAAATAAGGTAATTAGGTAAGTAACTATCAGTGTGTCTTGTTCTGTGAGCAGAGGCTCGGCTGCATTTTTACCTGTTTGACATTCCTGCCCCAGGTTTTTGAGTTTCTAAAGTTGAAAAAAAAAAAAAAAAAATTACAGTATAATACGTACATACAATACGCATACATACCAGATTTGTATAGGTGTATAGGCAAACATGCATGTATGACAGTGTAAAAAAAAATGGAAACAATAATTTTAGGTGATTGGCTTGTAAGGCATATTTTGTGACACCCACAGTGAAAATTTTTGAGTTTATGTTTAAGTCCAGTTTAACAAATTGAAACAAGTTAAAATTTGAGTCTTGAGCTGGAAAAGCCAAGATGGAAGGAATTGCAAACCCAGATTGAAACAAATTAAAATGGTCCATTTTAAATATGAAATTGAAGGTCATCAATAATCAGAAAAACAAATTTACTATAAGGGCTTTTGAACATTAGTTGCTTGTTAAAACACTATCTTGATTCTCGGAAGTACATTTTGTGCACACAATGAAGAAAGGCATTCGGAATTTAATTTGATTTTCCCCATAAGAAAAAAAATTGATAACACATTTACATTTTTTACAGCTTGCAAGATTACCCCTCCTTTTACAGTATGTTTGGGTCAAATTGACCCGTTATCAAAATATATATATATTTTTTAAATAGTTAAAAGTATTTTTTCACTTTAAAACTTCTCCTGCTTGGCTTATTTGGTGTAATCATCATATAACGATTTAGTTGACATTTGTAACACCACGCTACATGTTTGTGTTACAAAAATAATGTTCTGGTCACTTTGACCCTTCAGACAAAATAGAAGATAAAAAGTGTCAAATCAAATACTGTTTGTTTCTTTGCAACAATGAGACGTAATAGTCACTTTATAGACACAGAGTCACTTTTTAGACACTTCAATCAAGTCACTTTTGTATATTTGTCTTCGACTCACTTCTGCGTTTCAGGAATTTTTGTATTTTATTAATATTTCATATTTTAACCTTCATATCTTGTTTTTATTGTATTTCTATTGTTTTATTTTATTTTTTTTACCTTTTTGGTATTCCCTTTGCACATTTTGAAAATCATATTTTATTTTATAGCGTATTTCCATTTTTTTTAACCTCTTTGGTATTTACTTTGCACATTTTGAATAACATATTTTATCTTCATACCCTGTTTTATCGTTTTCTATTTCTTTATTGTTTTATTGTATTTCCCCTTGCACATTTTGTTGCACCTCCCCCATCCTTAGGTTTTTAAGCTGGAACGACCAAAAAACACATTTCACTACATATTGTACCACGTATAATTTGTATGTGACAAATAAAATTTGAATTTGATTTAATACACAGCTGTCACACACACCTACTCTCTCTCATACTGACACACACACACACACACACACACACACACACACACACACACACACACTTATATGCATAACAAGGTAAAATCGACCCTTGAACATTATGAACGTTCCTCTGAAACGAACACAACAGGAGGGTTAAAACTATATTATATGCTTACTGGAGGCAAGTTCTGGCTCAGTTGTCGAAAAAACGTGTATTTGAGAATCGGCGAGAGAGCCACAGGTGTGGAGGGTGAGCCGAGAAGCTCCGCCCCCTCCTGGCTTCGTGTTAAATTGATATGAACAGCAGGTCGACTCCAGTTCACCAGAGACACGGCACTTTCCTGGAAAGCCCAGAGGCGGTCGACGCCCACTTCACACCTCCCTTCCCTCCGTCTCCGTCTTCCTGCTTTCACGGACGCGCAAATGTGTCACCTATTTGCCGTGGCGTGTCAAGTGCTCTTGATCTGGTCTCGTCTTCAACTGCTATTTTTACCCAATTGAGACGCACTTACGCATCACGTATGCGGCCTGATGTTGGAAAAAGCCAGTGATTCCGAGAATGTGGGAACATTGTTGTAGAACTTGTCTTTTTTCGTTGCCTAACCCTTTCTCCGTGCATTTTGAGATACGTGGTGAGTAGCTGGGAAATGTGGCGAATGGGACAGATAGTAAATACGTGGTAAAATTGTTGCCATTCTGTGAGTGGAAACAATGCACAGAGGTGTAAGGTACTTGAGTAAATTTATGTTTTTGATAAAAAAATAAAAAAAATAAGAGACTTTTACTCTCTACTCCACTGCGTTTCTGGTTGAGTAACTGTACTTTTCACTCCACTACATTTGAATTGACACTTATCGTTACTCGTTACATTTTGATTGTGCACGACAAACCATTATCGATTTTTATCGCGGGTAATTTCTTGGGCAAACGAGGCGATTTTGCCATCTGTTTAATAAATTGTTCTTTATTTATTTTGTTTTACCATTTTTTTGAAACATGGAGGTGTTAGATTTCGTTTCTGTTTTAGAAAAAAAAAACTGAATGGAGTTTTGTTTTTCACATTTATGTGTTTTTTTTTTTTTTAGCCTAAATTCAGCATGAGTAGTGGTGACTTTTTACTTGTATTGAAGTAACTTGTACTTGTAGGACATATCTATACTTTTACTTAAGTATGGTTGTCTGGTACTCTTTACATCTCTGCCAATACATCATGTAGATCAGTGGTCCCTAACCTTTTTGTCGTCGCGGACCAGTCAACATTTGATCATTTTAATTTGTAATTTTTCAGATTTTTGTTTTTTATTACTATTTAACATATACTATAGTATTAGTAGGGTATAATATTATTAGTATAATAGTATTTTTTTGTATTTAAACATGCATTCAAAATGAAAAAAAAAAAATGCCAAAAGATTAATATATAGTGATTTATCATTATAAGGTACAGTACTTACTTTATGGTACTTGATGTTTCTTTTTATATATATATATATATATATATATATATATATATATATATATATATATATATATATATATATATATATATATATATC
>MU204372.1:1303095-1344969 GCA_017309775.1 Paedocypris sp. Pulau Singkep | reverse complement strand
ATATATATATATATATATGAGATTGAAGGTCGGCAAAGATCAGAAATACAAATTTACGATAAGGACTTTTGAACAGTAGTAGTTGCTTGTTAAAACACTATCTTGATTCTAGGAAGTGCATTTTGTGCACACAATATATATGTATAAAATGTCAGACGCCTTTTGAAAATTAGACATTGAACAAGAAAGTTCTAATTCGAAACAAAAAAGGCTGCATTTTTGTTCCCAAAATTACAAGTATCTCTTCTTCACTTTGCATCTCTTCTGATTTAGAACGAAACTGCAGTCGAACAAAAAGTCCCGCCTAACGAAAATGTGAAGATTAAACGAAAATAATAAAAAAAAAACTAAATGAAAATATGAATCATTTCCGTTCGTGTTTTCCCCAATACATTTCTATACGTTTGATATTTTGTGCGCTAATCTGATTCCATTCTTCGGCGGGCCGGGGGTTGGGGACCATGGATGTAGAAGGACATTCCATCATATTTGCTGAGATGTGTTCCTTGGGTTAATCCAGTAAGCCTTTCACTAGTGTCTTATTCAATATTTTGTGAATAAATGTGATTATTGTGTAGTGTGGGTGGTGAGAGCCAGTGGGTACATATGGTGGCACAGTGGGGAGCGATGTCGCCTCTCCCAACCAGGACCTGAGCTTGAGACTCGAGCTTGGAGATTTTTTTTTTAAATTCACCCACTTTTTGATTTTCCATTTCTGGGTTGCCAGGAGTTGGAGCCAATCCCAGCTACACTGAAAAAAAGAAAAAATGTTGCGTCAACTTGTTACGCCTAATCACTTTACTTTGGATCAACTTGGCATTGTTACTTTGAAAGGAATTGACTATCCAACACTTAGCCAATGCAAAAACATCTTTGAATCAAATTAAGTTTTTAAGTTAAATGAAATCTCAATTGATAGGTTTTCTTAGTGTTTTCGCTTTGAAAGGGTTGTAAAACAGACCACCACTCTTGTAAATGCCTATATTGACATTTTTTGGGGCTTGTGTACTAACGGGTTGAATTTAAATAGTAATGTGTATAAGAGCATCTAACATTATATGATGAAATCTGAACAAAAACCTGCGGAAAAATAAGCAGAAAACCTGCTCTATTGGTTCATTTGACAGATTAAACAGGTAGAAATCAGCCAAGTCTCTACTCACATAACAAGACACATGTTTATTTGCTTACACGTGGTTATTTACATAATCACCTTATTAAATCTTACAACTGAACAAGATCATGTAAACCTGTTTATGGCAACGAGCCAATGAGAAGCTTGCATGTGCAATTTTTTAACTCTTTTAAACTTTAAAAAAAAATCCAAGGTCTTCTCTTCACATCACCGTCACCGGCTACAGAAATTTGGACATTTTTACTTTACATTAAGAAATTAAAGTAAAGCAACTGTCAAAGCGGTTGTTCCTCCTACGTAGCCAATGTGCTCCATCAGGTCCGATCCCTGATATTTGAAATCAGATCAGTATAAATCCATCTCAAAGATGTTAGCACCAGAGGCTTTAGTTTCCCAGAGCATTGTGGGATTTATCTCCAGAAACTGATCTTTTTTTTTGTTTTTGTTGCTTTGGTCTTGGCGTCCGCAGTTAATGCTAGTGAGTTAGCACGTTGGATTGGCTTCTGTCCTCGGGGTATGCAGACACCGAGCCGAGCCATGGGAGTAGAGTTCAGCTGACATCCTTTCACAGTAAATGACTTGTAAGGCTCCGGGATCTTCAAATGATCTGGCGGCCTTTGAAATGCCGTGTGAAATGGCTTGCTGGCCTCGGAATTTCCAGGTAGTCTTTGGAGCGTCAGGTGGCTGGATCTCATGGTCTAATGATGGGTGCGGAGAACGTGACGAGATGGAAGCGTAAACATTATGCAACGTCTACGATATTGCCTACATTTTTCGAAATGCTATATGTGAATCTCGGTAGAATTGAGGCTTTGAAATAAATGTTAAAAACATATTGTCTTTAATAATACATGGTTGCGTAGATATTTGACAACAAGGGGAATGCTAATTAAATTGTAACGGGACCAATTAAAGAGTAGAAACAAATGAAAGCTGGTTTTTAGAGGCATGTATAAAGAGCAAAATTCCCGATAAAGCGTTCAACAAACTGAATTTTTAATTTCAGTGGTTCCCCAACTTGCGAATGTCTTAGATAGCGAAAATCCCAAGTAACAAAATGCATCGCCATGAAAATGTCGTCTCGAGTTCCGAAATAATATTTGTCATACGAAAGGAAATAAGAATATTTTCTTACCGCTAGCATGCATGGAGATGAGAGTTCAGACGCGTGTAAAACAGTGGTTTAATCTCTTTGAATGTGACATAAGCAAAAAACAACACAAACAACACTAACACAAATAGTTAGTTTCAGAGATCTTGATTCCAAAATATAAAATAAGAAAATACCTGAGATTTCCATAATTTCGTGAGAACATAATTTCTGCCGAACGAATTCGACTCGTCACATATAAATTTCATAAGTCGGGGTACCACTGTATACGCTTTAATTATATTTTTTACTATACAAATTGGTAAAAAAAAAAAACGTTTACAATATGAGATTTGGCAATTAAGTACGAATTTCGAAGACAGTGCTATCTTTTTTTAATTTGCGTTGATGATCATTCAGAATATTTAGAGGTCGTTACCCTTGAGTGAAGTCACTACCCAGTAGTCCCCGCCCACTGAGGTTAGACCCTCCCACAAACTAAGACTGACATGTTTGTGCTGACTGTTAATTTCTGCACATTTAAGCAAATACAGTGCTAGTTTGACAGTGTTACTTAAAGTGTAAAACCATCAAAATTAAAATCATGCTCCAGATTAGTGAAATATCTGCATCATTGTGTGTTTTAGCTTAAAATCATTTTTGTTTTTCCTCTGAAATGTCTTCAAATTTTCGACAGAAGCAACGGCGCATAATTTCTAGCATTTCTTTCCAAAATCGGTGAATAATGAAAGTATCACTCAAATCATCGGTAAGGAAACAGACATCAATGTGAAACACACTATATAGAAATATAGAAAACATTGTGGTAAAAGAACAAGTGTCTGAACGAGAACGGTTTAACATCAAAGGTGAAACAGCCACTGTTGCGTACTTTGCCTAGGCAATGTAAAGAATTTCACAAAATCTTCTCTTTTTTACATCATGTTCCGCATTAGTGAAATTTCTGCATCAGTGTGTGTTTCAGCCTTAAATCAATTTTGTTTTTCCTCTGAAATTCCTTCAAGTTTCTTTCGGCTGAAGAAATGCAGCATATTTTCTATAATTTATTTCCAAAATTGATGAATAATGAAGCATCGCTACAATCGTGAGTAAGGAAACAGACATCAATGTGAAACACACACCATAAATATAAAAATCATTGTGGTGAAAAAAAACAAGTGTCCGAAAGAGAAAAGTTGTCATGAAAAGTGAAACAGCCGCTGTTGCGTACTTTGCCTAGGCAATGTGAAGAATTTCACAAAATGTTTCAGCTATACAGTGTTTCAGCTTTAAATCATTTTGGTTTTTTCCCCTGAAATTCCTTCAAATTTTGGGCAGAAGAAACAGCGCATATGTTCTAGCATTTCATTCCAAAATTGATGAATGATGAAGTATCACTCCAAAATTCACCTAAATTGGAATGATATTCGCAACGTGCATCCAAAGCAATCGATCTCGACCAACAGCAGAACTCGAATCATCTTCAGTAGCGATTGTAACGTCGCTCTGTTTCGCCTCCACAGGTGGTCTCTGAACGGCACCTTGATTAATCCCGCCTCTGATTCCCGGCGACGCCTATCGGGAGGGAATCTGCTCATCAGGCGTCTGGACCGCACCCAGGACGGAGGAATCTATCAGTGCACTGCCGTCAATCCACAGGGAGCCATTCTCAGCAGAAGAGCAAGCCTCCAGTTTGCATGTGAGCGAGCACACTGTAAAAAATGAATCGTGAGGCTTGGAATTTTTGTTGAAAAAATTATGTGGTTGCTATAAAGAATGTTGTTCTGTGTTTCTCTTGAACAGTTTGGTAAAAAACGAATTAAAATGTACATTTCACCTCTTTTTTTTTTTTTTTTCAAGCAAGCCAGTTTAATTTTCGGGGTCAATTCGGCTAAAAGATTGAAAAAAAATATTATTTTAAGAGATTTGGTTCAATTGGTTGACGGCTTGAATCGAGTCACGTTCATTCGAATCTCAAGACTTGAAGTGATCAAATGTCATGTTGATGAACGGCAGATGAAGAGTGAACGTGAAGAGGAAATGGAATCAGCAGTTTGGGAGAGCCAATGAGAAGCTTGCGTGTTGCCTGCAGTTCTTTCACTCTTTTTTAACTTTGAAATTACGTTTTAAAATGTTAACATTTAAAGATTTTTACATTAACTGTTACGTTATAAAAGGATACATTGAAGCAATTTATCTTAAAAGAGGGCAATTTATGTTTAAATAATGTAAATAACCGTCTTCACTCTAAGATCATCTAACAAGTGGAATCTATTTGTGAGGAAATATATGACAATGATGTTCTTCTGCCAATCGAGTCTGTAGTATTCAAACCATCAAGAAAAAAAAATAAAAAAAATTGGGTTTTATTTTTGTTCAAATTAAAGAGCACAATCCACTAAGAATTGTTAAATTAATAATGTGGCGGAATATTTCAAGATTTGTTTTGCATAATTTTATCAAGTATGTTCTACTTAAAAAGTAAGCTCTGAGAAACTACTCAACTATAATTCGTGTAGTTTGTTACCGAACTTTTTTTTTTTTTTACGTAAATAGCACGTCACATTTTTTTACAGTTTAGTGACAACGTGTTAGCATGCGGCTCTTAGCGTGTTAGCGGATTGACGCGGGACCGCTTAATTCAGCAGGGCAGGTGTTTGAGAGGATGCTGTCGATATTGGACTAGTGTAAGAAACGAGAAGAATCGACTTCCTAATGCATTCGTGAATACCGCAGCTCTCCACCAATCAAATCATCGGAACGGAAACAGACGTTAATGTGAAATGCAGTGCATAAATATAGAAAACATTGTGGGAAAAGAACCAGCGTGTGATTCAAGAATGTCGTTTTGGGATTAATGTTGACTTTTTACACAGCGCTTTTGTTTAAAGAAATCTGTTGCACTCAAGATGTGCTTTGTAAGAAAAGCTATTAAAATAGATTTATAACCAAAGTGTAGCAAGAAAAGTCTAATGTGAAAAGCAGTGTTGGGAACGTTCCTTTAAAAAGTAATTAGTTACAGTTACTTCTAACAAAAAGTGAGTAATTGAGTTACATCGTTATAAAAGTAACTAATTACTAAGGAAAGTAACTATAAGTTTCTGTTTGTGACATTTATAATTGTGACATAATATTTTGGAGAATGTTAATGTGATTGAACCAGAAATGTAAAAAACAAAACAAATTATTTTTGGGAAACTTTTATTTTGTGCCTGAAAATTAAGGGGGTGCTTTTATTCGCGTAATTCACTCTTTTTAAACTTTAAAATTATGTTTTAAAAAATTAAAATTGAAACATTTTTATATTTACTGTTACGTTATAAAAAGGATACATTGAAGCGATTTATCTTAAAAGAGGGCAATTTATGTTTAAATAATGTAAATAACCGTCTCACTTGAAGATCATCTAACGAGTGGAATCTATTTGTGAGGAAATATATGACAATGATGTTCTTCTGCCAATCGAGTCTGTAGTATTCAAACCATCAAGAAAAAAAAAATCAGAAAATTGGGTTTTACTTTTTGTACTATCTCAAAAAGTGAGATTGTAATTGAGTTACATTGTTATAAAAGTAACTGATTACAAGGGAAAGTAACTATACGTTACTTTTTGTGACATTTATAATGGCGACATAATATTTTGGAGAATATTAATGTAATTGAACCAGAAATGTAAAAAAAAAACAAAAAAAAAAACAAAACATTTTTTTGGAAACTTTTATTTTGTGCCTGAAAATTAAGCAGGTGCTTTTCTCCGCGTAACTACAGTACATGTGTTTGTTTTTGAGTGTATCCATGACTTTTACCTTGTCTTTTAGAGGAACTCGATGAAGCTGAGCTGAAATATGTCACACAATATAAAACACAAGGCGCTTTTAAAACTTTGATACAATGTTAGTTGAAATCTTTAATTGATATTGTGGTGTCTTGACGCCTTTTCTTCCAGACTTGAATCTGAAAAGTCAAGCGAGAAGCGCCGTGTCTGTCCGAGAAGGTCAGGGAGTTGTGTTACTCTGCGGAACACCATCGTACGCCGGAGGTGAGGATCTACCTTACACAGACGTTACAACACTTGGATTCCTGGAAAATGTAATATTGAGAAAGATTTGTAGCATTTGTATCTCCAAGTATTTCAATAATACGTGATGCACTTTTTTTTGTTTTTTTATCACAAACTCACACCTTATCACAAACTTTAAAATAATCTACGTATCGTCTTCTAAGTGCAACCAACTTTTCAGATTTCAGAGGTTTATATTTAGGTTTTTGATCTTACACTCCTGACACACTAGAAGAGAACATAATAGCACAATATACAATTCTAAATGTCTTTAATATTTAAAATTATATTTTTGTCATACGGCAATCTGGTGAGCTTGTGTGTGTGTGTGTGTGTGTGTTAGTGTTTTAAGTCTGTTACTTTGTGCGTGTCGGTGTGCATGTGCAAACAAGTGTTTTCTGTGTGTGTTTGTGTTATTTCGAGGCTATTTTGAGTTTGCGTGTGTTTTAGTATTTGTGATTTTTACTGTTCTACAAGTGTGTGTGTGTGTGTGAGAAAGAGAGAGAGAGAGAGAGAGAGAGAGAGAGAGAGTGTGTGTGTGTGTGTGTTTTTTCGGCCTCTGTGTGTGTGTACTTGCGTGTTCGAGTGGTATGGATATATTTGATGGTATGCATTTGTGTGTGTGTGTGTGTGTGTGTGTGTGTATGTGTGTGTGTTTAAACCATGTGTGTTTTTTAAATGTTTGATTGTGTATGTTTGAGCCTTTTTTTATTGTGTGTGTGGGTTTGTGTGTGTGCGTCAGTGAGTGGGTAACAAAATGAGTGTGTTGTCAGTATACAGTAAGTGCGTTTTGGTGTTTTAAGTGTGTGTGTGTGTCTGTATAAAGAAAACAATTGTGTTTTCCGTGTGTGTGTGTGTGTTTATAAAACTTGGCCTATTGTTATGCAAAACCGGGTTAGCAATAAATATTCATGCGCCTTATAAATATGCATCAACCTAATGTATATGCAAATAAGCGATGATCCAAATATGCACGCCACGATTATCAACACAAGTGAAATGTTACACACGTGTTATTGGTCAGTTTTCGCTGTGATTGGGCTCATCATTTTTTTATGTAAATCGTCGATCACTGTGCATCTCTTTTACAAAGCATATTTAACGCACAGCGAGGGGGCGAATTATTATGGAATATTAACATATAGTTCTCCTTGCCGAATTGCGTAAATATTTGATCAGGCGCTATGGAATCAGACACGGAAAAATAAAAGTTTGAATTTTGCCCCCAAAGGGAGTTTTTTTTTTACTATTTTTTACCCGAATCCCGAGCAATGATGACATTTGATTTTTTTTTTCTTAGACCTTTTCTAAGAAAAGTGCCATAGAAATAAAACATTGAATGTTTTTTTTTTCCTTTTTTTCTCTCATTTTTTTCTTTTTTTCAAAGACCCTTTTTCAGAAAAGCGCCATATAAACAAAACATTGGGGGTTTTTTTTGTTTTTGTTTTTTCAAGACCCTTTTTAAGAAAAGTGCCATATAAGTAAAACATTGAATGTTTTTTTTCTTTTTCTTTTTTTTAAAGACCCTTTTTAAGAAATGCGCCATATAATTAAAACATTGAATGCTTTTTTTTTCTTTTTTTCTTTTTTTTAGAGACCCTTTTAAAGAACATCGCCATATAAGTAAAACATTAGATGCTCTTTTTTTCTTTTTCTTATTTTTTTTTTCCTTTTTTTTAAAGACCCTTATTAAGCAAAGCGCCATATAAGTAAAACATTGAATGTTTTTTTTTCTTTTTTCTTTTTTTAAAGACCCTTTTTAAGAAAAGTGCCATATAAGAAAAACATTTAATGCTTTATTTTTCTTTTTCTTTCTTTTTTTTTTAAGACCATTTTTAAGAATAGCGACATATAAGTAAAACATCGGATGTTTTTTTCTTCTTTTTCTTTTTTTTAAAGACCCTCTTTAAGAAAACCGCCATATAAGTAAAACATTGAATTTTTGTTTTCTTTTTCATTTTTTTAAAGACTCTTTATAAGAAAAGCGCCATATAAGTAAAACATTGAATGCTTTTTTTTAAAACTTGAACTTGTAAAAAAGATAAATGAGCTGCCTGATGTGTTATGAACGACGTTGTTTTGTGCTCAATCTCCGTTTCAGATCTCTCGTTTGCATGGGTCTTTAACGAGTACCCTTACTTTGTTCAGCAAGACAATCGGCGCTTTGTCTCTCAGGAGACGGGAAACCTTTACATCGCCAAAGTGGAGCCCTCGGATGTGGGCAACTACACGTGTGTGGTGGTGAACCGCATCACTAAGAGCAAAGTGCTCAGCTCGCCGACTCCTCTGGTGCTGCGGACCGATGGTAAATGGCGCCGTCCTGGTGGTGGGTTGGGGTAGTGCATGGATATTAAACTAGAGGTAAATGAATACCTTACATTTTGATAACTGAATATCTAAAACGAAAAGCTTAATGAATAACTTGAAACTAAAATGTATCAATGAATGACTTAAATTTAGGTACATTTTAACTTATAAAAATAACTTATTTAATAAAGGGAAAAAGCCCTGTGACAGTACACAGTGGCATACATTTTTTCTTTTTTACATTTGTACATAAAGGAATAAATATAGAAACATTCAACACAAGACAATTGTTTACGCATTTCATACAGTAAAAAAAAAAAAAAAGTACAGCGATGGAGTCGTGTAAATATATAAAACACCAGACTTAACAATTTACCTGATGATGTCTTCCATTCTATCAATATCCTTTATCGAAGCCCGTTCCACAAACCTACGAATTCTGAGAAAAAAAAAAAAAAAAAAAAAAAAGTAGGAATTCGGACTTAACTCAGAATTCTGAGATAAAAAGTAATACTTTTTTTTTTTGTTACATTTGTACATAAATATATGAACACAGAAACATTCCACACCAGACAATAATTTACGCATTTCATACAGTGCAACGATGGAGTCGTGAAAAAATATAAAACATCAGACTTAACAGTTTACTTGATAATTTCTTCCATTCTATCAGTAATCTTTATTGAAGCCCCAGTTCTGAAATCTACTGATTTTATAACTCGGAATTCTGAGATGAAAAGTCAGAATTCTGAGTTACTAGGAAAACTTACCATTAAATGGTAAAAATACCAAATTGTAGGTCCTTTTTGTACCATTATATGGTAATCTAAAGCATTTTATTTCATTTTTAATCAAGCTAAATGCTGATTAAAATGATCAAAGTTGTACATACCCCCTAAATGGTGGCCAGCCAATTACAGAGCAGGACATACAGACACTTTTTTTTTTCATTGACAATGCATTTTTTATTTATTTATTTTTTAATGGCGAAAACGGGCTTCCATAGTTACCAGATTGTTGGCAATTAAATAGAATTATTAATATAAAGGAGAAGGAATTATGAATCACTGCTTTTTTTTTAGACGAATGAATGAATGACGTTGAATTCTTTCACATTTTCTCAACCGCCTTTTCTGTTTCTGGGTCACGAGGAGGTGGAGCCAATCAGAGCAACTCTGAGTCTGAAGTTGGGACACACCCTGCTGATTGGTGGCCAACCAATCAGAGAGCAGGACACACACACACACACACACACACACAACACAACACAATTACAACTATGGGCAATTTTTGTTTAATCTGAAACGCCTGTATATCACTGATTGCTAATGAATAGCTTAGCTCAGGTATTCAGCAGACGCTTTGTTTCCGCAGTTCAATCTGAATCTATTGTGTTTGCTATAGAAATGTTCGTTTTTCTTTGGAAGGCAAACTGTCCAAAATGTGGTTCGGCTGGTCAATTGTTGTTATTAAGTTCATCAAAAATCACCGGGTTTTTGTGGGTGAAATGCTTAAAAATTCACTTTTTTGGATTATTGTAGTTTTTTGGCTTTTTGTACATTTTAGTAGAGAGAAAAAGAGAGAGAGAGAGAGAGAGTGTGTGTGTGTGTGTGTGTGTGTGTGTGTCAAGACATATACGAATAAGTGGTAAAACATGGATTTGTCTGTATGTCCGGCTTGGTAATTGGCTGACCACCATTTAGGGGGTGTGTCCAACTTTGACAATTTTAATCAGCATTTAGATTGATCAAAATATATATAAAAAAGCTGTAGAAAAACGATATGTCTGTGTGTCCTGCTCTGTGATTGGTTTGCCGCAATACAGTGGGTGTGGTCGCCTCCGGTCCAGACTTGATTGGCTTCAGCTCATCGTGACCCAGAAAAAAGATGAGAAAATAAGTTATATTTAATTTGTTGCTTGAAATTAAGAGAATGCTGATTTTTCAGCATTTAGCTTGTTTAATGAGAAAAATGATATATAATGTCCTTTATATAATGTCCTCTATATATTAATATATACGGTAGAAAACGGCGGGCTGCGGCCGCGTAATTTCGGCCTTCATTCAACCTATCGAGTTGAACATATCGAGAAGTGTCAGCTTCTCAGCAATCATCATCGTTCTTCGGTGGCATTTTCAATCTACACACACACATAGTTATAATGGTAAAAAGGACCCACAATATAAATTGTAAAAAAGGATTTAATTTGGTTGAATTGTAATAGAAGCATTTTTGTAATAGAAGCATTTTTTTGTAGAAAGCAATTGAAGCCAAAAAATTATTACGTTGTGTGTGTGTGCGTCTGTGTAGATCAATATTAATGTACAAATAAGCCGTAGAAAATTGATGCGCTTGTGTGCCCTGCTCTGTGATTGGTTGGCCGCAGTCCGGGGGGGTGTGTCCCGCCTCCGGTCCAGAAGTGATGTGACTGGCTCCAGATTATGTAGTGATCATCTTAATTAAAGTGCTTCTTTTAACACACAAGCAGGCATTTTTCACGGATCTCCGATCAATAGCTGAAACACTCTCCACGCTGCCGACGTGACGCAGACACGTTTCTGAGCATTAAAAGGTGCAAATGAATCCAGCGACTCCTGCAGTTCTTCTCGGAGCCGCAGACTATCACAGTCCGAATTCTCTTCCATCACCACGCAAACACAAACAATGGCTGGATGAAATATTTACCATCACCCAGGAAGCAGGGCAAACACGCTGGGAATTATTAGTTGGCTTCTTATTTTCCGATAATTCCGGACAGCAAACCCAATATTCAGTAGCGGACTGACGCCTATAAAAACAAATAATCACAGTCTTTAAGATTTATGGTATTAAGTACAAAATGTCAACATTATTACAGTATTACACATTTAAATTGAACATACAACAAATAATCTGAAACTAGAAAATCTGACCCAACGTGAAATGCAGTTTTTTTTACATATAAATGTGTGTATTATATATATGTATACAATTTATATATGGAAAAATATATTAAATTGAACATAGTTATTTTAAACATAGTTCAATGTTAAATTGAACATACGTAGAATAAATATTCTAAATATCTCATATGACACTACAGAAACTTTAAATTTTACGACAGCCCTATAGAACACAAACTGAAACTAAACACTCTGACGCAATGTAAAATACAGTTTTATGAATTAATTGGGAAAAATATTTAAAAGGCCATTTAAACATTTTTTTTACATTTAAATGTGTGTATTATATATGTATTATATATAATAAATTGAACATAGTTAATTTGAACATAGTTCAATGTTAAATTGAACATAGAATAAATATTCTAAATATCTCAAATCACACTACAGAAACTTTAAATATTACGACAGCCCTATAAAACACAAACTGAAACAAAACAATCTGACGCAACGTAAAATACAATTTTATGAAAAAACTGGGAAAATATTTAAAAGGCCATTTAAATAGGTTTTAACATATAAACGTGTAAAAAAAATTTCCGTATGGAACACTTTATTTATAGTCCTTTATTGATAAAAAAAAAAAATAAGATACAATACATATAAAGAGAATGCTGTTGCGTACCTTTATCTTTTGCTCATTATCCCTATTTTCGCCTTTTTCTAAATTGTGCACCAGATAACTTTACGGATTCTAATGAACTGATAATAACTGATCATGTGACATGAAAAATTTCGCCCATGCCTAAAACCGTCACTACCAATATTAATCATCAATATTTTCCTAGGTGTAATGGGGGAATATGAGCCCAAAATAGAGGTTCATTTCTCCGACATGGTTCCGGCGGCTAAAGGACTTGTCGTGATCCTGGAATGTTTTGCTTTGGGCAAGTGAGTAAAAGTTCTCGTCTGTTTTGTTTCGATCAACAGGGACGATTTCTTCCGTTACGGACGTCACGACGCTTATTGGGCGTAACGCTATTTCACTGCAAAAAACCCATGTGAAAATATAAGAAAATAAAAAACTAAAAAAATAAAAAAATGATCTGCCAATGGGGTGAGAAAATTTGACTTGGTGGGACGGCTTGAAACGAGACGAAAGATCTTGTTACACTGTAGATTTGTTTCTGCATTTTAATGCTCTCATTGACTTTAATGTAAAAAAGTAGCTAGTTACTTCAATTGAGAAACATTGTGTTCTTAAAATAAGAAGATTTCACTTGACGTTTCTTGTTTCAGGAAGTTCTGTGTTGAAACATAATGTCTACTTTGAAAAATGTCTCGATTTAGTGAAAAATATCATCAACAATTGCATTTATTTTCCAAGCCAGATTCAAATCCTATTTTCTTGAAATAACCAGTCATCTCTCACTCTTAATCCTGACGTAGTTAATTTATCTTGCAAGAAAAAATAGCAATATTTATTGCCTCAGTTCAAGATATTTTTTTAGCTTGTCAAGAATGTATTTTTTGCAGTGTTCCGCCCTTTACCTTTCAAACTGCCCGAGTCAGTTTGGCGAATTCCATCTGAAAGTCTGTTTTTTCTTCCACGGGAGGCAATTTCGCCGTCTCAATTGATCCCATTAGCGGATGAGCCGTGTACGTTTTCCCAGCGAAAAGAAACGAGACGCTGTCTTATGAGAAAATGTAACTCATTTAGTTTGTCAGAGACCAGAGATGTGGAAAACCGACAGTAATCCACACTATAATGCCGTTAAAGGAAATCTCGCCCCCCCTCCCCCCGTCTTCTTTTTAAATGACTCGCCGCACTTTTTTTCTCGCCGCGTTCAGCCCGGTTCCCGAGATCACGTGGAGGCGAGCGAATGGAGTGCCGTTCCCCAGCAAGGTGAAGATGAAAAACTCCAACGTGGTTCTGGAGATCCCTAGTTTCCAGCAGGAGGACGCCGGAGGCTACGAGTGTGTGGCGGAGAACAAGATGGGAAAGAACACAGTGCAAGGACGCCTGTCTTTCCACGGTACGGTTCTCTCACACGCTGTCGTAATTTCCTTCTCGGTTTCAAATGTGCCACTCTTTCTTTCGAACAGGGGTGTAAAGAGTACCGGACAGCCATACTTGAGTAAAAGTACAGATACTTACTGTTAAAATGACTCCGATACAAGTAACATGTCACCAATTTCAAAAAGACTTGAGTCAAAGTAGCAAAGTATCCAATTTGGAAAGAACTTAAGTAATAAGAAGTATTTTTATTCATGCTCAATATAGGCCAAAAAAAAAGAAATGTGAAAACTAACGATTGTTTTCCAAGACAGAAACAGAATTTAACCTCAATGTTTGAAAATGGGTAGAACAAAGTAGATAAAAAGAACAAAAAGTCTGTCGCAATCACTTAAATTTGAAAAGTAAAATGATAAATCTGATTAGTAAATTATATATTATAATTATTATATAAATTTATATATTGTACAATAACATGTGTAAAACACATTTTTACGCCCCTAATTCGCGTTCTTGTGGTTTCTAATTTACAAATAGTGTCCATTACCTTCATCAGCCTAAAGATGGCGATATTCGCCTCGTCCGCCCAAGAAATTAATTGTGGTATAAATAGATTCTGGCTTGTCGCGCACAATCACAATGTAACGATAAGTGTTCGTTCAAATGTAGTGGAGTGAAAAGTACTGCTACTCAATCACAAATGTTATTAGACAGACAGATGTGACAGACACACTGTAGGCAGACAGACAGACAGACAGACTGTAGACAGACGTGCTACAGTATAAGCTTTTATTAGCTCAATAACAGAAACAAAGACACATTAGACACGCCCCCGACACTTAACAGAGACTAAATAACACTGGAAGAAGTAAGACTAAACTAAATACACTCATTAATATTTTGACAAACAGAAACTACAAACCACAATCGGTTAGCTTAGCTTAGCGCTAACAAACGTGTCCTATGTGTCATCGCAGAAAGAGTCAAAACAGTTGAAAATGAAGAACACGGGCAAGAAATAAAAAATCCAAGGAACAGACACAGTCAAAACGCTGGCTCTGCTAAACAGGGGACAATAATCCATCGCTACGAACGTCTTCACACAGCGTCAGACCAACAGAGAGCTCGACCGGCCTCACACAGTCGCTCTGCGCATGCGCAGACTTTTTATTTTGTGGCTGAAAAATCAAGGGGGTGCTTATATTCGGGAAAATACAATAATAGCTTTTAAGATTTTGTATTTTACCTGTGTATATCACCTTATTAGGTACCACACAAGTGATGCAGATTTTGACAATAAAGACAAAAACAGACTTGTTGAAATTCCGCTTCTCAGCTCTGAGATCTGGAGACTCTGGATGCGTTTAATGACATGACGTGCTAGCAGTGGTGTAGTACCTGAGTAAATGGACTTTGTTACTTGAGTATTTTGGCTACTTTGTACTTGTACTGAGTATCAAAAGAGACTTTCACTCTCTACTTGACTACATTTTTTATTGAGTATCTCCACTACATTTGAACGGACACATACTGTTACTCGTCACAACGTGATCGCGAGAAGTCGGCAACTTGTTCTATTTCGGTTAATTTCGGTGATATTGCCTATTTTATGGATGTAGAAATGTAAATATATGCATTTTAAAATGTAGATTAGATTAATCTTAATTGTTTAATCTAATCTAATCTACTCACAATGGTGCAAGGTGTACTGTATTTGCAATTTGAGTCAATGAAACTTCAAAAGTTCAGGAACTTGCGAGAAAAAGCATTTTTTTTTTCTAATTATTTTTATTTTTACTAAGGAGAAAAATGCAGTCTGGCATTGTTACTTGAAAGCGCAAGAAGCTGAATCATTTCGAACATCGATTTCTGTGCTCACTGTCATGACCGTACACGCTTATCACAGTAGACGCCCGAAAATCTCACCAGTTCGATAATTTCACTGGTTTAAATGACTTTCTGATTACGTTCTGCCCTTCTCTAGACCTTCTAATACTTCTCGTAACCACACAGTGAAGATCAAAACAAAGCGGGTTTGCGTCATAGTTTTTGGCAGCAAAATGTTTCATCTTGCCAGCGCTCAGTGGTGATAAATGCTAATTTGAGACGTTTTTGTCAATGGAGAGAAATGCGAAACGGCCAGAGTTTTGGGAGGCTCTACACATCGAAAGAATAGCAAAAAGTGATGTGTCGTTCATGAGTGATTCGTTCAATATGAGCGAATCTTTTATGTGACTCGGAATGAACGAGTCTACTCAGTGAATGATTCGTTCTTTCCCTTGAAGTCAATGTGCCACATTACAATCCTTCACGACTTCGTTCGTGATTTGTTCGGGACTTGTGTCATGTGACTCAATCGTTGTGATTCATTTAGTTCGGGATTCGGATCTTCTTTACGCTCTTTCTTTCGCTTCTCACATGCTCAGATCAGATACGCCGCTGTGTGACAGAGAAACAAGGATAAGAACGATGTCTGATATCTGAAGTTTATTTATTTGTCACCTGACGCCCGATACACATTATTTTATTAATGGAATCAATTTATTCGTGGTCTTTGATTCTTGTAGATGTGTAGTTCTATTGTGTATATATACACTGTTGGGTAAGTTACTTACTACTTACTAATTACTAAATACTTATTACTTTGCAATTTTGTAATTAAATTACTTTTCTAATTACTGTGTCTGAAAAGTAACACAAGTACTGAATAAGTAACTTAACCAATTACTTTTTAATATTCCTATAAAAATTCAAAGAATAAATAGTTTAAAAACATACCAGTAAAGCATGAAATAGTCGAGCCTTTTAGCTTGCTGAATAATCGTTATTACATTTTATTACATATTTATGAGATTCTATATAAATAAAGTTCTCCGTAGGTAATGTTACCTTATTATAGGTAAGAAACAAAATTCCTGAAAAACGAAATTTATTAAATTTATTTTCCACAAAGTCGCCTGCAATCGTTCATTAAGCTTCAGACACGTTCAGACTATTTCTGCTGTCGTTAAATCAAGTTCATCATCTTCCGTGTCGTCTCTGCTACAGTTTCAGCGCTTCAGTAGAATCTCGCGCTACTGACAGCGGCCGACAGTGTTTTCTCCGCAGAAAGTATTTCACAAATGACTGTAATGTTCTTATCTGTGCGTTTAAGAACAGCGAAGTGACTTAAATATTGTCATTACGAAATACAGTCACTAGCTGCAGCAGCCGAGCCGGACGTCTCCACCACTTTAAATACGACTGTCGCAAACTGTCGCAAACTAAACTTTTACAAAAAGAAGATAAGCTAATAAAATTAAATAATGAGATTCAGCTAATTTAATTGTTTTATTTTGTAACGCGAGTACATTGTAAGTAACTGTAGTTAAAATACTTAAAAATGAACAGTAATTCGTTACTTTACTTTTTCAGTGAAAAGCTTTACTTACCCAACACTGTACATATATAATGTAAAGTGTGTTTGTAAATCTATACTTTCGAACATTATATAAACATGTTGATTTTGTTGTATATTCATAATAATACTACCAATAATAATAATAATAATAATAATAATAATACTAATAATAATAATAATACAAAGTTAAGTTTTGGACACAATACATGCACCAGATAAACATTAAAGGCTCTTATTGTTACTTTTTGATTGACAAATCTCACTAATTGTCACAATTTCACTTTAACTTGTTCTTCATCAGCTGCGGTTTAGTGAATCTTCTCGTTCACCATTCACATTCGGATCTCTCTTTCGTTTGTGTGTCACGTGACAGCCGAGCCACACATGCTGGCGCTGTTAAAACGACGAACCGTGATCAGTTTCACAACGCCTAAAGTGAACGAAACGACTCGAAATGATTCGTTCACTTTACTGTTTGAGAGTTAAAGATCCGAGTCAGTATAAAGAATCAAACTTCCCATCACTAATAGCGAAACGAGCTCAGCATGTCTGACAAAAAGGAAAAAAAAACTGACAGGAAAGAGAAAATGTCACATCCGAGCTGAGCTCATTATCTCACCTCAACTGAATCGCTCGTTTTTCAGTTAATAACACCACTCAATTATAGCAACTCAGACACGGCAAGGTTATCACCCTTCATCTTCCTCTGTCGACTCTTTAATTCATCCACCGTTTTAGCTTTTGGGATTGTTTGATCAAGTTTTTCCCACATCTGGGCGGAAATCTACAAGTTGTGATTTTTCAAATCATTCCGAAAATTCAGATAAGCGTGTCATTATATTTCACGGTCTGTCAAAGTCGATAGACGCTAAAGAAGAACAACGGGGCGCTAGCTAATGACGACAAGAAAAAGCGAAAAAAAAAAACAATTTTTTTAGCTTCTCGTCAACTGTGTAGAATTGCGTAGTGTGTTATTGATTGACGCAGAATCAATATATAATTATATAAATTATATAATACAATATATAAATAATCTTGGTAAGTCTTGGAAGACAATTCATGCTACAAACTCCAAATTAGCACAGTGCTCAAGCTAATGATCGGCAGTTTCGCTAGAAGAAAGCTAATCGATATGCTTTGCGTCATCTGTGTAGAAATGTTGGTGTATTGTTGAGTCACAAACACAACTAACATATAGAAATAACCTTCTTCTTGATTAGCTTCTCGTCATCGGGATGGAACTGTTAGCTTTCTTGATTCGCGCAAAAACGATCCGTATGAATCATCGTGTTAAAAAGCAGGTGGTGAAAGACTACGCTCAAATTTAGCACCGGGCTAAAGCTAACGACGCACAGATTTTTTTCTCCTACAAAACCAGATCAATCCGCTTCTTCTCATTCATACAGACTTGTTTGTGTTATTGATTCGCACCAAATCAATGTATAGAAGTAACCGTGTTAAAAATTGGTGGCGAAACAGCAAGCTCCAAATTAGCACAGCGCTCGAGCTAACGATGCTTGTCCGTGTTTGGACGCTTTCCACAAAACAAAAAAAGCCAGATCGATTGGCTTCTCGTCATTCTGATATTGGTGCTGTTGAATCACACAATTTCTATGCATAGAGATGACCGTGTTAATAGCGAAGGGGTGAAAGACCGCACAGGCTATGCTAGCGTTTCAAAAGAAGGCTAATAACGCAAAGACCTCGTTCCATTGACGTCTTTCACATTCAGATGGAAAGAAATACTCTTTTGAAAGGAGCAAGACTCATCTTTGACACTACAGCTTGGCTTTATGGGACTGTGGAACATCCTCTAATGAGCTCTAGCTAGGGTTACCACCAGAGTGTATAGAGTACCAGACAACCATACTTGAGTAAAAGTACAGATACGTGCTGTATAAGTTACTCCAATACAAGTAAAAAGTCACCACTATAAAAAAGATTTGAGTCAAAGTAGCAAAGTATCATATTTTAAAAGAACTTGAGTATTTTACTCATACTAAATTTAGGCACACAAAAAAATACAAAGAAATGTGAAAAATGTCTCTTCATGAAGCTTTATTTTCTAAACTAATCCATGAAATTAAACCATGTTTCAAAAATGGTAAAACTAATTAAATAAAGTACAAATAATCAGTCTAAATCAAACTCAAATGTGCAAAATAAATCCTATACAATAAAATCCTGGTAAATATTCACGTCTCTAAGTCGCGTTCATGTGGTTTCTAATTTACAATCAGCTTCCAGTGTCTTCACCAGTCTACAGATGGAATCGCCTCGTTCGCCCAAGAAATGAGCAAAAAAAATCAATTATGGTTTGTCGCGCACAATCAAAATGTAACAAGTAACAGTACGTGTCAATTCAAATGTAGTGGAGTGAAAAGTACTGCTACTCAATCACAAATGCAGTGGAGTTTCGAGTAAAAGTTGTTATATTTTTGATACTCAGTACAAGTACAAAGTAGCCAAAAACATACTTAAGTAACAAAGTACATTTAACTCAAGTACCTTGCACCTCTGGTTACCACGTCTAATACACCAAAATAAGGAACAAATACTGAAATGGGCGTGGCGACAACAACATCACTTTGTGATCCAGTGATACGCTGTGAAGTAAAATATTTACAATTTTTTTTTGCAGTAAAAACTATCCAGACATGGAAACAGCACGTGCATAAATTAGCTACAAGCATAGTTGTTTTTTAAAATATAGCCCATTTCTCATTTTAAAAAAATTATATAACGTTGCAATTTACTTGTTTATTTTCTTTACACATGGCCATTATGTTGTAAAAATGTTCCATGTAGTAAATTATTCATAGTGTGTGTCTGTCTGACCTTAACAAGCAAATCATAATACTGTATTACACTGGATTGTGATCCACTTACTGTACATTGGGTTTACAGAATTTTTTTTATTTTTGCCATTAATTTCACTGTAGTTTCAGTTGCTGACATCGTTTTACTTCATTAATATTGAATACATGGATTTTTTAATAACTAGTAGAAAACGATAAATGACAAAAAAAATGACAGCAGCTAGCCATTTTTACCATTATTTATAGCAATTAATTCATTCATTTGTTGATGATAATCACACTGTCATTGCCATGTCTGCGGTTTTACTCAATTTAATATTAAATATATAGATTTCTTATTAACTGGTAGAAAACAGTAAATTATAAAAGAAAATGTCACAGAATTTCACAGATGTCTTGCCATTTTTTTGCAATTAATTCATTAATTTGTTGATAATAATCACGTTGTCATTACCATGTCCGCGGTTTTACTCAAATTAATAGATTTTTTATTAACTAGTAGAAAACAGTAAATGACAAAAAAAAGGACTGCAGCTTCATTTTCACAGATATCTTGCAATTTTTATCATTATTTATAGCAATTAATGAATTTGTTGATAATAATCACACTGTCATTACCATGTCTGCTGTTTTACTCAATGTAATATTAAATATATTGATTGTTTTTTATGAACTAGTAGAACACGGTAAATTACAAAAAACAATTACTGCAGCTAGATTTTCACAGTATCTTGCCATTTTTACCATTATAGCAATTAATTAATTCATTTGTTGATAATAAATCACACTCTCATGACCTTGTCCACACAAATCTTTTTAGCACTGACCTGATCCCATGAGATCCCATGAGATCCCAAAGACCAAGATCAAACTAACAATGATGTTGAGTGTTACCCAATCAAAAGTAGAAAAGGAGCATCTTTATAAAACGCCTGAGGAATTATTTACTTGGGACGATGAAAATACAATGATAAGAACCGTCCCGTATTGATTCAAAATTGATTAAATTACAATCAGAAATATGGGACGATTCCATATTTCAAGGGACGGGTGGCGATTCTATCTCTAGCGCTTGTGCTAAAGCTAAAGCACTTGTAATGCATCGTGTGCGGAGAAGGTTTGCTGGCTTGGGGAGCTCCACAGTCCTTGGCTTTAATTAATTCTTGGAAACCAAGGCTGATCAGTTTCCTTGATTAGTATGTGACCGAGATCAATCTATTAAGTGCTTAGTTGCCACAAAAAACTTGCAAGCGCAGTTTGTGGGGATTGTGATGTCCTCGCTAGATGATGATTTATCTGCAGACCTGCTCGCTGGTGATTGGTGGGTTCAGCCGTCGCCGTACGGAACTCATGAATCCAGATGAGACTATTACAGGAACTGTGGCATGAATGTAAACCTGTCACTTTTGCATCGGCAGGAAGACGGAGAGACAAAAAGCCTATTGACTTTCCTGCTTCCAATTAATCAGACAAGAGATTTTGGTACTTGCCTCCGCAAAGCCGTATCCATTATCTACTACATCAACTAAATGTAGTATTGTGTGTGCGCGCGCGTGTGTGTGTGTGTGTGTTTCTTTTGCAAGTTTTAGTAAGTTTCAAGAAATACACTTCAGTTCACACATTTTGAGATGAGTTGAGAAAAAGTTGAGATCAAATTTTATAGTAACGGGATTAACGGTTCTTCTTGTGAAACTTGCTTTTAAAATTGATCTTAACTTTGGTTGGTTTTTAAGTTTTTATAAGCCATATCTATATTCTATATTCCATAGACTGTATTATTATAAAATTATTTGAATTGTATCTTAGTACTGGATGGACAGATGAATCGATGTATGACTGGGTGGATGGATAGACAGACCTTAATCAGTATAACTCATTATAACAAAAAAATATGCAGTATTGTGTTGTGTGATTACATTTTATGTCGGTAATTGATTAATGGAGAGGATGAGTGGATGAATGAATAGATTGTTGGATGAGTGGATGGATGGGTACCTGAGTGGGTGGACGAACCGGTGACTGGGCGGGTGGACAGACAGACATATAAATACATAGATAGAGAACAGAAAGCAAACAGATAGGGATAGATGTGATAGATGGATGGATGGACGGAGGGATGGACGAATGGATTGAAGGATGAATAGATGGATAAACAGACCTACAGATAGGTAGATAGATGGAAGGATGAATAGACAGACAGACAGACATATAGATAAATAGATGGATAGATAGATAAATAGATAGATAGATACATAGATATATAGATAGATAGATAGACAGATAGACAGATATATATATAGATAGATAGATAGATAGATAGATAGATAGATAGATAGATAGACAGATAGACAGATAGATAGATAGATAGATAGATAGATAGATAGATAGATAGATAGATAGATAGACAGACAGACAGATAGATAGATAGATAGATAGATAGATAGATAGATAGATAGATAGATAGATAGATAGATAGATGAATGGATGGATGGCTGTTGAAGTGAATGCGGTAAGTTTACCGTAAATGAAAGTGACAAGCGTTTTGTTTGTCTCTCCAGCGAAGCCTCAGTGGGTGCAGACGATGCGGGACAACGCTTTGTCAATCGAAGAGAGGCTGTTTTGGGAATGTAAGGCCAACGGGAAACCCAAGCCGTCGTACACATGGCTGAAAAACGGAGAACTGCTGATAGTCGAGGTAAGACTTACTGTACGTAACGGCTTTGATAAAACGCCTTAATAGACAATACAGTGCAGTGGTACCTCGACTTACGAATGTCCTTACTAACAAAAAACCCGAGTAACGAAATGCATCACCGTGAAAATTTCGACCCGAGTAGCGAAAAAAAATTGGCTATACAAAACGAGCGCGTCTTGGTCTTACTACGAGCAGGCTTGAATGAGAGTCCAGAAGTGTAAAAAACAGCTGTTTAATCCTCACGCACATCAAATAAACAAAAAACAACAAAAGCACTGGTTAGTTTCAAATGTATTGCTTCCAAAAAATAAAATGAGCTGGTATTCTCCTAGAATGGCTTCTGCGCATCTGGCGTTAGTAAATAGAGCCGCGCAGGAGATGCTAACGCACCTAGAAGTGGACACGATCAAACACACACACACACACACACACACACTTACAAAGCGGGAGTGTGAAGCAGTTTCAAATCCACTAACACAAAACTATTTTCACATTAAACTTGCAAATAAGCTGATAGAAGTTTGACGCGAGTGCGCTAATCTCGCTGGGTGTTACACTCTGTATGGTCCGGGCGGAACATTCTGATGACGTTGATTTTGTGTCTGTGTGACGTCATTTCAAGATGGTGGTCACTGTTCATGTGAGATTCTCCGCTGTATTATTATTAGTGTTATTGCGTTATGGTGATGTTTGTTTATTTATTTGTTTGGATTTGTTGTTGCTGTTGTGACGTGAAATTTCCCCGCTGTGGGACTAATAAAGGATTTTTCAATTCAATTCAAAATTCAATTCAATTATATACTGTACCGTTATACACGATTGCCAATGTGCAATTTAAACAACCACTTTGTAACCATGTTTTATTACATTTCTTAACAAATGTGTAAAAAAAAAAAAAATGTTTGTCCAAATTCCCGATGTCATGGCACGGATTTGACGAATTGCATGCAAAATGCGGCTCAGCTAACGAAATTAACAAAACGGCCATCGGCACGGATTAATTTCGTAAGTCGGGGTGCCACTGTAGTCGCGCTGGAAGCAGAAGGTCATGACCTCTCCCACTAAAGGTGTTTACATGTCAACAATAAACGAGTATTGATGGCTGAAGTATGATGAGCTGATGAGTCTTGCTGTTTGTCGGTGACAGGACAGGATTCAGATCGACAGCGGAGCTCTGACCATCAGCTCGGTCAATCTCTCAGACGCCGCCATGTATCAGTGTGTGGCGGAAAACAAACACGGCGTCATTTATTTTGGGGCGGAACTGGTGGTGCAGGGTAAGAATGTCTTCTCTTACATTTTACACATTTTTTTTCAACATTGTTCATTGGCACGGATGTTTAGGAGGATATTACTTTAATTGAACCAGAAATGTAAAAAAACAAAAACAATTTGTCGTTATTTTGTGCCTGAAAAATCAGGGGGTGCTTATATTCGCGTAAATACGGTAATATATGGAGCTTTTCCCAGACATCATTTGAAAGAATGGTCTGTTACAATATCGATATCTTTCAGTCTTTCAGATTAGATTAGTTTCAAGATTCCAAACAATAGTGGATATGCATAAAAGGGAGTGTGTGTGTGTGTGTGTGTGTGTGTGTGTGTGTGTGTGTATGAACTGTTTATAGCTTTTCAAGGTGAATAAAGCATGTTGTTATGAATGACGTGGCTGTTATCCACCACTTTGCTTCTCGGATTTTACACCCCAAATAGTTCCGCACAATGAAGAGCTGCCCTCTTCTCAACACTTCCCATGAGGACATTGATTCGGCAACATTTTGAGTGCCACTGTGACTTTCAGTAATGTTAATCGACTATCGATTGGCTGGTGGGAGATGTGGAACCGCAGACGCTTTGTTGACAAAGTGACAAAGCCACATATGAAGGGGTTCAGCGGCGGAATAAACCCAAAGCAGACAGTGACAAAGACCAAAGTGAGACCTTTGTCATCAGCTCATGCCGAGCAGATGGAAAGTAGGTAGCGGTCATGGAGGACATCTCTGCCTGCTGACTGCAGCCCGTGTTTGTGTGAGGGCCAGCAACCCTCCACACGCTAATGAGGTAATCGAGATGCTATTCCACAATGCTTTAGGCTAGCTGACAGCCTCGCCATTCGCTGCGTTGAATAACCCCAACGTCTCAGAACAGCACACACAGACGACCAGCCAATTAGTGTTAGTCTTTTAGCGTTACATCGTGACTTCTAAAAATATATTTCTTGAAAGGCATTCATTGCAGACGTTGGCATCGTTCTTTGTGATGTCATGATGGGTTCACTCAAATTGACAGGTTAAGAGATTTGTGAATTACATTTCCTATAGGCACTTTCATACTTCTCAGTATGAGATCTCGGTTTTACCTTGAGACTAGTATGAGACTAGTATTCTGAGCGTTCCCATAATAAGAGTTCTGTTTTATTTCTAGCAAAGAAATTTCTATTTCTTATTAGCAAAAGTCATAGTTTTATCTAGTGCTGTCAAAGTTAAAGCGTTAACGCACGCGATCAATCGCTGTCTCCAGGTGCGGCTCATTAAGATCAGCAGCTCACAGTCATTGAGTTCAGGTGTTGTCACTTAGGCGCAAAGTGTTTAAGTGACAATGACCTACTTTTCCCCTCTCAGCGAGCAACACACGGTTCCTTTTCAACTGCAAATAACTTGCTCTGTTCAAAAAGACGAAGCATATGGATTAGATTAGCAGACAACACTGTATTTACTTACACTTGTTTTTAAAAACAGACATTCTAAGCTTTATGTAGGCTTATGTTTCATGTTAGAGTAAGTATTTTTAGGTTGCAGTTCGTAATCAGCTGACAAAGAGAAGGCAAAACACGCTTGACGTTTTAGTTTTATTAATTTGGTAAGGGATGCGACTAACTAGTTAAAAAAATGAATCGTTTGACAGCCCTAGTTTTATCATATTGTGGCAGTTGTGGCCCTCTAGTAGGGGACTTTTGTTTTGTAAAGTACAGCACGTTTTATTAGCAGAGATGAGGCTTAGATCGCTCTACATCTCAGACCTTTCATCACTAGAAGTTTTAGAGCAGTATACAGTATATGCGCACACGAAAAACACGCACTAGGATTGGCGCATGAAATTTGACTGAGCAAACGCATTACGATACGCTGCAGATGCTTTATTCAATACTTTATTCAAATCAACTTACATTACTTTACATTCAAACATTGACCAATGGTTATAGCTTCCTTGATGATTGAACCCAAAACCTTGGTGTAGCTACCGAAAAACTAGAAAGATAATTTTTTTTTTGCATCTGTGATATGATATAATATGATATAAAACTATGCAATCAAAACGGTGCTGATTAGCCCGATTTCCATGAACTCTATGGGAACAATTTGCTCCTTCCCAATCTTTGTTCATGACCAGAGGTGATTTGCAAATGATCTTGTTGAGGTAAGCTGTAGATTTATTTACTGCTCTTCTTCCTCTAGTCCAGACTTGTTCCATTCAAACGCCGTTTAGCATTAAATCCTGCTCACACATTTGTCCATGTTCCCCATAATCCAGCGTCTTCTGGTGCGGAAGATCAAATGGAAATTGCATAGGGAGGATTAGTTGGAAAAAAACATTTTAATACGGTAAAACTATACTTCAAATTTGTGACATACTGAAGACTAGGGTGAAATTTTGAATTGCTAGGGCATTAAATACATTTTGTGTGCCTTGTGGGTAAATTGCATGGCATTGAAAAAAAATGGCGGAAAAAAACTTGCGAGTGAAAAAGAGGATACAAATGAGCAGAAAAGCTCATCCCAGAAGCTTTTGGCTGTTATGTATTGCTTTTGTCAATTATTGAACTTCTTTTCCCAGAATGCAAGTTGCAATGTAACTGTTGAAGTTTAGGTTTTTGATGAGAGTTCAGATCAATATCAAAAGTCAAGATGAAGCATGCATGCAATTGGTGTTACTTGTTACACAGTTATAATATGGGCTTAAGGTGGGACACACCCACAGATTTGTGTCCAACCAATCTCTGAATAGCACATACAATCACACGCCCCATTTTTCCAGAGTCCAGGTGTTCCTCTGCATATGTATGGCAGAGAGGCGAACACCTGGAAGAAACCCAAGCAAACTCAGACAGAACTTACACAGAACCATCCCTTGAAATATTCAAACACATTTCAACGAGTCCTACTTGGAGTAACAGCGCTACCCATTGCCCCAGCATCCCATCTTCAACTGTGCCTCTATATTGTTGCTTCTGTCCCTTTAAAGGAACAAAAAGTCTTGACCCTTGATCAGCAAAGCACACACACCGCAGCGCTTTCGTCTCTCCCGCTGTCCATTCTCAGTTCCGTGCAAAGACCATCGGCGCCCGAGGCAGCAGCTTGACTCTTCTGCCCCTGTGTTGTTTCCACAGCTTCGCCCCCAGACTTTTCCAGAAGCCCTCTGAGGACTCTACTCAAAGCCAAGGCAGGCAGCACCGTCACCATGGAGTGCCGGCCCCAGGCTTTTCCCTCAGCCATCAGCCTATGGAGGAAAGGCAATGAACCGCTGCAGAGCTCTGAAAGGTGCAGATAAAATCTTCATCTCCGTTGCCCTCGTCCTTTTCCTGCTTTTTCTCCACTTTCATTTCGCCGGCTCTTTTCGGCCCATCTATCTTGCTCTTCCCCCTGCGGACCCGGCAGCAGAACAGGCTGCAACTTAACAATTATCAAAAGGCCAATTGTGGTAGCTCACTGACCATAACACTCATGAATTATGAAGCAGGCCATTAGGCCCAGCTGGCAGGAGGCGGCTCGGCGTTTTGGGTTGATTCTGTCAAGTATGAAATGATTCCTGGTGGGAGGTCACTCGAGGAAGCCGAGCACCAGCCTGCCTCTTTATATAATGAAGTTGGATTAGATAGTACGGGCCGAGCTCCGACAAGGGTGGAAAACAATGGATTCGCATTAGGCTGCGGTTGTTTGTTCGTTCCTCGACACACTCGGAGCACAATTTAAGTGCGGTCGCAATGCTTTGTGCATTAGCACGTTAACATTTCAAAGTGACACGCTTTTGCTGCTTGGCGTGTTGAATGATGCATCGACATGTTGAGCTGACTCTGGTAAAACTCGGATCTTGTTTCTAGACCTTTCAAATCTCAAAGTGAGATTTTGATCGCATTAGCGTGTTAGCTTACCAGAGAGGACCCGGACTGATGCCCCTACGACTGGTTCTGCAACTGACCCAGCGGGCATCACGACGTCAAGTTGACGTCAAAATCCTGTCAAAATTGAGTCAACTCGTCAAAGTAAATTATTTGATGTAATTTTTATATCAAGTTGACAAACATCCATATTTTTACATCAAATTTACATTGAAATGTATACCCCAGTATTGACACATATACACACAGATAAAAGATACCCAGAATGGCCCATAAGGTGACTTTAGTGGTTCATTGATTAATTGTAAAGGTACCAAATTCCTGCTGACAGAAAGAGATTTGTACTTTTCGCAACTTCGTACCAATTTGCTTTAATATAAAATCAGTAATTTATTTAGATAGATAATTGATTTTAGATATATTCTTTTGTGTCACATGTAATACAAAACATTCTTTTCTTTGCCCTTTTCGTGCCCATCAAGACAAGATATGTGTAAAAAAAAAAAAGCTGTTTGTCTCATTAATCTAAGGTATGATTTTGTTCCAATATATGTTTAAAATGACATGCATGAAACAACATCATAGTGACACCAAAAGGATGCACCGTAAACATCAAAATGAAGTTTATATATTGATGTCAAAGATTAATTAGTTCATTTTGAGATTAATAAACTTCATTTCTTCTTCTTCTACCACTTTTAATACTATTAAAAAAAAGGGACGCATTCTGGACCATATCCCTTGGGGGTCAAGAACACAGTGGGCACAATCGCAACTTAAAACATGTTTTCAGGAAAGTATGAACACCAGGACATTAAAACAAACTGTCAATTATTGAAATGAAATGCAGTCACTCGTTCACCTTTACAACTGAACAGACTAATGGCAGTTGTATTTTAAAGGGTAGTATCGAATGATTTCTGGCAGTTGCTTGCGTTTAAGCGCTGAAACATTCAGACATGTTGGGTAATTTAGGAGAATTGGACATCTGACATTTTTTAAAAAGACTCACTGCAGAAACTTTGCAGACTCTGTGAAAAGATTTGCCCTCTCACGGGACAGTTAAAAGGACCAATCAAATTAACGATGACAGAGTATTACCCAATCAAAAGTAGGAAAGGATGCCTCTTCATAAAATGCATGTGGGATGATTTGCATGTTTAAAAATATGATCAAAAAATATGACAAAAACCGCCCTGTTGATTCAAAACAGGACGCGCAATTTCATTCTCAAACACAGAACGGTTCCGTATTTCAAAGGACGGGTGGCAACTCTAGTGTTAAATGATGCATCAACATGTATCACTCGGAGGTCTATCAGATCTTGTTTCCAGACCTTCCGAATCTCAGACCGTGATTTTGACCGCGCATTAGCACGTTCGCCTTTCCGACCGACAAGCTTTCACGGTTTGGCGTGTTAAATGATGCACCATCTTGTAGAGCAGTCTGGGTACCACTCGGAGGTCTTTCTCATCTTGCTTCCCAATTTTTTAATCTCAGTGGTTTTCTTGCATTGTTTGTCCATTTTGTTGGCTTTTTATTGAACGCTACAAAAAATTCCCATAAAAGCTGGATACCACAAGTCTTATAATGAGGCGTGTCGGCCTTACGTTTAGATGAATGTTTAAAGCGAAAACACATTGTTCAGCTTCATTTGCCGTGCGGCAGCTGGATGCGCCACTACCAGTGTCCGGTGTAGAAAGATTTATGAGCGACTCCGAAGAAGCATATGATGTTCTTTTTTACCACTTTCCCGCTGTTACTGAAAAGATAAACCACATTTCTGCCGGAAACGTAAACCTATTATGACTAAAGCAGGTTCTTATTTGATTTAAGCGGATTGCGCTTCTCTCCTGCAGGATAACTCTTCTCCCTGATGGAACACTTAGAATTACAAATGTGACCAAGACGGACGGTGGAAGCTACGCCTGCTTTGCTAGGAACCGCTTTGGAGCTGCGAGTACCACGGGAAGACTTCTGGTCACAGGTAAAGGTCATCGTCACGCCGGGCGATTTGACCTTCTTTTTCGCTAGTGAATGGATAGAACGTAGAGTGTCGTTTGACTTTGAGATCTTTACCGAGCAATTAATCACAATAATGGCCGTCGGGTTCCCCGTGCGAGGCTGCTTGACCTTTGGGACTTCTCTTGTGCCAGAACAGCTTCAAGACTGTGTTCTCCAGAAAGCACGTGTGTGTCTATGGTTTAAAACGAAAGACGGACTGGGGATCACACACTCCTTCACTGTAATTTGACAGGTTGAGTAGTTTAACCCTCCGACTGGCAGGTAGTGGGGTTTTTTTTCCACGTCTCTGGCTCGACAGGAATGGGATACAGTGCTTTTTTGTTGTTGTTGTAATTACCCGTTTTCACGCTTCGCTTATGGCATTGCAATTACCCTGGATTACAGTAATGGAGTGTGTGAGGGTGTAGGTGAGAGGTCGAGCGTGCACGATTCGCACAGAATACGGCAGAATGCTGCATTAGCACTCTCACTTCGCTGAGATTGCGTCGTTGCAATCTTTCGCGGCAAATTACACCCAAACAGATTCCGAAATCAACTAGAAACATTCTCCTTCTGGACAAACTATCCTCCTGTTAAAACGGCGTAGTAAAATCGGTTTACGTTTAAAATGGGAAGTTCCTCATCAGAAAACATTTTTTAATCGTTTCGGCGAAAGCTTTGTGTTCCACTAAAAAAAAGCTTTTAGTAGAATTTGGTTTTTAAAACATTCTATTTTTTGCTTTCACATAATGGGTGATACGGATATTATTTTATTATTGTTAGACTTCTGCACACATTTGGCTCGCTTTTTTTCTTGGTTTCTGGTGTTAGCTTTGAAATGGTTTTGGTTCAAGGTTCGACGCTTGAGGAAATTTCAGTGTGTTCAATGCCGAGGGCAAGAGAATCTAGAATGTACCCCGAAGACACTGTAAATGGGAAACGTCTTATCTGAAGCAGATTATTCGATCAATGGCTTGGTACAAAAAAAGTGTATGAGTAATAGTAAAAAATAAGCATTTAAAGAACTCTACCAGATTTACGCGAATATAAACACCCCCTTTTTTTTTCGAATTTTCGACGCTCAAAAATAATCGCCGATTTCAAATATGCGCGTAAATATACATGCCCAACTTAGGTTTGTTAAATAAAGAAAAAATTGTATGCTTAGGAGAATATTAACGTAATTGAACTAGAAATGTAAAAATATATATATTTTTGGAATTTTCAGGAAATTTCTCCACTGTAGGACCAATAAAGGACTTTCTCATCTTATCTCATCTTATTTTGTGCCTGAAAAATCATATTCGCTTATATTTGTGTAAATACGGTATTTTATGCATTTATAAGCTGCTTTTCCATTTCTGGGTCACGGGGAGCTGTAGCCAAACCCAGAATGGGCCTGAAGGCGGGACACACCCACTGCACAGCAATTGGTCGGCCACTGAATTGTCACCAGCCAATCCCAGAGCCAGGAAAACACTATATTTCGACAGAGAAATGAATAGCATAGTAAATTAAAACAACAGAAGCCGAGAGCTTCCAATAAATGAGCTAATCTAATGCTAACGATGAATGAAGGGTACAATCAATACGAATAATGATCTTCTAATGATCCGACTCAAACGTGTGTGCGCACTAAGCCAAGCCGGTTTCCTTTTCTGCAGACCCCACGAAAATCACCCAGGGTCCGGTGGACATGGAGATCATTGTGGGGGAAAGCATCGTCCTACCGTGTCAGGTCTCCTGTGACCCGGCTCTGGACGTGTCCTTCTCCTGGGCCTTTAATGGGCAGCTTCTCAACAAGCTGGACCAGCATTATGAGCACGTCGGCGGGGTGAGTCCTTCAGACCAATGAATCAATCTATTGTTGCATATATATTTACTGTATATGTGCATAAATGTGCTGTGTAGCATAGCATGGTAAAATAAAACTCACAAATGCTATTCATCTCGACTCGAACTTGAATGATTTGAAACCAATAACTGATCCAGTCACTCGCTGTGTGATGTTTCTATCCATTGTAATGTGCATAGGAATGTCAATTAAACCGGGAAGACGGAGTGGAAATCAATTCCTCCCAATCTTTACCGAGACGTCTTTACCTCAGCTTCCTCGGCTGTACCTTCACTTAAAACTTCGATACCTCCTTACGGGATAAAATCAATCCCGCGAACCTTTACCTTCATCTCAGACATCCTCCTATGACTTCTGGGTGCTCGGGTCTCAAATCGCTCTTTTCTGGAATATAATGACGCCCCAGTAAAAACGATAATGACTCGAGAGCAGTGCGCTGAAAAGTGACTGGTCAATAGTGAGTGCGCACGTCTCGGTTGAGCGAACTTTAAACCAATTCATTAATCACCGTCCATCCATTTTCTGGACCTCATTTACACTTCTGATTCACAGGCCAATCACAGAAACTCTGGGACTGAAGACGGGACACACCCACTTGATCAGTGGCTAACCAATCAGAGAGCGAAACAAACACACACACACACACAAACATTATACTTGTTTATTTGTAAGGCGCGTTTCGCAATTTCGCATTCGCATAAACATGAACTGCCATAATTAAAGATTTAAAAAATTAAATAAATGAAAAAAATTTTTGACAGTTTTAGGAGGTGCAGGTTTGATTTGGTTCCAAGCAACTAGACTAGGCAGCCTTTCTACCCGATTATATTAACTTATTCGATATGTTGTTATTACACGTCAATATATGCTTATGTTGAAGTGTCTTCAAACTTAAATTGAGTCTCGGATACTGTCGTAGTTCTGTATAGTCTGTTTTGCAGACTGTGGGAAGATAATGGAGACCCGGAGGAAAGCCACAAGAACGTTTAAATCCACACACACATTTTTTGGTACTTTGTGTCGTTTTATTTAGGGAATTAAATGAGCTTTTGTCGCTCGGCGTTGTGGAAGCACGAGTCAACCTTTCAAGTAATTATGGTAATTTTGCATCAAATCGAAACGGAAAATGTGACGGTTTTCAATATTTGGACACATGCGATGCACTCAGCTTCATTTAGGCCGGCGACTCGTATCGGTAATTATATTTCCGCTCTCGCGAGTTCTCCGATGCCATCCGTCTTGTAGGATTATCAGGCTGAAGTTCACAGCTTAGATGAATTCATTTCCATAATGAAACGCAAACGGTAGCCTAATGTCCTTACCGCCGGAATTACAGTTTCACCTTCTGTTTGCCAACTGCAATCTTGCTCAAAGATAAGAGCGCCAGTCGTATCTTATGAAATTTAATTGATTTGAAATCTAAACGCTTCTTATTGAATTAGGCCGAGTTCTCTGTGCTGAACACTTCACTGCTGCGGAATCACCGACTACACACAACAGCACGAGAAATACCGCATGGGTGAGGAAGACAACCAATAAAACGTGCCCGCTGATGCCTGGCGCCAGTGTTAATTTTGACAAAGATTTTTAATTTAGTGTTAGTCATAGTCTTTCAACCACGACGATTTAGTCGACTAAGTTACAGTATAGATTTAGTCAACAAAAATTTAAGTGCTATATATTATAAATGTTTACTAGAGTTGCGATGTCTAATAAATTTGAATACGTAGTTAACTATGAACATATAAAATATATACAAAGTCGCACTAAATATACACTTATTTGGAAAAGCGTTTATTATGAACTTTTCTTTCAATCCAAACAAATGTATTCTCATAAATGAAACCCTAACAAAGAGGAAATTAAATACAGTAAAATAAAATAAATTATAAATGCATCGCGTTTATAAGTAACAAATGATTGCAGGGTGAAAGAAAAACAGAAGTTTGCAGAAGCAGATGGCGCTTCAGGTGTGTTGTTATGTAGCCTAATGAATGTGGCCTATCCAAGCTACAATATTCATAGTCTATAATTGTAGAGTGACCATATATTTTGATTTTCAAAAAAAGAGGAAAACCGGCGCGGCCTCAACAAATTTTAGACAGGCTCCTCGGAGGTTGATGAACATGCCTTAATATGCATACAAAAAAGTAAAAACTCAAATATGTAACAATTTTAGTCTGACTTTTTTCACAATAAATTAATAAATTAATATAAAATAAAGTTCTATATGTCAACATTTGTTTGAAAATCCAGCTTCAACAATATATCTAATAATATCTATAATGTCTCTATTAGTGAACAATATTAGTGGGCAGTTGTCATTAAAACGTTTTTATTTGACAGATAATTTAATAATATAGTGTACATAATATACATTAAAGTTTCAATGTGTTAGTTCATTTTCCGTTCTCATATAATTTAAAACACGGGTGGCGAACCTACATACACGTGTAAAGGTCCTTTGAAAAAGATGAAAAACCGGACATTATCGTGAATGTATAAAATCCGACCGGATGTGTGGGGAAAAGACGCTTGTCAACACTAATAATTAACAATAATAAGTGTTCAAAGTATGGTAGAAATAAAGCGATTTTTTTCCAAAGTCTGTGAATAACATATCAGACACAACATGATTATGTAAACTTCAGTGCGCTTTATTAATTTTGAATGACTTACCACACAATACTGTCTTGCTTGCACTGTCGTTTTCTTTCTCTTCAGGTCTTCAGGTTCAGTTTTTTTTTAATTGTCAGTGCTGTTTTTTATGTCGACCATTGTTTTGCGTTTACACAGCGGTCGCATTTCACCGCAATGTTCTTGTTTTTTACAAAACTGAAATAATGCGCATCATAATGACCATCTTGCGAATGTACCTTCGGATTTGCCGCAAGTTAGCGCCCAATATATTTAAAAAAAAATAATATATTTTTTACATAATAGATATATCAATATCTATGATATATAATATTATATTATATATCGATGAGATATAATATCATCTTTTGTATTGGCATTGTTTTTAATGCCTTTTAAATAATTTTAATTACGCTTGTTTTTAAGCGTAGAGTAAATTTAGCTCAGCTTAAATTTAGATTAGCTTAGCATCGTAGCCCCTTAAAGTGCTCTTCATATAAATGAAAGCAGTAAGTCCTCGAACGCCTTTAACCTTTGTGCGATTGTGGCCTTTCCACCTTGACTCCGAACCGCATTCTTCTTCTTTATTAGATTAACGGCAGCATTTAATTGTAGCGTGTGAATTTGGAATTCATCACTCGAACGGCTCCGAGTCAGCGCGCTGAACTCAATCACGCTTCGTCTTTAATGTGATTAACTTCTAATTAGCCCATTAGCGGCTAAGTTTGGATGCTGCTTCTGACGGAATCTAAGCGATGGCCGGAGGGGATGTTTATCCATGACAGACGTTTCAAACGTGGCGATGAGCAGCGTTTGCCAAAAGTCATCAATTAGCCGCGGAGTTTGGCCATATTTTCATTCCCGAACGCAGCAGGTGACGTGTCGGCATTTCCGGCATAGCTGGAAAATGATGCACGCGACTCGTTTTTAACGTCTGTGTGTGTCTGTGTGCTTTTACCCAGAGTGCATCGGGAGATTTGATGATTAGGAACATACAGTTGGGTCACGCCGGAAAGTACGTCTGTGTGGTCGACACCGACGTGGAGAGTTTGTCGTCTGCGGCGATTTTAGTCATCAAAGGTGAGAGAACTAGTTTTACCACTTTTAATGCCCAAAAATCAGGAACGTATACTGCAGGGGGCGGAGTGATTTGGGTGGGCGTGGCAAGCGGGCGGGGCGACAAAGTCATCATTTTGTGATCGCAATGTGAAATATGTTTTCAGGAACTTTGGACATCGAAATGTGAAAATAAACTCAAATTGTATTTTATTGGGTGGCTAAAATATTTGTAATAGTTTTCATCTAAACATGGAAACAGCACATATAAAATAGCTACGAGCATTAGCTAGTAAAGTTTTCTCATTTCTAATTAATAATTAATAAAATGGAAATTTCTAATTAATAACAAAAAAATAGAAAGTTGCAACTTACTAGTCTATTTTCTTTACACATGGGCGTTATGTTGTATATACAGTATATATTAATGTTTCATGTAATAAATTAATTATTATGTGTCTCCACTTACAATGAGTTTACATAATTTTCAGGGTGTGAAAACCAGAACAAAAAAGATAAAGTTTAATAAAATTTTAGCCATTTGTTTCACTGTAATTTCAGTTGTTGACATGGATTTACTCAATTAATATTAAATACAAATATTTTAATGAACTAGTGGAAAACGGTATTCTACTAGTAATGACTATCTAGCCAATTAACCTTTAGTTAGCAATTAATTAATTTATTTATTGATACATTTCACACGTCATTACCATGTCCGCAGAAATATTTTCGGCACTAACTGGATCGCGTATAAATGAGCGATCAAACTAACGATGGGGCAAAACCCATCTTGTACTGATTCAAAACAGGATGCGCAATTACAATCTCAAATACGGGACAATTTCATATTTCAAGGGACGGGTGGCGACCCTAGAGAGAATTACCACGAGCAGTTGTTCCTTTATTGCCGTTAATTATACAGCATATTAAATCTGCTTATCAGAGATCACGAATGGCTTTCGCTATCGCACACAGCCGTAGCTTGTTAGTGTAAATTAGACCGAATGGCGTCAAATTAGCCGGTCAAACGACAAAATTCATACTGTAATATGAGAATATTTTCAATTATAATAGGCATTGTAGTAGTCTAAAAAAAGGTTCAGGTTTGTACCGTATGTAGCTAGGGTTGCTTTCAAATGCGTTGAATTCAACATCTTGATGCGTTTTGTTTTCAAACCATTCAATTATTCATACTCACAACTAGTGTAAAGTACCGTATTTACACAAATGAAAGCGTGCGGCGAATATAAGCGCACCCCATGATTTTTCAGGCACAAAAAAAAAAAATTCTATTAATTTACGGACACAAGAACCTTTCTACTTTCTTGTTGTTCTGACTTTCCAGAAATCCCAAATTCTGGCTTAACGATACTTCTTTTAACAAACCAAACTTGTGCTCACAAATGCTCAGAACTTGAACTTGTGACTCTTTTACTTAAATAAAGGATTAAAAATAGTAACCATAAGTATTATTTGTAAGTGTAGTACAGTATATCTCCATTAGGGGGTGCTATGATTCCACTTGCTAGGTCCATTTATGGGCGTATTCCAGATTTTACGATGGACTGGTTACTTCGTAGACAGTCTTGCTGAAAGTTGCTATGTAATTTAATTTAATTCATTTGTATTTCTTCCAGTGTTCTTTAGCCACTGCTTAGTGTTGCAGTCAATAATGCCGATAAGGTTTTTTTTGTTTTTTCAAATAAATTTGTCTACGGACATATTTGAAATACGAGCATATAAGCACCCCCTATGTTTTTCAGCTTCTAAAATTCGAAAAAGGAATGCTTATATTTACGTAAATACGGTATTTTTTACATATATTAATCCATGCCATCCACGAGTCTGAAAACCCCATGCTTCTGGATTGCTCGGAGAAAAAAAAGGTAGAATTGACAGCTTTACTAGGCTTGACACGGGGTCAAGCTATATAAGAAACGGCTTAAAATGTAATGATACCTTTTAGAAGTTGGCTTTTGTGTCGACGGCTTCTGCGGGACAATAAAGGAAGAGGTTTCTGGCAGCGGATGAGTGAGGTTTGATGTGCTGAAGGTAACTTCATTTCTAATTGCTAATTCACTGCTAATTGTCTGACCGAGTCAGGTCCCCCAGGAGCTCCAGATGGCGTAACCGTGGAGGAAGTCACCGACAGCACCGCTCAGCTCTCCTGGAAGCCCGGCCAGGATAACGGCAGTCCCATCACAAGCTATATCGCTCAAGCAAAGACAGCTTTCACAGTGGGCTGGCAAGCGGTGAACACGGGTAACAATGCAGGATTAGCTAAAGCTAGTCAAGCGGAGCGTCAATTCAGCAGAACGCTGGAATTACCGTAGCACATCTCGTGTGCCTTTAAAAGGCAGCTTATGCCGGGTTTTGAGTGCATATAAGAGCGTTTAAGTAACGCAAAATGACTTAATCTGGTCTCCAGCTTCGCCGACCCGATTTCTTTGAAGCAACATCCCACCCAGACACCGACACGGAAAGAATGATTTTGTCTTTACGCTTCGTGACAGTTCAGGCTTACTGTAAACATTGGCTTTAGATTGGGCTAGTGTTGTTGACTTTGAGAAGACTTGTAATCCAGGGTTTCGCAGCTAAACCTGGGCTTTTCTGTCTGCTCTCAGTCCCTGAGGTGATCGATGGGAACACCTTGACGGCGACAGTGGTGGATCTGAGCGCATGGGTGGAGTACGAGTTCCGTGTTCTGGCTAGAAACAGCGTTGGCGTGGGCGAGCCGAGTCCGGCTTCTCTTAAAACAAGAACCGAAGATGCAGGTGAGGCATCAAATGACTCTTGGGTCATGACAAAGAGGCGTTCTGCTCCACAATCTGACCGTCCGACCTGGTCCAAATTGCTTGTTTCCTCAACAGCCAACCAGATCATTGTAAGGGAGGTTACAGGTGTGATTACTATAACACTAATTAGCCTAGCTGACATTGTACATTATAATAGGAATTCCACAACTTGGGGCTTGGTCTTCAAATCACTTTCAACACTTTCTTTATCTTGAATCATGCTGGGTTGTTTTTGAAGAGGCTTTGAATAAAACCCAATACTGAAACAACGTGATGTTTAACTGTTGTGGCCGAATGTTGGTAGAGAGTTGGACTAGCCAACAGAATGTTGTAGATTTGAATCCTGGATACCACAACTGAAGTGCAAGACTTTGAGTGAGTCACTGAACCCAATTTACTCATTCTGTACAAGTACAAGTAAAGTAATATTGATGATGCCGGCAGTGGGCAGTCTTACACCAGGGTGTTGGGGTCATGTGGGAGTTCGTGTCTTGTTCAGTTGTAGAACCATCCAGACCAGGATTTGTACCTGCATGGCCAACGCCCGACCGCTGGACCGCAACTGCCACATTTCCCAGCCAATCAGGAACAAAGCTCGCGGAATTAAGAAAACACGTCACGCAAGCGATCGGTTCTCGAAGTCAGACGATCAGTGGCTGTTTCTGTACGAGGGCTAAAGCACCAGCACTCGAGTGTCGGCATTCATCCAGTGTCCCGTGATGAAGTGATAACGCTCAAGTGGCTCTGCGCAAACCATCGAACGAATTCTTAGAGCGCCATTGTTTCCCACGATTTTCACCGCTGGCCAAGAAAAGCTTTTGTGTCGGCTGCCCACAAAAGCTTTTTAAGGCAATTGCTGAGGGACTGGTGCTTTGTTTTACCGGAAGGTTCTGAATACAAATCAAAGGACGGCAAAGCTGGGCATTTCTGCGCCTGAAGCTCTGTGTCTTGTCTCTGTGCAGTTCCTGACGCAGCCCCCATCGATGTCGGAGGAGGTGGCGGCTCCAAATCAGAGCTGGTAATAACATGGGAGGTAAGTCATCTGTCCGTATTATCACTCCCTCTGTGCGAGGTAATAGTTTTGGCTAATTAAATGGAATTGAATGGGGGTGTTTATTGCCTCCGTCAACCGCGAGTCTGTTTTCCATCTGGGCCTTTTAGACTTGTAATGGCATTCAATTCTGATTCGGTGGCATATTAGAACGTGGCTCATTTGGATGGCATTTGAAACGGCACTGGGTGTGAACTCGGCACCGGATCTGGTGTGTGTGTTTTAATATCACTATAGTTTCCTGTTTCCCCCCCAGCCGGTGCCAGAAGACCTTCAGAACGGGGACGGCTTCGGCTACATCATCGCTTTCCGGCCACTCGGGGAGGTCAACTGGACTCACGCCGTGACCACCGTACCAGCCCAGGCCCGATTCGTCTACCGGAACGAAAGCATTCCGCCCTTTTCTCCGTATAATGTTAAAGTGGGGGCCTACAACACCAAAGGCCAGGGACCATTCAGCCCCGTCACCATTGTCTTCTCAGCCGAGAACGGTGAGGCGGCCCGTCACATTATGAACCGCGCACAAAAGATTACACAGCCGCCTTTTGCGGTCATTCAGCGCTCTATTGATTAAAATTTTCTCTCCGCTATGCGAGTCTCTCTCCATCCAGGCATTCTAGAATTCCTGCAAAAAGAGTGGGATTGATCATAGCACCAGGCCTTTTATATGACGCACGCATTTTATTATTCCAATTGTCAATGAAAGAGACTCGAGGATCACAAAGATCTGAAAGGCTGCTGAACACACGTAGATTTAAGAGGTTTTTTTTTCATTAATTATTACTGAGAAGGGTGTTGAAAACACCGGAATTCCAAGAACAAGATGGTGTTTGTCACTTTTATTTCAACCCCGTTTTTAGTTTCACACTAAAATTTCAATTCACACTAGCTTTTTTTAATACAACGTTCGCACATTATCACATTAGAATTTGTCGCTATAGTGAATTAATTGTCTGGTATGTCATGTTGTCAATTTATAGTGTTCTTTATTTTCTTTAATTGGTCCTTTTAATATTCATGTTTTTAATATTTTAAAATTGTCTTTGATGAATAATATTTTGAACTGAAACCCATTTTTTCTTGATTTTGATAAAACACTGTGTTAAAATGCACTGCTATTTTTACCCAAATCAACAAATAGCATTCTAAAATATTTCAAAGTAAAAATTATACAAATATATTGATATTGATGTATATACAGTATATGCTGTTATGCATGCAAAATAAAAACTCAATGTCTATCTTCTGTACGCAGAAGGTAAGCAAAAAAATGTATATATATGTAATTTGTATGCGATGTAAAAATGCAGTTTTAATTTAAATTTTTTTTTTACATGTGCGTAAGGAAGTAAAGCGTTGACGAGAGACAGTCACACGACTGGCTTCATCTCCCCTGCAAATAATGTCTGTTTGTGTCATTCAGACATCGTGTTAAACTAGAAAAAAGTCTTTTACCATCAAAATCTATGTTTCTCCCTCCACTTCATCATCCCCCTACCCACCCATCTCTCTCTCTCTCACTATCTCTCTCTCTCACTCTCTCTCACTCTCTTCTCTCTCTCATACTCTTTTTCTCTTAACCTCTCTTATGTTTCTCTCTTCCTCATTTCTTCTTTTCCTCTCTTTGTCTCACACCATCTCCTCTCTCTCTCTCTCTCTCTTTCTTGTCTTTCTTATTTACTTCATCTTCCCCCTTCACACCTGTGTCCTCTCTCTTCACACTTCTTTCATCCTCTCACCCATTTCTCTCACCCCTTTTCTCTTAACCTCTCAATCTTATGTTTCTCTCTTCCTCATTTCTTATTCCTTTCATTGTCTCACACAATCCTCTCTCTCTCTCTCTCTCTCTGTCACTATTCTCTATCTCATTTACTTCATCCTTACTTCACACCTGTGTCCGCTCTCTCTCTCTCTCTCTCTCTCTCTCACACTTATCTTTCTTTTTTCGTCATTTATTTTGTCTTGCCCCCCCCCCTCTTTCTCAACCCCCTTCTTTCATCCTATCACCCATTTCTCTCGCCTTTTTTTCTCTCACCCTCTTGTGTTCTTCTCTCTCTTCCTTATTGACTTCATCCCCCCACCTTTTTCTCACCTCTTCTTCTCTTTCATGCTCTCTCAGGTTTCTCTATCTTTCTCATCCCTTTAACTTGCCCTGTCTTGTCTCTCTCTCTCGCATGTTTCTCATGTCAACATAATGAAGAGTTGTGGTCCAGTGGTACGGGACATGGACTGGTGTCTCTCTCACACTTATGTTTCTCTCTGTCTTTCTCATTTCTTCAACTTGCCCTGTCTTTTCTCTCACTCTCTCTCACCCTCTTCTTTCTCCCTCTCACCATGTTTCTCTCAACCTCATTTCATCTTTTCCTCTCTTCTCTCACACCTTCTTCTCTCTCTATCTCTCTGTCACTCTCTTCTCTCTCTTTCTCTATCACTTTTCTCTCTCATTTACTTTGTCTTTCCCTCTTACTTCACATCTCGGTCCTCTCTTTCACACTCTCCCTCTCTTTCTCTCACACTTATGTTTCTCTCTCTTTACAACAATTATTTTGTCTTGCACATCTTCTCTCTCTCTCTCTCTCTCTTTTCCCCTTCTCACCCTTATCTCGTTCTTGTGTTTTTCTGTCTTCCTCATTTACTTCATCTTCCCCATTTTTTCTCACCTCACTTTCACTCTCTCTCACTTTCATGTTTTTCTCTACCTTTCTCATTTCTTTAACTTGCCCCTTCTTGTCTCCCTCCCTCTCTCTCTCTCTTTCTCTATCTATTTCCCAGAACCCAGTGGTGTTCCAGGTGGAGTGTGGGTCAGGAGCATTTCTTCCACAGAAATTGAAGTGAACTGGCATGTTCTGGCGGCTTCTTCAGAAAGAGTGTTGGGCTATGAGGTGCGTTCCAGCTTCTAAATGGAAATGACTCTCTGTCCGCTTTAGAAATGCATGGCGGGTTCGGTCAGAG
>MU204372.1:1283222-1302995 GCA_017309775.1 Paedocypris sp. Pulau Singkep | reverse complement strand
TTCTCTATCTATTTCCCAGAACCCAGTGGTGTTCCAGGTGGAGTGTGGGTCAGGAGCATTTCTTCCACAGAAATTGAAGTGAACTGGCATGTTCTGGCGGCTTCTTCAGAAAGAGTGTTGGGCTATGAGGTGCGTTCCAGCTTCTAAATGGAAATGACTCTCTGTCCGCTTTAGAAATGCATGGCGGGTTCGGTCAGAGCCTGTCGTCTTGCACATTATACCTGTAAGTTCCTTCGGTATCCATGGTTACGGTCTGAAACGAAATGCGATTTTTGTCTTTTCACTCAACCTACATATGAGAAAGGAATTTCATGGTCATTTTTTGTGCATTTGTACAGCTGACTCTTCACCGTTCAGGTCTTTCTGTGCTCTTCAGGTGGTGTACTGGGAGGATGACACCAAACCAGAAACCATGGGGAAAGTCAGAGTGTCTTCTAACCAGAACAAGGTGAACGTCAGTGGCCTGAGAGGATTCACTCAGTATTTCATGACCGTGAGCGCTTTCAACACCGCCGGAACTGGCCCGCTGTCTCCCACCATCAACGTCACCACCAGAAAGTCTCGTGAGTGTAAAGAAACCTCTGCATGGAGTGTGTGGTGTGTATTGTGCAGTATCACCCACAGTCAGAAGGAGCGGTCGAATGAATAAATGAGACTCTTATTTATACCACAAACATCAAATTTAATTTTACCGACTCAAGTTTGAGGTCTGGTAGAAGTTTGAGGTCTGTCTGGAGAATGTTATCTCCCCTCGTGCTTGCGTGTGTTTCCTCCAGGTCTGCAGCACAGTCCAGAAACATACAGACAATTGACCATAGATGTGAGTTATGAGGTGTGTTCTTCTCTGTGATTGGTCGGCCACTAATCTAGGCTGCGTTCCGCCTTCTAACCCAGAGTTTCTGTGATTGGCTGCAGTTCAGAAAATGGGTTACTTTGATTTCATTTAAATGTATTTGTGTCGTCCTCAATGTATTGTCACATTTTAAGAACAAAAAGAGACGGATGGAGCATAATCTTCTGATACTTCAATGCAGAGAAACAAAGACTACAGTGATATTGACAATAATGCATTTAGGCATTCTGGGAAACAGAGTTCATGAAACACTCTTGGGTGTAACAGCGTAAACACGTTAAAAATAAACATTTATAATTAATCGCATGCGTTAACGAGTTAACGTTGACATCCCCGACCATAATATTGAAGGGTTAATATATATCTCACGGCTGTGTGTTTCCTCAGCGCCCGGTCAGCCACCTCTGAACGTGGAGTGGAATCTGATTGGCTCAAAGCTCACGGTTCACTGGGAGCCCGTCATTTCTCTGGAGATGGAGTCGGACGTTACCGGCTATCTGGTAAGTGCTTCCCAGCAATCCAAACCTCAAAGCCAAACCACGGGGCATTTTCTTCCCATAATCCTATTAGCTCGCTTTATCCCCTTCAGCATGAAAGACGGCTACATTAAAAGTGCATATATTACGGCTCTGGTTGCACGTTTACGCATTTTCAAGGTAAAACATGACGATGGGAGGAAGTGGAGAAACAGCAGCTGCGCTAATAAACGCCGCGCTTTCTCGCTGCGCATAATTTGATTTTCCTGAAATAAACACCGCCGAACGAATGTAAGCGGTTGTTAGCACGTCTCACATCCGTTTTCCCTCCAGGTGACTTACAGACGGAACCGACATAAAGAAATTAACACCATCACAACAAACCTGACCTCGGTGGAGCTCTCACTTCCCGCTGACGATGATTACGTCATTCAGATCCGAGCGCTGAGCGATGGAGGAGAAGGTCTGCCCACCGAACCCATCAGCATCCACAAGCTCAGTAAGAGAGACCAGCCGCGGATTACACACTTCCGCTGCACCTTTTAAGTGTTTCTAAAAGCTGTTCAATTTCATTTCTGAATTTAGCGGTTTTGCGATTTAAAAGTGATGTGCTTTTTTTGAGAGCATCTGTCCGTCCATCCATCCATCCATCTATCCATCCATCCATCCATCCATCCATCCATCTATCTATCTATCTATCTATATCTATCTAGTATCTATCTATCCATACATCTATCCTTCCATCCCTCCATTCATCCATCTATCTATCTATCTAACCATCCATCCATCCATCTATCTATATAGCTAATCATCTATCTATCTATCTATCTATCTATCTATCTATCTATCTATCTATCTATCTATCTATCTATCTATCTATCTATCTATCTATCTATCTATCCTTCTTTCATTTCTTCCATCCTTCCATCGATCCATCCATTCATTCATCTATCTATCTATCTATCTATCTATCTATCTATCTATCTATCTATCTATCTATCTATCTATCTATCTATCTATCTATCTATCTATCCTTCTTTCATTTCTTTCATTCTTCCATCGATCCATCCATTCATCCATCTATCTATCTATCTATCTATCTATCTATCTATCTATCTATCTATCTATCTATCTATCTATCTATCTATCTATCTATCTATCTATCTATCTATCTATCTATCTATCTATCCATCTATCCATCTTTCTTTTCTTTCTTCCATCCTTCCATCCATCCATCCATCCAGCCAGCTATCGATTCTTCCATCCATCCATCTACCTGCTTACCTACATCAGCTTTTGGATATCACTCGTTTATAACCCGATATTTTACATCTCAGAGTCGAGCGTGTAGCCGCGTAGAATCCGTATGTCCTGGCCTCCTTTAAAACCCACGTTATAAAAGATAAATATTCAGTGCCGAAGGGATACTAAGCGCACGGTCGCCTATAAAACAAACAATGCGCGGTTGACCTCATAATGTTCCGCCGGCGTTCCCCCGAGTCGCCGCTCCGTAACCGCGGTCCTGGCGAGTTTAACGCGACTCTCTAAATGAGTTGTCGGTGATTTGATGTGTCCTGCTTGTGTACCTCCTATCCTCCGCTGGGCTAAGCAGTCTGATCTTTATTAACTAGCCCGAGCTCCGCTCATCTGTCTCTGCCAGGCTCGGCTCCACCGTGAATACTGAGTCGCAGCAGAAGCGGGATGTTTTTTTCACTCGCTTATTATATACGTTTCTCATCGCCGCCGCTTTCCGTTTCCATGAATGGGATTTGGCTTTTTATTGGCTGTTAATATCCAAAGTTAGCATCTGTGCCAAACCTCAAGTACTGTAGCACTAATTGGTAATTTATTGGTCTATCTATCTATCTATCTATCTATCTATCTATCTATCTATCTATCTATCTATCTATCTATCTATCTATCTATCTATCTATCTATCTATCTATCTATCTATCTATCTATCTATCTATCTATCTATCTATCCATCCATCCATCCATCCATCCATCCATCCATCCATCCATCTATCTATCCATCGTTACAGCTATCAATCTAATAATTTATCTATCTATCTATCTATCTATCTATCTATCTATCTATCTATCTATCTATCTATCTATCTATCTATCTATCTATCTATCTGTCTATCGATTTATTTATCCATCCATCCAACTATCGTTCTGTCTGTCTGTCTGTCTATCCATCCATCCATCCATCCATCCATCTATCGATCTATCTATCGGTCTTTCTGTCTATCCATCCATCTATCCATCCATCTATCGATCTATCTATCGTTCTGTCTGTCTATCCATCCATCCATTCATCCATCTATCTATCCATCATTCCATCTTTTGGTCTGTCCATCCATCCATTCATCTATCTATCTATCTATCTATCTATCTATCTATCTATCTATCTATCTATCTATCTATCTATCTATCTATCTATCTATCTATCTCTCTGCCTGTCTGTCTGTCTAACTATCCATCCATCCATCCATCCATCCACCTACCTAGTACCTCTCTCTATTTACCATTCATACAATAATCTATCCATTTGGCTTTTTATTGGCTGTTAATATCCAAAGTTAGCATCTGTGCCAAACGCAACATTTTGCAACCTCATATAGCACTAATTGGTAATTTATTGGCGTGATTTACATGAGCAACAGCTCAGCAGGCTTCTTGGGAAGTGAAGTAAATCATCTCCGAGCACTAGACTATTCAGCTGCAGATAGAGAGCTAAGCGCTGATAAATTTACATTCATATAAAAGCCAGGGCTAATTTCATCCTTCACTTCCCTGCGTTGCCTTTCTTCATTGCGGCTTTGTCTCCACGCCTGTTTGTATTCATCAGTTACAAGTTAATCAGCTCGGAGGAACTGTTATTTTAAGGAAGTATTTACATCAGGTCTAGTGGTTCCTGGGCTCCAATCTGGACCAAACTTATAATTTATTTTATTTATTGTAGTTTAATGATGATACTTTAATGATTCTTCTCGCTACAGATTTTTCGCAACCAAAAATTTTAAGAACCTTTGTTCGTTTGTTCCTTGTGTTAAGGGCATTTGTTCCGTGGGTTACAAAAAGGTCATTCATACCTTTAGTTAAGGTCATTCATACCTTTAGTTAAGGTCGTTCATGCCTTTAGTTAAGGTCAGTCATACCTTGGGTTAAGGTCAGTCATACCTTGGGTTAAGGTCATTTATGCCTTTAGTTAAAGTCATTCATACCTTTAGTTAAGGTCATATATACGTTTAGTTAAGTTCATTTATATATTGGGTTAACGTCATTCATACGTTTAGTTAAGGTCATTCATACGTTTAGTTAAGGTCATTCATACCTTGGGTTAAGGTCATGCATACTTTTCATTGAGGTCATTCGTATCTTTCATTGAGGTCATTCATACGTTTAGTTAAGGTCATTCATTCCTTGAGTTAAGGTCATTCATACCTTGGGTTAAGGTCATTCATACCTTTAGTTAAAGTCATTCATACATTGGGTTAAGGTCATTCATGCCTTTAGTTAAGGTCATTCATGTCTTTAGTTAAGGTCATTCATACCTTTAGTTAAGGTCATTCATGCCTTTAGTTAAGGTCATTCATACCTTTTGTTAAGGTCATTTATACGTTTAGTTAAGTTCATTTATACATTGGGTTAACGTCATTCATACGTTTAGTTAAGGTCATTCATACGTTTAGTTAAGGTCATTCATACCTTCGGTTAAGGTCATTCATACCTTGGGTTAAGGTCAGTCATACCTTTCGTTGAGGTAATTCGTACCTTTCATTAAGGTCATTCATACGTTTAGTTAAGGTCATTCATACCTTTAGTTAAGGTCATTCATACGTTTAGTTAAGGTCAGTCATACCTTTCATTAAGATCATTCATACGTGTAGTTAAGGTCATTCATAACTTTAGTTAAGGTCATTCATACGTTTAGTTAAGGTCAGTCATACCTTGGGTTAAGGTCAGTCATACATTTCGTTAAGGTCATTCATACCTTTAGTTAGGTCAGTCATACCTTGGGTTAAGGTCATTCAAGCCTTTAGTTAAGGTCATTCATGCCTTTAGTTAAGGTCATTCATACCTTGGGTTAAGGTCATTCATGCCTTTAGTTAAGGTCATTTATGCCTTTAGTTAAGGTCATTCATACCTTTGGTTAAGGTCATTTGTACTTTGGTTATGATCATTTGTTCCTTGGCTATAGTAAGGTAATTCGGACCTTGGGTTAAGATCATTTGACCGGTGAATCTGATCGTGTGTGTGTGGGTGATGAAGTGGATGCTGACACGTTTGGTTGCTGCTGTTTTACCAGGATAATAGTGTGTGTTGCGTCCTTCTATGTATTGCACCTTGAGAAGAGCTTCAGTCTATCAGTAAAAAACTCCATATGAGACTGGTACAAGAACTTAGCATCTATAACTTTCTAAAAATCAACGTGACAATCATCCTAGCTTGCATGGTACAGACGAGCGCCCAACCCAACAGTGAGAATGAAAAGTTAACACTAATCTCAACGTCCCACCACTAATCCAGACCTACAATATTAGGACTTGGGCAGAGGTGTAAGGTACTTGAGTAAAAGTACTTCGTTACTTTACTTAAATAGGTTTTTGACTACTTCGCACTTGCACTGAGTATAAAAAATATAAGCAACTTTTACTCTCTACTCCACTGCATTTGTGATGGATTAGCAGTACTTTTCACTCCACTACATTTGAATTGACACTTGCCGTTACTCGTTACATTGTGATTCATTTATACCGCAGTTCATTTCTTGGGCGGACGAGGTAATAGCGCCATCTATAGGCTGCTGAAGATACTGGAAGCTATTTGTGAATTAGAAACCACGTGAACGTGATTAGAGACAACCAGCTTTTGCTGAAGCAAAAAAAAAATATTGACCTTTTTGTTACTGAGAAAACCTTTTTGATATTGAGAGGTCACCGAGAACCACAAATTTAGCTCAGAATTCTATTTGGTTTTTATTTTGCCGGTTTGCGTTTGATTTGAGACTGACTTTTTGTTCTTATTTATTTAGCTGCACCACTTTTGAAACATTGAAGTGTTACATTTTGTTCCTGTACTAGGAAAAAAAACCTCAAAAATAAAGAGGTTGTTTTTCATATTTTTGGTGGGCTTTTTGTCTAAATTCAGTGTGAGTAAAATACTTGAGTTCTTTTATAATTTGATACTTTGCTACTTTGACTCAAGTCTTTTTTAAGCTGGTTACTTGTTACTTGTAATGGAGTAGTTTTTACAGTGAGTATTGATACTTTTACTCAAGTATTCCCGGGTACTTCTTACACCCCTGGACATGGGTGAGAAGAGACCACCTATTTAGTTGAGGTTCCGTCTATATAACCCAATAACCCAACTTTCTGTGTGTTTCAGGTATGAGTGTCCGAGGGTCCACAGCCTGCCAGACCACCGCCATCCCCGTGTCCTTGCTCTCTGTTATCGCACTTTCCACACTGAGACCAGCTTTGTGTTAACAGTCAGACTGGTTTGATTGCCATTCCTCATCCTCTTGATGGAACCAGCGGCCAAACTTTATCGGCCCATCTTTCTCCATCTTATCCTAGCTCCATCGGAGAAGGGAAACAGGAAAACCTCCACCGCTGACGGGATTTCAAGGACGTTAATTCTCAAGTCCGTCATGGTCTGAGAGTTGAGTTTCACTGGAGGCTTGTGAGGGACGGAACGCCACAGAACCGATGCCTTACTTCCATCTACATGCCAAAGTAGCTCATCACCTTTTACTTCTCATCTGGGCCTTATGGTTTTCACGCGGTGGGAAAGTACAAGTCAATTATCATGTGCCACACTAATGCTTCAAATTGGAACAGCAAGTTACGTCTCTACGACATGGAGTTGTTACATATTTTTAGAGGATGTCTCTTTTTTTTTTTTACAGAATAATTTACAACGTCCACCTGATCTGATGGTTGACAAGCTGCAATTCACCAATCATTGTGTTCATTTCTCTCCGTGTGCCTTATCTGTGTCCTGCGTAGACAAGGCGTTTGCCGTACGTGGACAGGACAACGCATCGGTTTGCTTCTGGTGCCATTCGGGTCAATTTGCGGTCGTGAACTTTCCAATTGATTCTTACACGGAAGTGATGAAGTGAAGATTCTTACACGGAAACAAACCAGGATGGCATTGTGTTGAGCGTCATCATCTCGAATGTTTGTCGAGCTTTTCAAGAGTTTATGGTCTGGTCCGTATGTTTGCTGAGATGCCAATTTCAGGCTGAAATGATCGGCCGATGCTTTTCAGGAGGACCACAAGGCATTTTCAGAACTTTTAGAGTTGAGTTGGTCTCGCAGGTTCTTCGGCCGGCCTCCGATGAGCGTTTGTGTTGTTCCGTCGAGGTCGAGAATTCTAGGCCACTAACCAGATGCTCCTCGGGGCCTTTATCAGCGGAATCAGTTGTGTTTGCAGACGCCTTGGAGCCCAAATCTGCTTAGCCAGTAGCTCTGGAAAGAGAATTGCTTTGGTGTGGAGTGTAAACGCCATAATTAATCATGGCACTTTAGCGCTTCGAAATAATAACACAAACACAGCCTGAAAATGCGAGTGAGAATTGGACTCGTTGACCTGAAAGCAGGACTTTTGTAGATAATTTGTCTTTAGTATTCCATGCACACAACCAACTGGGTGTTTCTGTATGGAGTTTTCCATGGGTTTTCCAGTTTTCTCCCACAGGAGTCTGGAAAATTGTTCTTAGGTGGGTTTGTGTGTGTGTGTGTGTGTGTGTGTGTGTGTGTGTGTGTGTCCTGCTCTGTGATTGGTCAGCAGAGGTGTAAAGTACCTAAGAACCACACTTGAATAAAAATACAAATACCTTACTGTGAAAATGACTCGACTACAAGTCACGAGTCACCAATTTCAAGAAGACTTGAGTAAAAGTCATAACGTATCAAATTTTAAGAAATTTCAGATCTTAAGTGTTTTACTCTTGTTGAATGTAATTGAAATGTGAAAAATGTTTATTGTCCTATTATAGAAATTAAATTTTCTATGTTTCAAAATGGCATAAAAGAAAGAATCCAACTCAAATACACAAAAAAGTGTGATTAACGTTCACACTGAACGCTGATTAACGTTCAGGTGATTGAGCTGATAAACAGCATCCAGTACCTTCAGCATCCTGCAGATGGTGACATCACCTCGTCCACCCATGAAATTAACTGTGGTAGAAAAAGATGCCGACTCATCGCGCACAATCACAATGTAGCGAGTAACGGTAAGTGTCCTTTCAAATGTAGTGGAGTAATGAGTACAGATACTAATCACTAGTGTAGTCAAGTAGAGAGTGAGTTACATTTTCATACTCGGTACAAGTACAAAGTAGCAAAAATACTGAAGTGAAGTCCATTTACGCAAGTACTTTACACCACTGTTGGTCAGCCACTAATTCAGGGGGTTCTTCAGAGACTTCAGAGAGCTTCTGTGATTGGCTCCAGCTCCCTGTGGCCCAGAAATGGAAAAAGTGGTTGAATGGATGGATGGATGGATAGAAAAAAAGATGGATGTCCAGCTTGATCGGGAGACAATAGGATAATAGCACAGAGCAGACACGATGGTTGGTCTAATGAACCCATGTAGTAGAGCAGATCCTGAGATTTCCTGACGTCGAGTGTGTCTGCTTGATTTCTTTCGGTTCTTTTCTGAAAGAACTGATTTCTTTTTCCGTGGCTGGAGGAGGATGGCTCTCTCCTTTGTACTCGGTCGACTCGCACACATTTCTGAAGACTCGTGGGTCTTGTTGAAGACCACCTGCACATCGCTCTTGCCTTTAAATCGTAAGGTCGGACGTAAAGTGAGAGTCGTTTTTGAGTGACAAAGCAGTCGCACTGTCCCCACAGACTCGCCGTACAATGTAGATGTCACCCCGAAGGCCGTGGAGGAGCCTGGACGGCTTTGTGTCCAGGATGAAAGCTTTCGCATGATTCTGATTTAACCTTTGATAATGGCTACTGACATTTAGGTGCCTGTTGAGACTAGTGTGTTTCTGTTCTGGTTTGTCCAGACCATTTCATGCATATTATTCATCATCATCCCCATCATTCATCTTCAGAGAGCGCCATCTGAGATCCTTAACCCTCCGACTATGTTGGGGTCCAATTGACCCGTTTTAAATGTTTAAAAATATTTTAGAAATACTTAAAAGTATTTTTTCACTTTGAAACTTCTCCTGTTTGGCTTATTGGGTGTATTTATTATATATAACATGTAACGATTGAGTTCACATATTTGTAACAACAAGCTACATGTTTATATTACAAAGATTATGTTCGGCTCAAATTGACTTGTGTTAAAAGTAAAACTTTGAAACTTCTCCTGCTTGTGTTAGTCAGTGTAATCCACATATAAACTAGAAATGGTTCAGTTGACATATTTGTAACAACACGCCACATGTTTTTGTTACAATGATAATGTTCTAGTCAATTTGACCCTTCAGACAAAATAGAAGCTAAAAAGAGTCAGAAAGATCAAATACTATTTGTTTCTTTGCAACAATGAGACATAAAACACACACACACACACACACTGTTTTGGGGAACTTTTTGGTTTCTGACACTTATGTGCATAATAAAAGTCCCCTTGTCAAATTGACCCGCGACCAATATTGATGTTCCTGTGAAACGAACATAATAAGAGGGTTAAGTGCTTAATATTCATGTATGTTAAAAAAAAAGTGTACAAAGAAAACATCACGATCACGATTTTGTGGTAGCGTCAAAAATGTAAAAAAAAAAAAATCAATCCTAAAAAAAAGTGATTTGTGTTGCGGAATGATTATTCTGCCGTTTGAGTTTAATGTAATCCAACATGTGATGTCTTTTTTTCTTTTTTGTTTTTTGCTAAAGGTCAAGCATTGTCCTTTAAAGGTGAAGCAATTTGATTATACTGTCAGAGATAAAGTTGACAAATATCCCGGAAAGCAAGATGATTTCTGTTCAAGGTTTATGTTCCATCTTTCACGGTTTTTTGATAATTCTGTACTTTACGGCGTCACGACTACATCTCTGTGAGATGACGCGGACACGATACCGTTTTCACATTGAAAAGATGGACCGAGCAGAGTAAAGTTGTGCATGTCGATTGTCTAATGTGTCGATTTTTCTACAGCAAATTTAATAAAAACAGCTATCGGAGATTTACCTCCAGAAATGTCAGAATGCTCTTTTCTTCTCTACATAAATTACCAACAACCCCGCAAGGCAATTAACGGCAAACTAATAAGCCGCGGAGCCGATATGTCAAGATGCACATGGATTTTCTACGTTTCTCAAAATCGACGACGTATTTAACTCTTTCATCGACTGTGCTATCATATTCGTCGCTGCCGCCTTGTTAGAAAATCCCATTCACGGCTTATAACTCCAATTAAACGATATTAATTGCACGTGAGCAAATGGCGGATGAGACGTCGGTCTACAAACATCAGTAAGATGCCTAAATCTCTGAGCTAAATGTTCTAGCTAAGCTTTTCCCTGAATCTGTGTTGATCGGACAGCCATACTTGAGTAATGACTGTAAAAATTACCCCTTTTACAAGTAACAAGTCACCAATTTCCAAAAGACTTGAGTCAAAGTATCCCATTTTAAAAGAACTTGAGTATTTTACTTGCACTGACTATAGGCACGAATGTGAAATGTGAAAACAGACTCTATTCATGAGGTTTTGTTTTCTAATACAGAAACAAAATTTAACACCTCAATGTTGTAAAAATGGTAGAACAAAGTAGATCAGAAAAAACTAAACAAAAAGTCTGTCTCGCTCACTCAAATGTGCAAAAAAAAAGATATCTATCTATCTATAAAAGTAGATGAGTAAATTATATATGATAAAATGATATATGATATAATAAAACTAGTGAAATGCATTCTTCCTCTACTGAGTATTCAAGTGATTAGGATGGTTTTTCTGCATTAAAATTTTACAAAGCGACACGTGTATTTCGTTAACTACGTATATATTACGTAAATGAAAAGCACATCATAACAAAAAGTAAAAGTTGTAATTTTTACAAAGCTTATATTGTTGATACTCAGTACATGTACAAAGTAGCAAAAACCTACTTAAGTAAAGTAACAAAGTCCATTTACTCAAGTACTAGACACCTCTGGCGCCTGTGTTCCTTCTATTCTGATATTAAAGCGGTTAGAAGTCATATATGAGGTGTTTAGCCCTTTAATGGCGTTTAATGTGTGTTCCGGGATGCTGTGCTATTCATCTGGCTAACACGGCGTCAGCTTCATTCAGCATCAGCACCACAATGTGACTAATGTCACTGATGCTTTTTTACATCAGCTCGGCTAGAGGCAAAGTGCACAGATTTTTCATATTTATGTTTAATAAAGCCAAATAAAATGATTTTGTTTTGTGTGTAGTGGTGAGACACGTCAAGTTCAAGTTCAGTGCATTTGTTAAGGCGCTTTTTTACAGTTACAACTGTCCCAAATGTCGTCAAAGCGAAAATTGTTGCATTTTATTCGTTTGTTCTTTGGTGTTAAGATAATGGCTACGACTTAAGATTTGACTTAAGACATCTAAGTTTTAAGGATTTAGGGATTTGTTCAAGGTACAGGCCCAGTCTTGGATTCGGCGTGTGTCTCTTCCAGGTCTCCAAAGTCCAAATACATGTATTCAGAACATCAGAGTCTGGAAAACTCCCAAAGTTGTATGGGAGTGTGTCCCGCTCTGTGATTGGTCAGGATCCCATCCCAGAGGTTTAAGTTCAAGTTTATTTATATAGTGCCTTTCTTAGTTTGAGACCATGCAAATTACGTAGGGGGGGTTGTCTTTGAAAAAGAAAAATGTCCCTTATTTTTCTGTGTTTAAAAACTAGGGGGAAAAGTGTCAGTTAAACGGAAAAAAAAAATGTCCATTGTCCATCGTTGTTTAGACTATGGGCTATTCCGCTGGCTGCGTTTTCTGTGACCCAGAAATGTAAATATAAATAATGTAAATGTAACTTACAAGTACATAAAATTGCATATAAAGTAGTGTGCACATAAATTGCAATTTGCCCGTAATATGCACCTGTGAAAAGTGCGTTATAGAAAAATGTAACTTTTAGAAAAATGGAGCTACTGGCTTTTAAAAAAGTATTTTTAATCTAATTAGATTAGATTAGATTAATTCTGTAAAATTTATCAATTCTACTAGGGGGAAATTCTGACGTTAAACACCACAAAAAAGCATCAGCAGAAAAATGACACAGCAACAGTAGAATAGTGTAAAAACGATCAAATGAAAGATAATAACAATAAACATTTTACAGTTAATTACAAGTGTTTTTATACTATATATAATGTTTAATATACATAGAGAGGTACAAGTGAGAAAGAATTAAGAATGACTGAGAAAGAGGAACAAGAGAGAGAGACAGAGGGGGAGAGAGAGAGAGAGAGAGAGATAGGAAGAGAGATAGAGAGAGAGAAAGAGTCCGAGACACAGAAAGATGGAGAGTGAGAGAGAGTCCGAGACACAGAAAGATGGAGATAGAGAGAGTCCGAGACACAGAAAGATGGAGAGAGAGAGAGAGAGAGAGAGAAACAGAGGGGCAGAGAGACAGAGAGAGGGAGAGAGAGCGAGAGAGAGAGAGACAGAGGGGGGAGATAGAGAGAGACAGAGAGAGAGAGAGAGACAGAGAGGGAAGAGAGACAGAGAGAAATAGAAAGGGAGAGAGACAGAAGGGGAGATAGAGATAGACAGAGATAGGAAGAGAGAGAGAGAGAGAGACAGAGACAGAGAGACAGAGATAGGAAGAGAGAGAGACAAAGAGAGATAGAGAGGGAGAGAGAGAGCGATAGAGGGAGAGAGAGAGAGAGAGAGAGAGAGAGAGAGAGAGAGAGACAGAGGAAGAGAGACAAAGAGAGATAGAGAAGGAGAGAGAGAGATAGATAGAGAGAGGGAAAGAGAGACAGAGAGAAATAGAGAGAGAGAGAGATGGCTGAGTGGAAGGAGTGGACGGACGGACGGACGGACGGATGGATGGATAAATGAAGTAAACAGATACCGTAGAGCAATATAGAGCAAGTGAACGATCTGTAGAACGAGAGAAAGAGGATGAGAGACGGAGAAGAGAACATCCCTCGCTCTCCTAGACACACAGAAAGATGTACGGCCTCCCGTTCGGCGAGTCTTTGGATGTATCTGGGAGCAAACTCTTTTCCTTCAGTGTCTTTCTCCGTCTGTTTCTCCTCGTGCCTTCACGTTGGCAGTGATTCATCCGATGGCGAGCAAACAGGAAGGCCGTGGAATTGCTCTCCTGGCTCCGGGCGTGATGAATGCTGCGTGTTCGATGATAAACTGTCCGCACTGCCCTCGTAAACAGCTGTTGTGGTGAAAACAAACAAACAAATAAACCAATAAACAAGTGCGTCCGTCAGCCAACGTCGTGTGAGTGTCCGTGTCTTTATTTTTTCAGTTTGAACTTTGTGTGTCAGTCATTTTGCTCTATGGCTGCAGCCAAAGATGGAAACGACTGGCATCTGAATGTCTGTTTGTCTTTCCATCCATCCATCCATCATCCATCTATCTATCATACACACTCTGTATCATGTCTGTCTATCTTTCTTTATCTTGTCTGTCTTTGTGTCTACCAATCGTACACACTCTATCTATCTATCTATCTATCTATCTATCTATCTATCTATCTATCTATCTATCTATCTATCTATCTATCTATCTATCTATCTGTCTGTCTATCTATCTATCTATCTATCTATCTATCTATCTATCTATCTATCTATCTATCTATCTATCTATCTATCTGTCTGTCTTTCCATCCATCCATCCATCCATCCATCTATCTATCATACACACTGAATCATGTCTGTCTATCTTTCTTTATCTATCTATCTATCTATCATACACACTCTGTATCATGTCTGTCAATCTTTCTTTATCTTGTCTGTCTTTCTGTCTACCATTCGTATCTATCTATCTATCTATCTATCTATCTATCTATCTATCTATCTATCTATCTATCTATCTATCTATCTATCTATCTATCTATCTATCTATCTATCTATCTATCTATCCATCTATCTGTCTTTCTGTCTGTCTGTCTTTCCATCCATCCATCCATCCATCCATCCATCCATCTATCTATCATACACACTCTGTATCATGTCTGTCTATCTTTCTTTATCTTGTCTGTCTTTCTGTCTACCATTCGTACACACTCTATCTATCTATCTGTCTGTCTGTCTGTCTGTCTGTCTGTCTGTCTGTCTGTCTGTCTGTCTTTCTGTCTGTCTTTCCATCCATCCATCCATCTATCTATCATACACACTGAATCATGTCTGTCTATCTTTCTTTATCTTGTCTGTCTTTCTGTCTATCATTCGTACACACACTCTCTATCTATCTATCTATCTATCTATCTATCTATCTATCTATCTATCTATCTATCTATCTATCTATCTATCTATCTATCTATCTATCTATCTATCTATCTATCTATCTATCTATCTATCTATCTATCTATCTATCTATCTTCCTGCCTGTGTGTCTGTCTATGTCAGTCTAAGTCTTCAGATGTCAGCGAAAAAGACCAATGAAAATTGAGCAATAGAAAATACCGTGCGCTCTGTTTTCATATCAAAATCAAAACGTAGCACTTTGCCAGGCAGAACATCTGTTTGTGAGTAAACAAGCGTGAGCTCTATCTTTCATCAGGCGTGATGGTGTGGTTCTGTTCAGATCGGGTCTATAGGGGGAAGCAGCCTTGAGGCTTTAATGAAGAGCGTCTCTACATATCACGATGACAGCGGCCGCTGGAAGCGTCTGGCATTTAAGTAAATCTTTCGGATCAATATCTCCGCCGAGTATTTTACAGCCTCTCGGCTCAGGTAGAGGTGATTTAAAGAGAGAAAGCCAGCGATGCACAGAACCCCATTAAATCAAACTCGTCAATTTAACGTGTCTCCCGGGTCCTGGTCCGAGCGACCCGTGGCTTTAATACGGCCATTGCCATGCAGATGATCCGTCCGGCTGACCATTATGTCTCCTTTACACTCTTGTGTTGGGCTTTGTGTCCATTAATCACCGGGAGGAACAATAGCTAGTTGGCATAATTAAGAGCAGTTTCGGGATTTCTTCACGTGTTTGTGGGCTTCTTTACATGGGAGATTCTGTCTGAGATGAATGAGAGAGAGAGAGAGAGAGAGAGAGAGAGAGAGAGAGAGAGAGAGAGAGAGAGAGAGAGAGAGAGAGAGAGAGAAAGAGAGAGAGAGAGAACGAGGAAAAATGGGTCAAAAAGAGATTGAAGTGAATGGAAGAGTGAGTGGATGTCCACAGACATATATACAGACAGACAAAAGTATGGATGGACATACAGACAAACAGATGGATAGACAGATAGATAGATAGATAGATAGATAGATAGATAGATAGATAGATAGATAGATAGATAGATAGATAGATAGATAGATAGATAGGTAGGTAGGTAGGTAGGTAGGTAGGTAGGTAGGTAGGTAGGTAGGTAGGTAGGTAGGTAGGTAGGTAGAAAGATAGATAGATAGATAGATAGATAGATAGATAGATAGATAGATAGATAGATAGATAGATAGATAGATAGATAGATAGATAGATAGATAAATAGATAGATAGATAGATAGATAGGACAAGTGAATGGATGGGTGGAAGGATGGAAGAATAGGTAGGTGAGTACTTTTTGAGTATTAAGATAAACATATTCACAGACATTATTTAAGTTAAACATTTTTTAGACAATCTATATCTACCTCACAGTTGAAATTGCCAAAATTACCGTAGTTTTTTTTTTATTTATTTAATTATCACAAAAAAACCTAGAGTGGATTGTTGAACAGCAATTCAAATGATGTATGGAATAAGGGAAGGATGGGCTTTGGTAGGTATATACTTTATCAATCCCTGAGGGAAATTCTTGGAAGGATGTAAATACAGAAAAAAAAGCAATACCTGATGTTTGAGTTTCTTTATAAAATATAATAAATAATAAAAGTAATAATAATAATAAAAAAAAAAAAAATGATAATAATAAACAGTCACTTTCTTGGATTCATAACTGGTGTAAGGAAGCCAATTGAATGGTTAGAAAATGGTTATTTTGGCATTTTATTGTCATATACCGTAAGTGTTACGTGGGTTTTGCAAATGTGTTATTACACCAGCTTTTCTATTGGGAATTTAAATATCATTGCTATGCCAACACATCTGCCAGAATAAACAATCTCACACTGGGAGAAGTGTGTGAGTTTGTCTGTTTGGCCACTAGGGACCGTATCGAAATTGTGTTTGTTATTGAACCATCCAGGGAAGTGACGCACACAAACCCGGAGCAGTGGGCAGCTTACTTTTTTTGTCGGTTTCTTTGATTACAGTAATTATCCGATTATGCATGTCTCATTATTCTTCGACCCTTTCCCTGACTGACCTAACCCTAACCCTAAGTTAGTTTTTCACGTGTTAAAGTGGAATATAAAAGGGGGCGGGACTAGATAAGTTGTACTTCCTTCTACTCCCTTTCAAACATGTATTATGGAAACGAACAATATGATTTTATTATTATTATTATTATTATAATGTTGTGGTTTTTATGTTGGTATTATTTGTTATGCATACATGTTTGAATAAATAAATGAATAAATAAATATATTTGCAGATTTCAAACTCAATGATCCTTTTACTGTAATTCAAATTATTTTCACAAAAAAAATCAAAGAAACTATTGCTTCATCATTGTAAAATATAACTCACAAAATTTACAGTATCTATTTGACCGCAGTTTAAAAAAAAAAAAAAAAAACTTTTTTTTCAGCTAGAAAAGTATTTGTAATTATATAGAAGCTGCTTGTTTCCATTGTTTTGTATTGAATACTTTGAATTACCTTATGGATAATTTATTTCTTTCTCTTACAATAGCGTTATTACTCAGTAATTACCTAATCAATTATGAGCTAAGATTATTTTTTGTAATAAAACTACATTTAATTTCTAAAGACATACAAGCTTGTGAAATTTTCATTTTTTCAGATTTTGAAATCAAGAAATCAATTTTGGTCCTTTTAATTCCAATTATTTTTGCATCCAGACAAAGTACTTTAAAAAAGGATTGCTTTATCTTTGTAAAATATAACTCACTGAATTTAATGAATTTAAAATATCTACATTATTTGATACCATTGTTTACTTCAGTTTTTTCAGCTAGACGGCATTTGTAATTATATAGAGGCTGCTTGTTTCCATTATTTTTTTATACTCAAAATGAAGCTAAAATTGCTTATGGATCATTTATTTGTTTTAAAATGAGTAAATAAAGTATTCGTCTTTCTCTTTAGAGCTGGACGTCATCGCTATCCAGAACATTCCAAACCTTGAGTAATTATGTGGCGAGCAGGCCTCAGTACAGCGCACACCGTGTTCTTCAGAAGAAATCTTCCTCATCTTCTCCACAAGAGCCAATTTATCTTCTGCCTCCGTGGTCATTTCAACCAGAACCGGACTCGTGCCTGACGTTTTTCTCCCGAGCATTTCTCACTTTGGTTTTTCGTCGCCTCTGCACGATATCTCCAGATGAGAATGATTGGCCATCTTCAGTGCGGAACAATTAGGTCGGACCGACAGATTTGCTGGTGAGATGGAATGAAGGACTTTCCCTTTTCTTCTAAAATAGTGTAAGAAGCTGCCATTTTCTGACAGCTAACTAGACTCGTGACTAGCTGGTCAACCACCGAATCGTTCACAACCTTCAATCAGCTGACTTGAATCCGTAGAACTTAGTGATGGGCAGTGTCAGAGGCCAGATCGGTCCAAAAAATCCAATTTGTCATTATTTACCTGCAATTTGTTAAATCGTTCGCTCTCAAACTACTGCTAACGCGTCATGTGATCTCGACAGTCTTAATATGCAGCGAGTTTTTGGTGCTCCGCCTGTGCGCGCGCCGCCGCGGCATACGAAAGTATCAACTTCCTCGCGACTAATTTCATTAAAACTGGGCATCAAAAACGAAAAGCGAAATTAAATAAAGCAGGCGTGATTTGTTAAAAGAAAGATTTGGTAAATCACGAAACGCTGACGCTCACACGTTTGAAATAATTTATTTGATGGTCTTTAATGAAACTATCCAGACATTCTGGGAGTTAGTTTAAATTTAATTATAAATTTAAAAATATTTTTATATTTCCAGTTATTTGGCGTTGTTGTTTTTGTGTTGCAAAATGTTTTTTTGCATATTTTTGTATGGTCAAAACTTTTTGCAGTTTAAATCATTGTTTTACTTTTACTCTTGCACTTGGACAACACATGTTCTTTTATTATTGATGTTTTTCAACTGATACTGATTCATTCTGAACAGAGCAAAGCAGACTCTGCCGGGGAACTATGACAAAACTGCCAACATCACTTAAAAACTGCAAACTTTTTAAGGTTTACAAATCTTAACATATTTAATGGAATTAAAGTTGCTTTGGATAGAAGCATCTAACTGACAGTTTGATGTCAAATAAAATAGGTGCCGAAAAGAAAAGGCACAGAATTGTTCTGTTTTTGTTCAGTTTTGCTGCACTTTGCACTAAAATTACAATAAAAAAAATTAAATGATTTTCATGTGGTTCAAGCAAACATTTTTTTTTTCGCGATTATTGGGATCAATACACAACGCTTAGACCTGGGTCAGTGGTTTAACTGTCATTAAACACTTTGCTTCTAAATGGCAGCTGAACACAATCTCTGTGCGCTGCTGACCGTAATGAGCCACACCTGGTGACTCTTGGGTGTAAAAATACGCAAATTAACATTTAAAATTAATCGCATGCATTAATGCATTAACTTTAACAGCCCGAATATATATATATACATATGTACATATATACAGTAATTGGATTGTGTTGGACATCAGAAACCTTTTTTTGCAACTTTAATTTGTTCTAACGTTGATGTTTCAACAATTAAAGCTGCAATTTGAGCTTTTGAACATAGCTGATATTAATGTTAAGTTCTACATTGATAAACATGAGTTTTAAGGGTCGTTAAGAGGTCGCAAAATGTTTCTGTATGTCGCTTTTATGGAAGAATTGATGAGGATGTTTAGTAGATTAAACTTAAGATGAATCCTTTTGTTTTTTACTTTTTATCAAACGTTTGCCTTTTATTGTATGTCGAAACTTTTGTAAAAGGACACTAAGTCGTGACAATGATATAATGAATAAATTGCTTTTCTCATTGTTGTAATTGAATTGACACGGGTGTTAGTCCACGGACCCACATTCAACGGTTCAGAGACAAAGGAGAATCGGGGCAATGGCTTTAATCAAGGTCGTACGGGCAAAGGTCAAAATACAGGCGATCGGGGCAATGAGGGCTAGGCGAGAGAATAGTCAAAAAACAAGCAAGGTCCGGCAGCGAGATATCCAAAACAATCCAAGAGACGGCA